>OX465285.1:43416648-43827423 GCA_949987705.1 Thereva unica
TGATAATTATATTTGACGGTTACTCAGATGATCCAGACATCGCTGGTACTAAGTCATGGAGCGCCTTAGACGTTCCAAAAAACACATATCTACTGATTTCATTTTTAATCGCAGTAGTGTTCCGACAATTTCACAGGAGAAATTTCTTAGTAACCAAAACAACAAAAAGCCTTTATCGACTTTTTGAAGATACAGTTATTAGAAACGTGTTATCATATTGATCAAGCAGAAGGAGATGCAGATACACTTATCGTAAATTGTGCCCTTGAAAAATCAGACTTTTTGATTCCGTGACTATTGTAGCGGAGGATATTGATATCCTTGTTTTGCTCACCGCTCTAGCCGCGATCACCCGAATGTTTTTTTCTTAAACCCGCAAAAGGGCGTTCACCGCAAAAAAGGTATTCCCAATCAAGTCTTCGACATGGAGATATAATAGCTAAAAATATATTATTTATTCGTGCCTTCTCTGGATGCGACACAACATCGGCAGCTTTCAGTCATGGAAAAATGAAATTTATTCACGCCCTTGAGAAAAACCCAGAGTTAGCTTCGGAAGTTGAGGTTTTTCAAAATGATAAAGCTGACCCCGCTGTACTGAGTATTATCGGAGAACGTTTCTGTATTGCCTTATATGGTGGTGAAAAGCAGGAAACATCATTAAATATACTACGGTATAGGCGATTCACAAAATGTGTAGTTAAAAGCAAATTTAATCTCTCTACCCTCCCTCCTACACAAGATGCAGCTCGTATGCATATATTTAGAGTATATCACCAAGTACAAACGTGGTTAGGACGATATAAAGATCCCGAATGCTGGGGCTGGAGAAAAATGTCGCGAATGTTTGTACCAATTAAATGGAGGATGGCGCCGGCGTCTCCGGATCTGTTAAAACTAATTTTTTGCAGGTGCAAAACCAAGTGTGGTGCAGCCTGCGGGTGCCGGAAGAGTGGCTTAAAATGTTCTGCGATTTGTCAAAATTGCAATGGTGAAACATGTGAGAACGTGGTAGAAGTCTCAAAGTTATTAGACGAGGATGAATTCAACTATGAATGCCCATCAATGTTGCCCAAGAAGTCGACAACAGTTTTCTCGACGAGGGCACTGAAACTCCCACGGATGATAACTGTGTAATTATTATAGAAGATGAGAACGCTTCAATAAATGACCCACAACCTGGCCCTTCAAAAACAAAGAAATAATAATGTCACCAATGTTAAGTGCATTAGGCCTACAGGGGAACCACATTAACGCGCCGACAACTCTACTCGCGGGTGGTGTGGAAATGAGTTCAATTTAAAATACTCGTAGTTCGATAAGACATCCTACAATAATATTAAGTATTATATTACGAAATAGAAGCATATGCAGAACTTTTGTTATAACTACTCCGTTTGCATTGATACAAAATCAATAATAACAACAATAATTTAATAAATGACCACATCAAATTATTCGTAATAAAATGCTCTACAAAAAAGCTCTAAGACATTTTTTATGTAGAATCAATAATAAAAAAGTTATAGCGCTATAAAGTTCGTCACCCCCAAAATTTTGTCATTTTTCATCCATATTTTTTTTTTATTAGTATTACGGAAAAACATTATTAGCCAAAGTTGTAGATAATTTGATTATCTAAAAAAATTGTATTTACAAAAATTCTGTACGTCTCACGGTTTCCGAGATATAAGACAAACCATTTTACATCACTAAAAACAAGATGGCGGCCGAACGTCACGTGTCCGGATCCCGAAAACTCGGTTTTATACTCCAACCAACCCCCCTAGACAATGAAAAAAATTGATAGTTTTCAGAAAATGCAGAGTGAAAGTACCATTTGACTGGACTATAATGGTGAATCTGTATTCGTATAATGAGCCAAAGAAAAGTCTTGGAGACAACGTAGCAAAATGCCAATATGCGGTAAGGCGGAGTGCTTGAGAGCTTCGCGCACAGCCTCGAGTTTCTTCGCCTCCTGTGCCCCATCCGTCCCATTTCCACGCGTACCTGAAAAATCTGAACGTGTTCGATAAAAGACTACAATCTATTAAAAGCAATCATAAATTTTTTTTATAGAAAACATCTTATAAATTTTTTTCTCGCTCAGAGTCATACCTTTGACTTTGATGTAGCCAGTATCATATGAATTGGATATGTATGTATGCTTCATTTGAAAAGCACACGGTAACGATGTTTTCTCGAAAAAATTTTCGGCGATTACGTCAGCATATTCTCCAGGTTTTAGTCTCACGGCAGCTCTCACACCCTCTCGTCTTGCAGAGCACTTCTTTTTGTATGTTTCCGTAAAATCCAAAAAGTCGTTCCTTTGGAACTGTATCTCCAATTCGAGGTGTTCTTGAAACGAAAAAGAATTGTCTGATATTCCAGATGTGTTTCCGTCAGCTGGTACAAGCTTCGGTACAGGACTTTCGTTTTCTTTGTCTTCGTTGCTTTGAGAAGATAGTAAATCTTTCTTGTAATCACAAGCGTAGGTGTAGATTGTTGATGGCAATACTTTATCGCCTATTTCTTTTGCCACTATCGTCCAAATTTCGGCTGACTTACAGACCACACGGTCAGAATCAAAATCAAAAATGTCACGAATATGCTTTTCCGAATCGAAAACAGCCTGTTGGTCCACTTTTGCGGGTCGACCACGTTTCAATTCGCGCACTCTTTCCATTCCGATAATTACTTAGAAAGATAAACGAACCATTTCAAACTCTCTTGAAGACTGCCTAAAATTTGGTCGACAAAAAATGACTCATATTTGAATCGAATTCCCAATTTTGGTTGCTTGGTTAGAGATAAGAGAGAAACTTTCTCTTTGTTCCTAAATTAAAGGTTCTTACAAGAGGTATCTAAATACGATTTGTTTCCATCAAGCCAATCACAATTTGTTTTTCAAAAACTTCATGAAAGTTTAAAGTCTGACTCATACGAAATATGAATTGAGACACTAAATGGAAATGTGTTAGAAATAAAAAGAAAATTTGATAGAAATGCATTTCTTGTATTAATTATTTTTATTTATTTATAAGCCAAACAAGGTACACTTAAATCTAAGTACAATTTTTAACATTTTAGCTTAATATCACATTAGGATGCTATGTCAGGTACAAATATAATTGGGCTAGGCTATATGTAGGCTACTATACTAATTTTAGTAATGGAGCTTAAACAGATATGACGGAAGTTTGGGATTTCATTATTAGTATTAATTTCCTTTTATAGGACAATTTGTTAGTGGGATGGGTAAAGCATAGATTATGATCATACAGCATCTATTAATGGGCTCGTTCCTTGCGTAGTCGGTGCGATGAGAGTATTCCTTAAGCAGTTTCGTCTGCCTAGTACGCCGAACTACATCATTGAGTATTATCCTATCCGACAAGAACTTCACCTTGAGTTCGCCGTTTAGAATATCCAAGGTCAGGCATGAGATAAGCATTTTTCTCCTGCATGACAGCGGTAAAAGATCCAATACTTTAAGCCTGTCCGTATAGATTTCTTAGTGCGAACAGGAGAAATTGTTTTTGAATGGACTCAATCCTGTTGCTACTGGCGTGAAATATGGGATCCCAGACAGGGCATGCGTATTCCAGGATTGGACGGCAGTGAGCAGAAAAGTGTTTTTGTGACCCAGATGTTATCAAATTCCTTAGCTCTTCTTTTTATAAAACCAAGGAGTTTATTAGCTCTGGCAGTAATATTATCGTAGTGTAGGTTAAAGTTCAACTTATTGTCTAAGACAACGCCTAAGTCTACGATTTGATAAACATGGTTTAATAACTTGTTGTCAAGATAGTATTGCTGCAGTTGTACGCTTTTTTCCGGGAGAAGGTTATTGCATGGCATTTGCTAGTGTTAAGTTGCAACTTATTGGTGTTGCACCAGTCTTGCAATGCATTAAGTTTCGTCTGAAGGAATGATACATCGGTGTCGGACCTTATAACGCTATACATTTTCAGGTCGTCTGCATAAAAGAGATGTGGTATATTATTTAATTTGTGAGACAGATCGGAGATAAAGATGTTGAACAAGAGCGGACCAAGATGACTTCCTTGGGGAACACCGGAAGTAACTTCGATTTCTTTGGATAAAAATCCTTGAAATCTTACGACCTGAGTTCTACCGCTAAGATATGATTTTATCCATTCCAGGGCACGGCCGGTAATTCCAAATTTGAATATCTTAGTAATCAAAATATGGTGGTCCACGCGATAAAAGGCCTTGCTAAAGTCCGTGTAGATAGCATCAATTTGATGGCCGTTCTCCATACCACATAGAAGTTCAGAGATAAGAATCATAAGATTTGAAGTGGTCGAACGCCCCTTTCTGAAACCGTGTTGTTGCTCGTTAATGTTAGGATCTATAAGAGGTGCAATCTTGTCATGTACAAGCTTTTCGAAGAGTTTAGGAATTGCGGATAGGATGGCAATACCCCTATAATTATCCACTAAATGCTTGTCGCATGATTTATGAATTGGTGTTAGGTAGGATTTCTTCCAATATTTAGGAAAATTTCCGAACGATAGTGATTTGTTAAAAATAAGACGAAGAGGAAATACTAATTCATTTGAGAAGCGCTGCAGGAAGCTTGCTGGCAGATTGTCGGGGCCGTGACTTTTAGTAATATCGAGATTGTTCAAACCTGCTCTTATTTCGTCATCTGACAGAGATAGATTATTGATGATTTTTGACGAATCAGTACAAGTGGGGTCAGTGTGCGTTGTGTTAGATTTAGGAGCGAAGACTTCACTAAATCTCACAGCAAAACTTGTTACATATATCTTGGGGGCACGAGGAGGTAGCTCTCCCATTCGTCATTGTTGCCGGATACCCTGAGGTCTTTCGCTTTGTATTAACGAAATCGAAGAATTTTTTAGGGTCCTTTAAGATATTTTCTCCGACTTTATTTATGTATGCAGTATAGGCCTCACGTGACCTAAAAGTGAATTCTGATGCTAATCTGGAGTATTCTGATCTCAATTCATCGTTAACATCCGTTTGTCTTCTAATCGTGCGGTACAATTTGTTTCTTTGATTTCGCAGTGATCTAGTATTTTTGTCCAACCATGGCTCCGACAATTTAACCTGTTTTTTAATTTTGGGTACGTGTTTGTCGATGGAGCTGAGAATAATGTTGTAGAAGCATGATACTAACTGGTCTAGTTTATCACCCGATAGCCTATTCCTCCAGTCAATTTGGGATAATTCAAAGCAAATACTATTATAGTCTGCGTTTTTTAAATCAAAAACAATTGTATTGTTGTGAGACGCACGATGCGGGGTGACGGTGGAGTCGAATTCTAATATCCACGCAGAATGGTGAAGCGTGTTAGAAAAAAGTTTCTTTTCATCGCTGGCGGGAAAAACGTTCACCTCGTCATACAGATTAGTGAAAACCATGTCTAACCAATTTTCACTATTGTTCGGTTGCCTTATCACTTGCTGCAAATCATTGGCGTAAAAATTATCAATAAGCTTCATGTCAATAGAGTGGGTGACATAAATGGGGAGGAAATTATTATCATCGTCCAGAATAAATGATATGTTAGGACGATTGAAATCTCCCAGTATGAGCACCTCGTCATTTTGCTTGTGGCAGTCAAGTGATTGGAGAACTCCTTTGAGTGTATTTATAAAATCATCATACTTTGATTTGTCAGAATTAGGGGGTATGCAAACAGCGCCCATAACTATGTGTTTTTTGCCAGATTTGACGCGAATGAAAACATTTTCGAATTGTGATTGATTCGTGGTGATCAATACATTGTTTAGAGGGTCTTTTACGGATATTAGGACACCTCCTCCTCCCGAGTGCCCGGTAGAGTGATAGTCTCTATCGCAACGATAGATTGTCCAGTTATTGTCTAAGATCTCCTCTGTCTCAGGTTATACATATGAAAGCTTGCTTGCATGACTCAACCAGCAGCCGCTCTCGAGACACGAGTATACAATGCGCGCACGTAACAGTTTTTTTTTATATGACTGATCGAGATGTTGAAGACAAGTAGAACGGACATTGACGACTGATTTTTAACATTTACATTCTCGTGTTCTCGTGTCCAGGGATAAAAATAAAAAAACTAGTAATTTTGTTTAAGAATTTAATTTAGTGATTAAAATCAGTTTTTAAGTTATTGATAAAAGTTTATTTTAGATGATATATGTGAAGGAACAGTGAAAGACACACACGAAAAGCATGAACATTTAATTGTTGATTCTCTTTTTTTAGGTTAGTTCATAAAATCGGATTTCGTTTGTAAAAACTATATTTAATAAATAAAACTCTTTTTTTAGACGAATCATATTGTTGTTCATTGCTAGAAGAAAAAATCTTAATCTTATAAATCAACAAGATTATCTCTGTTCCAAACCTATACTAGCTATTTATGATCCTCAAGCACCTACATTTATTTATACAGATCCCAGTGCTATAGGCATCGGAGCTGTTTTGAAACAAACTCAACAGAATGGCGAAGAAAAACCGGTAGCATACTTTTCAAAAAGAAATAAATGAATCACAAAAGAATAGAAAAGCTGTATTCTTAGAATGTTTAGCCATAAAAGAGAGCATCAAGTTCTGGCAACACTGGTTGATTGGAAACTATTTTACTGTCTACACGGATCACAAACCTCTAGAGAAGTTAAATATAGGAAACAGACCTGACGATGAACTAGGGGATATAACACTTTATCTGTCACAATATAATTGCGAAATAAAATATTTTCCAGGAAAGAATAATAAGGAAGCAGACTGCCTGAGCAGAAATCCAGTATTAAACATTGATGAAAATAATGAAGATAACTTAAGAATGGTAAATACTATTGATATTCATGACATAAAATATGATCAGGCTCAAAATATGCAAATGATTAAACTTGAGAATAATATTGTATTCGAAGATGGAATTTATTATAAGAAAAGGGGGAAAATAGAAAAATAATTCTAAGCGAAGATTACAGCAAAGCAATAATAAAAAAGACCCATGAAAAATATTGTCATACTGGAATTAATCAAACAGAATCGAAAATAAAACCATTTTATACTGCACCACATTTATCAGAAAATATTAAAAATATATGCCAAAACTGCGAGATATGCATAAAGAATAAAACAAGATTAAATAGAAAATATGGATTGATGTCGCAATTAGGTCCAGCTAACAGACCTTTTCAAATAATGTCACTGGATACCATAGGAGGATTTGGGGGTCAACGTTCAACTAAAAGATTGTAACGGTCGGTTTTTATTCACTGAATAAATAATTAACTACTTGACTAAAAATCACTGTCGAGAATGAAAATTCAGGAGTTGTTCGAAACCAAAAAGTAGGCGGGGGAAAATAAAACAAAACTAGGAAAGAAAAATTTATTAGTGAGTCTGGAAAAAAGTGTTTGACGTATGGATAACTCTGGACGGGAAAAATTTTTCGTCGGGAAAATAAATAAGAAAAATTTGTAATAACAAAAGTAGAATTTGAAAAATATTTATATACGTATGTGTATGTAACTAATCAAACGAACCTGGAGGAGCAGAGTCAGAAGGACGTGGCTATACCGGGCGATAAGGACGATATTTTGTGCTAGTGGATAGGAGATAGCAGAGTTGGAAGTCGTGGTTGAAGATCTGAGGGTTTTATTCGGCGAAGAGGACCAAGATTCTCAAATTACTAGCAAAATATAGCAAGGGAAAATAGCAACTCGGAGGCAGGTAGTAATTGCGTTGGAAGGCTACGTGTCCAAGAAGTTCAACGTTGCCAAGGGAAATAGTTACCGAACTGGCGATTAAGTAAGTCTGTATTATAATTTTGATCTGTGCGAAGGGAACGAAAGTTTTTTAAGTTCGACTTCCATGAATTCTTTTTGCTCTCCGGAAAAACGACAGTAAAAATTACTATTAAAACTCTCGTTTAAGCCGTACAAAAGATTCATGCGTAAATTATCTCCTGATATAACGACTGGAGAAAATAAAATTTAATTGTTTGTACACAGTCAATTGTACTTGCAATTCCATTGTTAACTATATTGTTTCCTGTCTACGGTTCTGTAGAGCAGGGCACAAAAAAACCAAACGGAAACAAAAAAAAGGAAAACATTATTGGCCAGTTTGGAAGCATATCGAGGAGAACAACAAGCGATTTCGTAATCAACTACTCCTATTGTATTAACGCCAGTAAGTGATCCTAGGGGATTGTTAATTTCTAGTTCATCGAAATATATGGAGATAGTGACAAGCAGTAAACTCTCACACGTTTAATATGGCTGACATCACTGAACAGAAATAATAAATAATAATATTGACATGCACTTTAATTTTTTTGCAATTTGATGACAATTTAACTAATTTATGTTTTACTTACATATAACAAAAAAACCATAACAAAAATTTTCTTTTTGCTTTAATTTAAAAACATTTATTACTAAAATAATAATTTTAATGGTAGTTAGTATTAACTTTATAATCTTATTTATAATTATTGGTGAATTTGTTTGCTCCAAATATTTTATTCTTTGTTGGTTCCGGTAATTTGTTGTTCCGTTAGGTTACACGGGCTGTTATAACATCGTTTGTACAAAGCGAGGAGTATTGGCCATTACTGCGCGCTTTATTCTTATCTGGAGCTTCATACATATGTACCTACAAATAAAAAATAAAATAATGTAACGTTGATTGAATTGAGTGTGATCAATTAATGCTAACTATTGTAGTGGTTGATAATATTCATTGTATTGTTTGGGTTGATGATTATTAAATGATTATAAATATTAGAATGTCCAGGTGGTAAATTTTTTTGTGGAATGGTTGAGGGGGGGATCATTCCTTTTCAGGGTTTGACAAGGCTCAGGCGATGTCCGGCGAAGGATGGAGGTGGAATTCAAGATTGCACTGGCACAGGTAAGTGGTGAACCAACCGCGGTAAGCCCCGGCCACACATCCCATCATCCCTCCGGCGAGCTAGATAACTCCGTGTGGCCGGCGTAGGAGTTCCGGAATTTTGTTTCCTTTCTTATGTATGGTATTGGCTCCTTGGTCATGCTTTTCCGGGCTTATGGCTAAGGGGGTAATACCTCGCATAAGTGGCGCCCAATATTTTATCGCGCCATTATGCTGTTACATAAATGGCGCCCAACGCGGCTTTTAAAGTCCGTTAATAGTCCTACACGGACCTTGAAGTTTAAATTTTTCTGGTGTTTAGTACCACTTGTGCCTTCACGGACAATGTTTGATTTTTTTTTTGTTTATGGTTCACCACATTTACCAAGCGCTCTCTGTGGGCTAAGGTAGTACCGCGAGGCCTTAGCCCTTGTCTATTTTTCGAATTTTTTTTGCAGCATCCTTGTCCAAATTCTATGTGAATTTTTCTTTGTTTTCGCTTTTAGGCCTACCCTTTATCTTCTGCGGTAACTTCTTCGTTTTGGAGTAGCTTCGAGCCATGCTGACCTGCACGGCTTGCTAACAAGCGAGTGGTCGCTTGGCTATGCGTGCAGGTGAAGTAGGGGTTCATCCCTGTCCTGTTTCTAGGGTCGGCGACTCTGGTATCAGGCGTGATACCGCTTGCCACTGCGTCGGTCCGTGAACAGGATTTTCTTTTAATTTTCCTGGTGGACGTTGAAGTTGGTCCAAGGGCTTAACCGTCTCTGGTATCAGGCGTGTTACCGCCTGCCACTGCGCCCCTTGCCCTCCTGATGGTCCATCCAGCTTTTTAAATTCTATTTTTTTGTTTATGTCCTGAGTTTTTTCCGTCTGTTCCTCCCAACTGATTGATTTTCCGAAAGGTAGCTCGGTTGTGGTTGAACAGCGGATCCCCCAATTTTTTTTTATTTTTGAAGAAGTTTCCTTTCTTTTCGTGTCGATGCGACTTTGGAGTTTTGTTTCCGTCCTTCTTTCGCGTCTACCTGAAGCTGGGTCGGAGACCTGGATGACACTTGGTGAGGACTATGCTTCCTAGTTTTCACCAACTGCCATCGAGGACATTGACATGCGGGAGCCCTGAGGGGATTGGCGTCTGCCTCAACCATTCCTAAATCAGTATTAAATCAAAGCATATAACCACTCACCTATACTAATATATATACACTAATACAAACTTGTTGTTTTATCACTACACACTAATCGGTGTTGATTTTGTTCCTTGGTTAGTTTGATTTTTTTTCTTTCCGCTTCTCTTTCATCTAACTCAAGTTTAAAGAAACGGTAACCAGTATGGAACTTCGTAGTGGAAAGACTGCTACCCCAGTACCTAGTAATAGTGATCTTCCAGACAGATCCCAAGACGCGCAAGCTACTGAATCGAATGGGTCTGATCCCACTCCTTCGCTGGAGGAGCAAATCGCGCAATTGCGACAAGTCCTAGATACACTTGTAATTCAGCAGCGACCTGTGGCGGTTCCGATAAACCCTTGTGCTACTCGGGATCAATTTTCTTTACCTGCCATGACACCACCTGCGGACCTCAGGCTGACCTCGTTATCAGGGACCCAGCATCGCAAGTCTCCAGTTACGTTCTGGAATTTAAAGTTCTCCGGCGAGGACAGATTGTTGTCGGCGGAGGAATTTCTGTTCCGGGTGGAACTGAAGGCTCGCGATGTTGGGGTCGAACTATCGGAAGTCTGCCGACATTTCTCCTCGATGTTGTCGGGACGAGCTAACGATTGGTACTGGTCTCAGTTTCGACGACAATTCGTAGATCCTGATTGGGCGACTATTAAACTTCAATTTATAAGTTATTTCCGAACGCGAGAATCCGATGAGGAACTGATCCTCCATATGATGGATACCAAACAACACACGCTTTCGTTTGATGACTTTTCTGCTCAACTGCTGTCGTTGCATAATCGAATGAATAAGCCGATGTCGGAACACGGTTTGATAGGAATCGTGATTCGTAACTTAAACTACACGTTAGGTTCGGCGATAATAGGACAGAATTTCACCAGCATGCAACAGTTGCGTGAGACTTGCGTTCGAGTCGAACGCTGGCAGAAGCTGAAGCGCGTAGAGCGTAGGCCTGATCGGCAGCTACACGAGGTTGAATATCCATCTGCATACCCGCCTGAACATTTTCATCCGGACTTACCAGCACCCGAAGTTGACGAAATGACGGCGCCGCGTCAGAACCAGACGAATCCACGACCTTTACGTTGTTGGAATTGTCAGCAACCGGGTCATCCATTTATGGACTGCCCGTCTGAAACTCGTGGCCTATTTTGCTACAAGTGCGGCAAGCCAGGAGTCGTCACACCAGTATGCCCCACCTGCCAGGGAAACCGGAGCCGGGGTGCGAGACAGTACGGGAGTCCGCGCCCGAGCTAAGCTCGCCCGTTGTCCCTGTTTATACTTTAACTACCCCTGCTATGACTACCATCAGCGACTTTACGTCAACTGATGCTCTTCCTGTCTTTCCCTCCGAGGAGGTTAAACTTTTATTCCTTTCCCGTTGGAAGAGATATATCTCCACTCGTGCCCGCATCTTTTCGGAGCCACCTTATGTGGACTCCCTAACTTCCAAGCGCACCCCTCCCCAAATTAGAGTACGAGCAAAGGAGAAGCGACAATGTTTGCAGAAAATTGGATTCGTCAGATCCTCGTCTGTTTACGAAGGTCCTGATAGCTAACGAGGAAGTGGTTGGTTTGTTGGACAGTGGTGCCACTGTTAGCTGTTTGGGAAGAGAGGCCGAAGCGTTTTTAGCCAATCATCCCGAAGTGACAGTCTACGCTTTGCACTCGGTAGTGCATACTGCCGACGGGGCTCCACAGAGATTGTGCGGTTATATTCGGGTTCCAATCTCCTTTGGAGGAAGGACGCGAGATATAACCATCTATGTGGTGCCCAGTCTCAGCCAGAGACTGTACCTAGGGATGGATTTTTGGAATCTTTTCGGCCTCGCTCCCCAAATAGTCGGCGAGATAAACGCTCCATCCGTGTCTGCAAAAATGCACGACTTAACGTCCACGCAATGCGAACGGTTGGAACGCGTCAAGGCCAGATTTCCCTCTTTTGATGTCTTCGGGCTGGGAAAGACTAACCTGGAGGAACACATCATTGACACTGGTGACTCAGTTCCTATTAAACAGAGGCATTATCCGGTCTCACCCGCTGTACAACAGCTGATGTATGGTGAGTTGGACAGGATGTTGTCGCTGGGGGTGATTGAGCCATCAAATAGTCCCTGGAATTCTCCAGTGGTGTTGGTTCGTAAACCAGGTAAAGTCCGCCTGTGCCTTGACTCTCGCAAGGTCAACAGTGTCACTATCAAGGACGCCTATCCTCTTCCACACATTGATGGACTACTTGGTCGTCTTCAAGACACCAAGTTCATCACCAGCTTAGACCTGAAAGACGCCTTCTGGCAAATTCCTTTAGAGAAGAAGTCGCGAGAGCGGACAGCTTTCACTGTCCCTGGTCGTCCACTGTACCAGTTCACAGTAATGCCTTTCGGCTTATGTAACGCCCCACAGCGCATGTGTCGCTTGATGGATAAAGCCATCCCGGGCCATTTACGTGAAAACGTTTTTGTCTATCTGGACGACCTGCTCATTGTTTCACCTGATTTTGACTCCCACCTAAAGCTTTTGGACGAAGTGGCCAGCTGTCTCCGTCGTGCGGGGTTAACCATCAATTTATCTAAAAGCAAATTTTGCGTGACTGAAGTCAAGTATCTCGGCTTCATAATTGGTGATGGGACTCTGAAAACCGATCCTAACAAGGTGACGGCCATCATGGACTTCCCAACTCCGAAGTCTCATAAGCAGACCCGGAGATTCTTGGGTATGACCGGATGGTATCAGCGTTTCATTCCCAATTATGCGAGCGTGGCTTCTCCAATCACGGATTGTTTGAAGTCTAAATCTTTTAGTTGGACTGATGAGGCCCAGCAGGCGTTCGGGACTTTGAAAAAGCTGATGACGGAAGATCCTCTCTTAGTCACTCCAGATTTTTCTAAGCCTTTCTATATTCAGTGCGATGCCAGCAGGACTGGTGTAGGTAGTGTGCTTTTTCAAAAGGACATGGATGGAGGAGAACATCCGATTGCTTATATGTCCAAGAAATTGAACGGAGCACAACGGAACTACACCATTACTGAGCTCGAATGCTACGCAGCCGTGCTGAGTATAAAGAAGTTTAGAGCGTATGTTGAGGGACAGACTTTCACGGTCATTACTGACCATGCAAGTCGGAAATGGCTCATGGGCCAGAAGGAGCTTAACGGCCGTTTAGCCCGGTGGAGTCTTAAGCTTCAGGGGTTCAACTTTACAATCGAACATCGTAAAGGCACCCACAATGTGGTTCCAGATGCCTTGTCACGCATGGATTGCGTGGACGATTTGTCCTTGTGTTTCGACGTGGACTTAAATGCCCCGTCTTTCAAGTCCCCTGAGTATCTTCGTCTGGGTGATAGCCTCAGGCAAGCCTCACCGCAGCTACCAGACCTGCGAGTTGAAGATGGGTACGTTTTCAAGCGTACATCTCCACGTACTGGAAACCCGATTGCTGACGACCTGACATGGAAGATGTGGATTCCGATGGAATTGACCGCGTCGCTCGTCGAATCATCTCATTCGCCTCCCCAAGCATCGCATGGTGGAGTAGGGAAAACCCTAGCCCGATTGCGATGCAAGTACTTTTGGCCAGGTATGGCAAAACAAGTTCGGGAGTTCATCGCCAAGTGTGAGGTCTGCAAGACCACCAAAGCCCCCAGTTCAGTACTTCGACCACCTATGGGAAACCCCATGGATGTGTCGAGGCCGTTCCAATTTTTATACGTCGATTTCTTAGGTCCTTATCCCAGGTCGAAGAAAGGCCACACGGCAGTATTTGTTGTATTGGATGCATTCACCAAGTTTGTCTTCCTGCACCCCGTGTCCGCTGAGACCACGGCGGTGTCCGTCAAGTTTCTTGAGCAAACTATTTTCCATACCTATGGAGTCCCTGAAACAGTCTTCTCCGACAATGGTCGGCAATTCACCTCCAAGGAGTTTGCTAAATTACTACAGGATTATGGCGTACAGCATGTGCGCACCGCTGTATATTCGCCGCACCCCAACGCTTCCGAGCGGGTGAATAGGTCCGTCCTCGCCGCCATTAGGGCGTATTTAAAGGAGGATCATCGTGAGTGGGATAGACATCTGTCGTCCATAGAATGTGCTCTTCGTAGTACCCACCACGAGGCGATCGGCATGTCCCCGTATCAGGCCCTGTTTGGTAGCCATATGATCCTGCACGGATCAGCGTATCCAGTCCTGAAGAAACTGAACGTTTTCCAGGAGGGTGACATAGCTGTCTTGCCATTGACGGACAAAATGCAGATGCTTCGTGAGCGGATTGCTAGTAACTTAGCCGCCGCACACACAAGACATAAACACCAATACAACTTACGGTGTCGTGTGGGCAGTTTTCGTCCGGGAGATGAGGTTTACCGGAGGACTTTCTGGGTGAGTAACCGAGCGGGTCGTTTCAGCGCCAAGTTGGCACCCCGGTTCTTGAAAGCTCGGATACGGAAGAAAGTTGGAACTAGCTTGTACGAGCTGGAGGATTTGGGCGGTAACAGCATAGGCGTTTATCACGCTAAAGACTTACGGAGTGTCATCGAAGCAAGCGCTCCTCTGAGTAGCCCTAAGAAGGCATCTCGCCGGCTTCACCGGTTACTGATAGGGTACCCGGCGTGGTCCGCTTAGGTAGCTTCCCTAGCGGATGGTACACCTCCTTGTTTCTCTTGGCCGTCTGGGGCCAAGCTTTGATGACGTATTCATCCGGATCTGCCAGACCAGACTCCACCATGATATTCTTTTACTCGTCGGTCAGACTGGAGAATTCGTTTCGGCGAACTGGGTGTCTGTCGTGTCACCGGGATGAGTCGAAGGCAATATGGTATTGCTGGAGGTTGTGCCGATGGAGCGAAAGCACCCTGGGTTTGTGTGAGAATGTTTGGAGACGTATAGATATCAGTAGGGGGACAATGTGGTATTGTCTTCCGCCTGATATTAGTACCTTCAGATATTCCTCCGGGAGGTTTTTCAGGCTGATCAACCCGAAAATACGGTTGTGACCGTACGCCCAACTTTTCCTTTTTCACTCCGTATGGAGACGACTTGGTTGAGAACCAGGACAGCCCGGCTAGCTCAGTCAGAGCAGAGCATAAGACCTCTAATCTCAGGTGATGAGTCGAGCCCCACGTGGCACCTACATGGAGTCACGGAAACAAAACCTCTCGTTCTTTTCGGCTCCTCACTGCCTCGCGAGTCGGCTTTGTGGACCCGAGGGTATGTAACGGTCGGTTTTTATTCACTGAATAAATGATTAACTACTTGACTAAAAATCACTGTCGAGAATGAAAATTCAGGAGTTGTTCGAAACCAAAAAGTAGGCGGGGGAAAATAAAACAAAACTAGGAAAGAAAAATTTATTTTATTTGGACGGGAAAAATTTTTCGTCGGGAAAATAAATAAGAAAAATTTGTAATAACAAAAGTAGAATTTGAAAAATATTTATATACGTATGTGTATGTAACTAATCAAACGAACCTGGAGGAGCAGAGTCAGAAGGACGTGGCTATACCGGGCGATAAGGACGATATTTTGTGCTAGTGGATAGGAGATAGCAGAGTTGGAAGTCCTGGTTGAAGATCTGAGGGTTTTATTCGGCGAAGAGGACCAAGATTCTCAAATTACTAGCAAAATATAGCAAGGGAAAATAGCAACTCGGAGGCAGGTAGTAATTGCGTTGGAAGGCTACGTGTCCAAGAAGTTCAACGTTGCCAAGGGAAATAGTTACCGAACTGGCGATTAAGTAAGTCTGTATTATAATTTTGATCTGTGCGAAGGGAACGAAAGTTTTTTAAGTTCGACTTCCATGAATTCTTTTTGCTCTCCGGAAAAACGACAGTAAAAATTACTATTAAAACTCTCGTTTAAGCCGTACAAAAGATTCATGCGTAAATTATCTCCTGATATAACGACTGGAGAAAATAAAATTTAATTGTTTGTACACAGTCAATTGTACTTGCAATTCCATTGTTAACTATATTGTTTCCTGTCTACGGTTCTGTAGAGCAGGGCACAAAAAACCAAACGGAAACAAAAAAAAGGAAAACAATATTGGGCAGTTTGGAAGCATATCGAGGAGAACAACAAGCGATTTCGTAATCAACTACTCCTATTGTATTAACGCCAGTAAGTGATCCTAGGGGATTGTTAATTTCTAGTTCATCGAAATATATGGAGATAGTGACAAGCAGTAAACTCTCACACGTTTAATATGGCTGACATCACTGAACAGAAATAATAAATAATAATATTGACATGCACTTTAATTTTTTTGCAATTTGATGACAATTTAACTAATTTATGTTTTACTTATAACAAAAAAACCATAACAAAAATTTTCTTTTTGCTTTAATTTAAAAACATTTATTACTAAAATAATAATTTTAATGGTAGTTAGTATTAACTTTATAATCTTATTTATAATTATTGGTGAATTTGTTTGCTCCAAATATTTTATTCTTTGTTGGTTCCGGTAATTTGTTGTTCCGTTAGGTTACACGGGCTGTTATAACATCGTTTGTTCAAAGCGAGGAGTATTGGCCATTACTGCGCGCTTTATTCTTATCTGGAGCTTCATACATATGTACCTACAAATAAAAAATAAAATAATGTAACGTTGATTGAATTGAGTGTGATCAATTAATGCTAACTATTGTAGTGGTTGATAATATTCATTGTATTGTTTGGGTTGATGATTATTAAATGATTATAAATATTAGAATGTCCAGGTGGTAAATTTTTTTGTGGAATGGTTGAGGGGGGATCATTCCTTTTCAGGGTTTGACAAGGCTCAGGCGATGTCCGGCGAAGGATGGAGGTGGAATTCAAGATTGCACTGGCACAGGTAAGTGGTGAACCAACCGCGGTAAGCCCCGGCCACACATCCCACCACCCCTCCGGCGAGCTAGATAACTCCATGTGGCCGGCGTAGGAGTTCCGGAATTTTGTTTCCTTTCTTATGTATGGTATTGGCTCCTTGGTCATGCTTTTCCGGGCTTATGGCTAAGGGGGTAATACCTCGCATAAGTGGCGCCCAATATTTTATCGCGCCATTATGCTGTTACAAGATATTTACATCTACTAGGGGATCACTTCACTAGGTATGCATATATCCTATGTTCTAAGAATCAACATGCTCGAGACTTTATCAAACTTATAGAAAAAATTCCCCAAGAATAAGCAATAGAAATCTTTTTATCTGATCAATATCCAGCTTTTAATTAAACCGAATTCAAAAATTACCACAAGAACCGAAATATTCAATTAATACTTACAGCTGTAGATGCACCTTTCTCTAACGGCTTAAATGAAAGGCTTAACCAGACTATTGTAAATAAAAATAGCAGAAGAGTGTAGAAATAGATACAATGAAACAAACCATTCGGTAACAGGGTTTTCTCCCAAATATTTGCTATCCGGGGAGTCTACAGATATGTTACCAGATGAAGTAAAAGAAAAACATTTATTAACAAAAAGTTTGGAAGAAGACAGGAAAATAGCGTTACAAAGGTCAATAAAATCACATAAATACAATAAAACCTTATTTGACAAGAACAGATTACAATACGAATTTAAAAAAGGAGATAAAGTATATGTTGACTATGGAAACAAAATGAACAAAAAGAAGATGGATGAAATAAGGATTGGTCCGTTTGAGTTTGAAGAAAAAATATCGGATTCGGTTTTTAAAATAAATACCGGTCGTGGATCAAGATCTATTGGATTATATCACGTCACAAAACTCATCCCTATGTTTGTTAATTACAGCTAAATTTTACTCAACTTGTTGGAAAAATTTGCATTTCGGAGGGGGGTGATGAAAGCTTGCTTGCATGACTCAACCAGCAGCCGCTCTCGAGGAACGAGTATACAATGCGCGCACGTAACAGTTTTTTTTTATATGACTGATCGAGATGCTGAAGACAAGTAGAACGGACATTGACGACTGATTTTTAACATTTACATTCTCGTGTTCTCGTGTCCAGGGATAAAAATAAAAAAAACTAGTAATTTTGTTTAAGAATTTAATTTAGTGATTAAAATCATTTTTTAAGTTATTGATAAATTGATAAAAGTTTGTGAAGGAACAGTGAAAGACACACACGAAAAGCATGAACATTTAATTGTTGATTCTCTTTTCTTAGGTTAGTTCATAAAATCGGATTTCGTTTGTAAAAACTATATTTAATAAATAAAACTATTTTTTAGACGAATCATATTGTTGTTCACTGCTAGAAGAAAAAATCTTAATCTTATACATACATATATGTACGTTGATGATATAACTGTAATCAGATTCCTTTCATGATGTACCACCGCACGCGCGGGCACGCCTGTTACGATGCCGCCGACTGGGGAGCTGTTGGCTACGGTTGAATCGACGGTTCCTCACTACCTCAGACACTTGAGGAGCAAATGGCGCTATCGCCAATAAGTTTGAGAGCGCGACTTTGCACCTTGTCCAGCCAGGCTAAGGTGGTTCTCGGGGCCCCAGCCCAAATATACGAGTTGTATCCGAGGCGAGGACGAATGTAGGACTTGTAGATTGTAGCCCTGGCCGACGGCTGAAGGAGGAATTTGCATCTTTTCAGGAATCCCAGGCATTGCGATGCTTGTTTAGCGATTTGGAATATGTGGTTATTCCACCGCAGATCTTCGGATAGTATTATGCCTAGGATGTTTAATGACGGTTCTGCCGTTAGGTATTTATTGTCTACTGAAATAGAAGGAGGGTCGGTGGAGGTTTTATTAGAGATGAGACAGTACTTCGTTTTGGATGCATTGAATTCGACACGGTTCTTGCGGCCCCATTCAAGAATTCGTTCGATGTCCCTGTTGATTGGAATGGACATGAGATTGCGATAATGCAGACAAGGTCTGGCGCGTGCTTGTCCTACAGTATCGAAGCCATAGGAGTACCGTAGTGTACTGTCGTCGGCAAAGCAGTGGAGTGGGTTTGAAGGGATTGAGAGCAGGTCATTTATAAAAATTAGGAAGAGAGCTGGTGATAGAATTGAGCCCTGGGGAACACCTGCGGAGATGGTGCGCAGGTGTACTACCTTGATTGAACGGCTTAATCCAGTTCCTTAGAACAAAGTCAATACCAATAGCCTGGAGTTTAGTTAACAGAGCGGGGTGCCACACTCTGTCAAAAGCCTTGGAGATATCTAAAGCAACCATGCCAGATTCACCAAATCGGTGTATACTTTGGTTGAGGTGTTCAGTTAGGCAAACAAGGAGGTCGCCAGTAGATCTTTTTGGTCTAAAGCCGCACTGTTTGTCACTTAAGATTTTGTGGTGTTCAAGATATCTTAAAAGTCTCTTGTTTATTATTGTCTCCATCACTTTGGAGAAAATAGAAGTAATTGCTATTGGGCGGTAGTTAGCGGGGTCACTAGCGTCACCTTTTTTTGGTATGGGCTGAACATGGGCCAGTTTCCAGGAGTCGGGATAGACTCCGGAGAAGTAGGATAGGGCGAAGAGTTTGCGCAGAGGTTTAGCCAAAGGTGAGGCACATTTTTTAAGAACCATAGGGGGAATATTATCGGGGCCAGTGGATTTATTGGAATCAAGCTCTTTGAGACACCTATACACTTCACGAGTTCTGAAGAAAACTCCGTCCATTGAGTGGGTGGAACACTCGAAGGCTGGTGGTTGTATGTCAGCATAGGGTAAGGAAGAGTTTTCGGCGAACAGAGATGCAAGTAAGTCGGCCTTGGGTTTGCTTTCTGTTATCACCTGCCTATTGTGGATGAATGGAGGCGTTGAGTGTGAGGTAAAATTCTTCCTGATGGAGGTTACCAAGGACCAAAAATTTTTACTGCCAGCAGTGGAGTTAATGAGTTTATTTCTCAGCCTGTCATCGTATAATTCCTTGACTTTCCTGATGGTGGATTTACAGGAATTTCTAGATAGTTCGCTCGGAGAATGTCTGTACTCTCTGTAGGCGGCTTCTTTAGTTTTAATTGCATTCATGCATTCCCTATTAAACCATCCATGCTGCCTAGGCTTTATGGATTTGGAAGAATGAGGAATGAATAGGTGAATACCAGCCAATATAATGTTGGTAATACCGAGGGCGGCAAAGTTGACATCGCGGTTCTGGAAACATAGATCCCAGTCGGTAGATTGTAAAAAGCGAATCAGCCCCCACCAGTTGGCCTTCCCATAATGCCAAACGGTTCTCCTAGGAGCTGGCGTAGTTAGAGTAGGAGATCGATATGGGAAGTGGGCGCTGATTAGACAGTGATCTGAGTTGCCCAGAGGAGAGTCAATTTCGACGGAGTATTTTGTTGGGGGCGAGGTAAGAAAAAGATCAAGGAGGTGGCGTCCTTGATCTGCAGTGTCAGGAATACGTGTAGGACTGTGGACAATTTGGTATAGGTTATTTGCCTCAGCAAAGAGCTCGGCATCCCTGCCAGAAACACTGGTGCCATTTGAGTAATTCAGCCAATTTACGTTGTGAACGTTGAAATCACCCGCAACAACGATCTCACAGTCCGGATGGGAGGATAAAAACCGGAGATACGTTCAGAGATAGCGTCAAATGCTAAAGAGGAAGCTTCATTACTGATATTAGGACTCCTGTATAGAAAACAGAAGAAAATTACGTGCTTTGGAAGTAAAATTTTTAGACCGAGATGGTTGAAATCAGGAGTTGTACTATTGTACACCCTCTGGAAGGCTACGTCTTTCCTAATATAAATGGCAATTCCCCTATAGGGGGAGAGGTTGTGCACTAATGTGTACCCAGAAACCTGGAAACGATCTAAATCATCGTTAGGTAATATTTGGGTTTCACATAGTGCGAAGATTGGGGGAGAAAAAACACAGAGATGGCACATCACCGAATAGAAATTCGCTTGCAGCCCACGGATGTTGGTGGAGTCGGAACGGAGTCTGACTCCGTTTTCCTGAGCGCCACGTGGCGTAACTTGAGACGATGTTGTGCACCGGCTCGGGCACACGCTTTAACAGTTTTGTTCTTGACGATCAGAGAATTAAAGTTGAATCAGCATTGATCAGATTTGTTTAAGAAAATAAACCATTTTTCTCAGCCTCAAATGAATTATCCTTCAAATCGTTAAATTCTTACTTTAAAATATAAAATTCAATTTACCGAAAGTTGGTAGCTCATTTATCTCTTTTTTCGTATATTTTTAATTCGGATGAATGAGCCAACAATGGCTTGTAGTAAAAACAGTTATTTTATTATTAAATTTATTTATTTTTATAGTTTATAATATAATCATTGTAAAACAATAATGACATTGTTGATGTTCATACAACGTCATAATAAAATAGGTACTAATTCTTTGTATTGAATATTTGGTGGCCTTAAAAAGGGCCGATTGTTATCATGTTTGAAAATTATTAACACCTATTTTGTCGATTTTTGTATACCTGGTATTTTATTTTAGGTATTAGTAATTAGTTCCAGGTAACATGGCGCAGTGGCCCTGCTTGCTTGACACTAAGCTGGCTGAACCATTATAATTAAAAAAAAATATTTATTTTAGTCAAATTAATAGCAATGAATTAGTAATAAATTATAGTGCATTGTATTATTGAAAATTCGACGGTTTACTTGGTTCTGCTGAAATGCAGAACCGCTGTAACTTTTTCAAAAAAATAGAAATTAATTTTTTATTTCGGTAATTAATTAGCAATTAAAAAGTAGTAAATTTCTGCATACATTTTCGACGTTTTACTTGGTTCTGCTGAAATGGTCCGGCCAGCTTGATATCAAGGTAGCAGAACCGCTGCAATTTTTTCAAAAAAATAGCAATTCATTTTTTATTTCGGTAATTAATTAGCAATTAAAAAGTAGTAAATTTTGACATATATTTTATTTAGTTCTGATAATTTGGTCCGGCCACCTTGATGGAGCTAAATCCCACCCCTAGTTCACAGGAAGCAATATTGAGACAACCATGTTTTGCGGCGGTTAATAAAAGGGCCTTTCAGAAAAATTACCTATAAGTAGGTACGAAATATATCAATAATTACAGGTAATAAATTGTATGAAAGAGTAAAAAGTAGGCGACAGATGTAATAAACATAAATATACTCCACAGAAGTAGCCGATGGAAAATCAAAGCAGGACAATAAAAGTAAGATAGTAAAATAGGTTATTAGGAGTTCCGCGAAATTACGATTTGTAAGGAATGTTAGGAAATAGATATAGGAACCTGAAAGTTCAGTTCGCTCCTAGACGTCGCGGCGAGTTAACGAATCTATTGTGAAAAAGTAAAAGTAATTTTTGTATTTCTTATTTTTATAAGTATTTTTTATTTGATTTGTGATATAAAACCGCGGATAAGAACAGAACGAAAGGCAGATCATTTAGAGCATTCGTACAATCCACAAAAGAATTATTTTATATCGGAAAATGTGAATGTGACTTAAAAACAAATTTATAATAATGACAGAAAATGTATGATACCAGAATATACGACAGAAAATGTAAAGGAGGTACCTATATCTACAATAATACCAGCAACTATAGAGAGCAGCGATCAACCATACATACCTGATCGAACAAATATCCATGTTGATGATGAAGATAGTGCAGAAGATCTTTCTCCAACGAAACGAGGACCTTATACTCCTAGATACGATGCTTAGAAGTTTGCTATGATTTGTGACAGATTTGGTGTGCCTGACAGAATAGCTTCAGCTATGGCAACATGTCTTATGGAAGACATTAACGGAAGAGTTGACCGTGGTAATTTTGTAATTATGGATAAAGCAAAAGTTCGTAGAGAAAAAAGAAATGTAGACAAAAAGTGCTTCGTAACCGGTATGACGCTTCCAGTTTAATAGCATTTTCGTTTGATGGCAGAAAAAATGATTCTTTAACGAGAGAGAAAATAGATCAAAAATTTCATCAAACGATGGTAAAAGAGCCTCATCTAGTTGTTTTGAAGGAGCCTAATTCCCAATTAATAGGCTACGTAAAATTGGAAAATGAAGATGCGGAAACTAAGGTCAAAAAATTGAACGAATTTTTCATCAACAAAGGAATGTCTTTTGATTCATTAATTGGCATATGCTGTGATGGTGAACCAGCAAATACTGGCATAAAAAATGGAATATTGCGACGATTCGAACTACAATTACACAGACCACTGCATTGGTTTGTGTGCCTTATCCACTTTAACGAGCTTCCGCTGCGGCATTTGTTTGACACGTTAGAAAGATCATCCACCACTGGACCACGAACGACAACCGGAACGTTAAACAAACAATTTGAAACTTGTGAAAAACTTCTGGTACGTAATTGTTATAACTTTTTTCATACCATTTTTACTTCTATTACTTATTTATAATGTGTTTAAAATAATAAAATCGTATTTTAATTCATCTAATCTTTACAGGTTGTAGCTGATTTTGAAAAAATCCAACTAAAGAATATGCCTCCAGCAATGGAAGAAGAGGGTGAATTATCTACGGATTTAAAGTACTTGTACAAATTGGCCAATGCGATTTCTAATAGTTTTATTCCGGAGGATTTGGCTAACATTAAACCAGGGCCAATTGCACATTCTCGCTGGCTCACCAAGGCCAATAGGTTATTACGGTTATATGTGACAACGAATAAGCCATCTAAGAATTTGAAAACTCTAGTAGCCTACATAATGAAAGTTTATACGCCAATGTATTTCAATATTAAGTATTATAACTCTGTCGTGTATGGTAGCGCATTATTTTCGAAATTCATACGTTGGGCACAGTTTTTAGAGCCAAATTTACGCGACGTGAAAAATAATGTAATTAAGGACAATTCATATTATGAACACTCGGAAAATGTTTTGTTAACAATGTTGTTTGATGACAGAAAAGACAAACGCGACAGTGCTATAAACATAATTTTACACTATCGAAATAAGCTGGACGATCCGATGCGAGTTAGAGTTTATAGAAAACCTATTATTAACTTCAATTGCACAGATTATACGAATATGATTGACTTAAATGACGACAGTATTATTTTTGAGCCACCGTTTACAAAAACGATTCCGCATGATTATTTTGAGCAATACTTAGAATACGACGAACCACCGCTGCCTGACCCAGGAATTCCGTTACACATCCAAGGTACGGAAAGACATACAATTGCTGGCTAATGTTTCTAAACGTGCTTTAGACAAGAATCGAGAAGGAATAATGGCAGTGACATTAGAAAGCCGTAAGAAATTATATCGACTTAAAAGCAAGCAAGACTTTCAAAAATAACTCCTCGATTCTTATCTATTACTGCAAAAAAATGTTTTCCTTTTTGAATTTAAATTTACTTTTATACTGTATTTCTATAAATAAAAATAAATATATAATAAAAATGTAAATGTGCGTTTGTTCTTAATCTAAAATCTCCGATCACTTTGAAATTTTGATACAAGGTTGCATTCGAATATGCCTATGTTTTTATAAACTATGAATGTGTTTCTGGAAGAGGTGTAGCGTGGCAACACCAAAATTGACTATAGCGCACGTGTTTTAATATACTTGACCTATGCATTTATTTTAGGCCATTAATAATTTGGGTTTGCAAAACAAAACAATTCTTGAAAAATAGTGATAAAACCTACGAAATATAGATAAAATGTACGAAAGCGCCCTTTAGCGGGACCAGTAAATATAAGTAAACATTAGCAATAGATTCCTCGCCCACAGAAACTCCTAAATACATGTGCCTGGAGAAATAACTTGTATTTTTATCTACTTAAATAAATTAAATCATAAATATTGACAAAAAATATCTATTTTATACTATAGTATACTTGGGCAAAGTTATAGTAATATATAGTTTCTTGGGCAAAGTTGTTCAAAATTACACATAGAATATCACTAGGGGGTGTAAAAGGTCGATTTTTTTTCATCCATACAAATTGACCCGCCCTAATATATAGGTATATATATATATATATATATATATATATATATATATATATATATATATATATATATATATATATATATATATATATATATATATATATATATATATATAATTATTCCATTGAATCTAAACTAAACATAAAACTGTGATATAATAAGAATTAAAATAAAATAACAAAGTGCAGATACAAACAAAAAACGTGTTTCATTGTGCTAAACAAAAAGGTCCACATAATACGGGAGCTATAGTTTTTTAGCTTTTTCAACAAAAAAAGAAGCTTGTACAGAGGCTCTGTCCGTCTGTCCGTCTGTGACCTTCGTTCATCTCTGAAAGTGCTGCCGCTACAGAGTTGGGCCTATCTCAAAATGTAGCACTTGGTCAAAAGACCAAAAACTGAGAAAATGGTCCTGAAATTTCAACCAGAAGAATTTAACAACAAAAAAGAGATTTCTAATAAAGTCCATATATCGGTAGCCTAGGGGTAAGGCGCTGGAATCCTATCCCCGGGGAACCAAGTTCAATTCTCAGCCGCAAAATGGTGAAATACAATTTTTTTTACTTCGGTGTAACATGTTTTGATTCTATTTCTCGCTAATTTATATTATTTAATAATGAGACTCAGGAGAACATAAACATTTACTTAATTAAAAGTGCAAAAATATCATTTTCTTGATAAAAATTTCATAGGCACCGAACAAACTACTTTATTGTTGTAAATCTGGCAGCAGGCCGATGGGAGAGTGGGTAGAGCGTGGGATCTTCGGTTCAGCGGAGTGTGGCGCTTGCAGGTTCGATCCCTGGTCTGGGCAGCCCGTTGTTTTCTTTTTCTCTTTATTCTTCTTTCTGAAATGATTTATTAACATATTGGTCAGCCACCGATAGTACTTGACATGGCGCAAAGCCCTAAGGAGAAGTACTCTCGGCTGTGGGCTCTGTGGGGTGCGAGTTCGATCCTTGGGCTCGCGGTGCTATGTTTTTCTATATTTCGACAAAATAATTATTTTTTAATTTCCTTCGGAGAATTTTGTTTCATATTAAACAAGTTTTCGATGTGAATACGTCTGTGTTAAACGATGAGGAAACAAAACAACTGATTGTAAAAATGTTAAACGTTGAGGAAACAAAACAACTGAATTTTATATCTTTAACCGTTGACTCGTTTATTAAAACTCCAAAACTTCTTATGAGCTAACCAAATTTATAGCACCCAAAAGTGCATATATAAACATTATCTTCGATTTTATTCAATAACAACAACATACATATTGACACTTATTCAAAGTGATGAGTGGACAAATAATATCATTACAAAAATTTATTGCCGGTCGCCACACATGACGCATTTAAGTTTATTCACCTGATTATGTTCAGGTGAATAAACTGCTGATTAGACTATTATTTAATGTTAATGCACTTACAGGTGAAGTGCATTGATTTAATGCAGCTAAACAATTTCGTCATGTGTGACTTCCGCTGTGTGCCTTAAGTTAATTAAAGATTTTTTTATATGTGAGCTGAACATTCTCCCGCCTCCAAATTAATTTGCGGTAGCTCGAAACTAGGCCACGACCTTCGGGGACGTAGCCTGGGTGCTGGTGTTGGCCTTGTGGAGGCTCTTGAGAACTTGACGCCGCCGTGTTGTTTGCACCGTGCAAAAATGATGATTCCGATAATGATGAACACGACGATATATGTGCTGCCGTAGTGGTGTAGGTCATGGATGTTGATAGTTGGAAGGTTATCTAATACTCGTTGCTGCTGTTTAAGTGCATTTTCTAGTCCAGCTACGTCGGCGCTGTTAGCTTCTTGAACAAGCTGGGGAATCATGGAAATTGCCGAATTGTTATTGAGATTTGTGCTCAACTGGATGTGATTCATTAGAGCCGCATTTTCTGGGATTAATGATGCCTGCATTTTATTTTGTTCTTTATTTGACCTGATATATAGGGTTTGGTGATTGATGATGCATTCACCAAATATAGTAATTATTCCATTTTCTATTAATGAGATTGTATGCAGTGTATGCCCGCAAGTAACTTCAACCTGTAACTCTTCCCTTAATGTAAATAACCATGCATTTGAATTATGTAGCCGTTTCCACTGATTTTCTGCCTGGGTAGTTTTTAATTTGCAAAATGGCGATATTTTATTTTCATTGTTAAGCAGCTCCATTTCGCAGTGGCTTTGATTTGATCTCAATGTGAATAAGGGATGCTTCAGATTGCACATCAGTTTTTCAGGTGACAAAGATTCACAGTTTCTAATATCTTCCTCCCGTATAGGAGTGAATCTGTCTTTTCGATGGTTCACGGCTAGGTATTTGCTGGATGGATTCACATAGATGTATTTGTCGTTAACAGTGGCAGGTATCGGTATGAGCTCATACAATCTATAGGATTCTGTGTTCAGAAGTGGAATACGGATGTCGAATAAAATATTGTTTTCAGTGATTCTTGTTCTTACGTGCATGGTACTGTATAAGTTTAGTAGGTTCCTTGAACCTCCAGATCCAGGTAGCTGGGCATTGGGTGGTAGATGTTCCCGAATTATTTTTAGTTGATCGCTAAGTTGAGTCGGTGTTAATAATAGCGTGTTGATTTTCCCACGTTTCACGTCCATTACGACTGATAATATTTCCCTTTGAATATTTTGTAGTGTCATTAAGCTTAGTGTTATTAAAAGCGCTGCTGAATTGAATGTTTGGTGAGCCCTGACTTCATATTGTGAATGATTGAGTTGCGTCGTAATTTCTTGGATCTGATTCTCAATCATTATAATTTGATGTTGAACACTATCGTGATTTTTCTTCATTATATTTACTGTGCTCTCGATTATTGAAGTTTGATTTTTCAACAGTTGCCTTTTGAGATTCTCATTGTCCTTGATTTCCTGTATTTGTTGTTCATATTGATCTGCAAATTCCTGGTCAAGGATGCCGAATAGTTTGTTGGCAATGGTTCCCACAAATTCAAAAGGTGCTCTCTTGCTACGGATGTGTGTGTCCTCATTTTGTTGATAGAGGAGTTGATTGATGTTCTCAGCGTCTATTAATTGTTGCTTAAATTGTTGAGAGGTAGCAATACATAAATTTCTTGATAGCCGGTTTTCTTCCTCGCACAGAATGCTTAATCTTCTAATGGATTTTTTAATGCCGTAATATTCCTTCCAGTATGTTGATAGGTTGTGATATACTAGGAGATTCCACTCGCTAAAATATAATTGCACTTCTGCGATGTCGTCAAAGTAAATACCTTCTCTATTCTTAAGTGTGGACACTTTATACGGTGTAACCAGATTCTCAGCCGATATTATAACGATGAAGGTAGTAATGATGAATAAACAGCTCAACAGATTTGGTCGATATGTGCGCTGAGGACATGGTTTCCGTTCTTGCTTGCTTATCTTTGCCTCTTTTGATTGATTTATGTGATGAGCGGCCCTTTTGCGGTTCTTAGGGTTTCGGGCATTTGCTTTCGGTTGTGTTGACGATAGTTCCTCTCCACAGTCTTTCATCTCTTCACCCATGATGTTGGTTAATGTGCCTGGCTCTTCGTCGCTGTTGCTACTGACTACTGGTAGTAGAGATAATTTTACTACCGGTCTCTTTAACATTCCCGTTTTGGTTTGTAATGTTACAACTCTGACCAGTCCATCAGCCCCTGGGTGTGTTGCAACTACTCTTCCAAGAGCCCATCTAGCAGGTGGTAGGTTATCGTCCTTGATTAAGACAAGGTTACCTATTTTCAAATTGTCCTGTTTCTGGTTCCACTTAGGTCGGCATTGTAGCCTCCCAATATATTCCATGGACCATTTTTTCCAGAATTCCTGATACATTCTGTCCAGTCGATCCCATCGCTTTAGTAGATTCGGATTGATTTCTAAATGGTTTCGATCTGGTAGCGACAAAATAGGTGCGCCTGTCAAAAAATGTCCAGGAGTTAATACTTCTAGATTGTCTGGATCTTCCGATAACGGACATAGGGGGCGGGAATTCAGACATGCTTCTATTTGTGTCATTAATGTGGCCATCTCCTCATAAGTTAATCTTGTTTCTCCAATCGCTCTGCGCATATGATGCTTGGTTGATTTCACTCCTGCTTCCCACAATCCTCCGAAGTGTGGGGATGATGGTGGGATGAAGTGCCACTGTGTTCCATCTTCTCTTAAGGCTTCACTGACTTCTGCTCTATAGGAATGTTGTCGGTGAAGATCGCTAATTATTCGACTAGCGCCAACGAAGTTTGTAGCATTGTCACTATATACGTGTGCAACAGGCCCTCTACGGTTGACTAGCCTTTTAAATGCTGCAATGAATGCCTTAGATGTGAGGTCCGTTACTACTTCAATGTGCATGGCCTTGGTAGTGAGGCATACGAAAATTGCGATATATCCCTTGTGGGTTCGACTACCTCTGCCCGTGGTGGCCAGTAGATCAAAGGGACCGGCATAGTCCACGCCAGTATGCGTAAATGGTCGACTGGGAGTAACTCTAGCTTTCGGCAGCATACCCATTAATTGCTGTGACATCTGCTTTTTGTATCGATGACATTTGATACATTTGTGAATGTGGCCCTTCACTGCCTTTAGTCCATTCAATATCCAATAGCGTTGACGGATTATTTCCAGAGTTAAGGTGTTTCCTCCGTGGAGTGTCTTCTGATGAGCTTCGTCTATGATGAGTGAGGTTATTTCACCCTTGTGAGGAATTATAATGGGATGTTTTTGGGCATAGTCTAAGGTTGACTTGTCTAACCTTCCACCAACACGTATGAGTCCGTTTACGTCCAGAAAGGGGTTTAGTGTAATTAGTCGGCTTGACTTTGATAATTCTTGTCCCTTTTTTAGCTTCTCCAGTTCCTCTTTAAAATGTTCTTTTTGAGTTATTTGGATTATTGGGGGTAATGCGGTTTCAATTTCTTCAACCGTGAGAGGACCAGTAATTCGTTTGTTACTAGTCTTCATGCAATTGGTTATAAATCGTTTACAATATGCTATGATCCGCAGTAGCTTTCTCAATGATGAATAATTTTGCAGCAAGGATTCAATCCTATTTTCGTTGACTTCCAATGTTGCCGTGTTGATTACAGCTTTTCTCTGTTCTAAGTCTGTTTCCTCTATTTCACTTGCTGGATATATAACTTGATCGTTTTTGAGCCACTGTGGACCTTCCCACCACAACGTGTTTGCCTTTAATTTCGAAGGAGATAACCCTCTTGACGCTATGTCAGCTGGGTTTTCAGCTGATCTTATATGACGCCATAATTCCTTACTAGTTGCTGATTGAATCTCTGACACTCGGTTGCCGACAAAGGTTTTCCATTTATGTGGGTCCTGGCAAATCCACGATAGTACAATCTTTGAATCTGTCCAGGCGTAATATGGCACATCTGGAATTTCTAAGCTGTCTATGGTTTCCCGTAATAATTTGGCAAGAAGAGTTGCTCCACACAATTCTAGACGTGGTAGGGATAATTTTGATTTTAGGGGAGCAACCTTTGTTTTAGCCGTTAGCAACGATACTGTTGTTTTTTCTCCACATATCGTTCTGAAGTAAATTGCAGCACTATATGCTTTTTCTGATGCGTCTGAAAATCCGTGCAATTCGTAATGGTGTGCTTCTTGAGAGTATCCAATCCATCGTGGTACGTGGATTTGCATTAAGCAGGGAAGTTCTGCCTGAATTTTTTCCCATTTTAGACTGACTTCTTGGGGTAGTGGTTCGTCCCAATCTAGGCCTTCTGTCCATAGTTCTTGGAACATTAGTTTAATACTTATAGTAATTGGTGCTAGTAGTCCTATTGGGTCGAAGATTTTGGCAGCTTGTGACAATAATTCACGCTTACTTAGGGGTGGTTTATTGTCTTTCGTGTTGACCTTTATTTTGAAGAGGTCAGTAGATGGACTCCAATGCACTCCAAGTGCCTTTATCGATCTTTCTTGGTCAAAGTCGAACTCTGGGGCAACCTCTCTCAGCTGCCATGGTAGCTTCTGTAGCAATTCCCTGCAGTTACTATTCCATTTTCTCAAATTAAATCCCCCTTTTTTGAGCGAGGTGATTAATTGAGAACTTATTTCAATTGCTTCTTCTACGGAGTCTCCTCCTGATACAATATCGTCCACGTAAGTATCTCGCATTATAACTCTTTCTGCTAACGGAAAATCTGTTGATGTATCCTTAGCTAATTGTTGAAGTGTTCGAATTGCCAGGAATGGTGCGCTTGCACCATAGGTAACAGTCGTTAAATTGAATTCCTTGATGGGTTCGTCTGGAGAATTTCGCCACAGAACACGCTGATAATTTTGATCTCTGACGTCAACCTTTATTTGACGGTACATTTTTTCAATGTCTGATGTAAATACTACTTTATGTTTTCTCCATCTGATTAAAATTGAGACTAACGTTTGTTGTATCTGTGGGCCAGTTAATAGAATCTCGTTTAAGCTTTCGTGATTTTGACGTTTGGCGGTACCATCAAATACGACTCTTAGTTTCGTCGTTGTGCTGTCCTCCTTCATTACTGCATGATGAGGTAAGTAATAGGCTGTATCTATGTGATCAGTTACTGGAATCATGTGTCCGAGCTGCAGGTATTCTTTCATAAACTCCTTATACATGATTTCGAATGATTTGTTTGTTTTAAACTTTTTTTCCATTTGGAGTAATCGTGCTAAAGCGAGTTCCTTGGATCCTCCCAAATTGGAATCTTCAGGGTTCTTTTTGAATGGAAGCCTTACAATGTACTGACCGTTAGCTGCTCTTTTATATGTTGTTCTATAGTGAGTCTCGCATATTATGTCCTCAGTTGTTAGAACTGCATTAGTGGTTAGTTCTTCTAATTCCCAGAATCTGCGTATTTCTTCGTTTAGGCCAACTTCACTGATATAACATTGTAGGTTTGTGTTTGATGACTCTTGCTCAATTTCGCCTGATAGAATCCACCCCAATTCTGTTTCCTGTGCTATGGGAGATCCCGGTGGTCCGCGTAATACATTCCCCAGTAAGATTCTTCCAAATACTTCTGCTCCGATTATAATATCGATTTTACCAGGGACATCATATTTAGGGTCTGCTAGGGTAAGGTTCTTGGTATGTGTCCACGTTGTTTTTGGAAAGATCCTTTCAGATGGCAGCAATCTTGTAAGATTTTTTAACACTAGTGCCGTAGTTGTTGTCGAATACTCTGATGTAAATCTCGGTTTAATCGTCAGCTTGATGCATGCCTTGATGGTTTCTAACGTTGATCCGCCTACGCCAGTTACTCTTGCGGAGATGCGCCTCCTTGGTAATTGTAAGCGCTGAACGGCATTTTCTGTTATGAAGCTTGCTTGAGCCCCTTGATCAACAAGAGCTCGAAGCACTACCAATTTTCCATTTTTTCCAACTGCTGTTACTTCTGCTGTAGCCAGTAGAACGGGGTGATGAACTAGGCTCTCTGCTACGTGCGACGATACTTCTGATGATCTCGGGTCCAATGATTGCCCATTTATCCTGCCTTGAGGGTTTACATGGTCAAGATGTAGTAATGTATGATGTTTTTTACTACACAATTTACAAGTTCTCCAGCTTTTACACTTGTTTACTGCATGGCCCTTTACCAGGCAATTAGTGCATAGTTTAGCTTTTCGAATTGCCGCATTTCTTTGGAGGGTATTAAGGTTAGCAAATTTATCGCACGAGTAAATTTTATGGTCTGCTTGACAATAGGTGCAGCTTAGTTTGCCTACTGCACCGTGATGCACCTTCACCTCATTCTTTTTTTCTGACTGTTTGGCTGTGAGGTTAGGTTTCATAGGTTCAATCGACTCCAACCCTTGGAATCGGTTTTCGAGGAACTCTAGAAATTGTTTCAGATCCTGCAGCTCCCTAGGATTTTTCAATGATTGCTCGTAGATTCTTCGTGTTTCTTTATCAAGTTTCTGGACCAACAGATGTATTAGCAATGGATCCCAGGTTTTAATGTCAATGTCCAGATTTTTAATTGCCTCTAGGCATTCTAGTGTTGTGTCATGGAGCCCCTTTAGATTAATGGCTGACTCCTTGGAAAGCTCTGGTTGATTACAGAGCGTTCGCAGTTGTGCTGATACCAGGGTTCTTTTATTATTGTATCTTCGGTCTAGGATTTCCCATGCTGTGTCGTAGTTCTCATTTGTTATACTCAAATGTTGAATTAGCTCTCCAGGTTCGGCTTTTACGTTTGCCTTTAAATAGAACAATTTCTCAGCCTTTGTAATTCGCCCGTTCTTGTGAATTAGTTCCATGAATAGGCTTCTGAATGATGGCCATTTGAGGTAATCACCACTAAAATTTGGGATATCAATACGAGGTAGCTTAACTGCTGAATTGTTATCCATTATTATCGCTGTACTAGTTGTCTGTGGTTGTCCTGAAACTGGCTGTGCGGTTGACAGTGACACCTCTTCCATCTTTTCTTGGAGGTTGATGATGGTGGTCTGATACACGTCCTCTGTTGTAGCAAACATATCTTTCTCAAAATAGTCATCCTTAAATTTCCCTGAGCTTATTATTTCTGCATGGTTATGAAGTATCATTTCCCAGTAATCATTTAGGAGTTTTATTTTTTGTTTATAGTGAATAGATGATTGTGGTAGTCCGAGTCCCTCTTGAATAGTTTGTATGTTGCGATTCAGTGTTTCAATTATCCCTGTTTGCTTTTTTATTAGACGTAGTTGAACTGCAATTTCATCCGAGTTCTTTTTTCTATCGATTGCTTCTCGAATGATTGTTTCTGCTTGATCTCTTGTTTGCTCGTATAGAGATTCGATTTGACCATAGTAGCTCTCAGTGAAGTACTTATGGTCGGGGTGCTGATCTTTCATAGCTTCTATCTGGGAGTTGAGCAGTTCGATTTGTTCCCAGGTATGGTTTATTGTTTGTAATCGCGCCTCGCCATATTCCTTTGTTTTCCTTGCTGAAGAATCCTTGCGTAATTGCGTTGCCACCTTCTGGATTGTTTTTACCAGAAGACTTTGCTGCTTCACCAATGGATCCATGTTGATGATTTTCTGTCACTGAATAAATTTGGAATTAGGTGAGGAGGATAATTTGTTGAAGACCGCACAACTTCAACGTTTTATGTCGCGGTTTGGATAGGTTAATTTAATGGTAATTTGGGGATCTTTCAGAGCCTCTGGACACTGTGTTCTAGAGGTTGGTTTATAGGGATAAAATTATTATTATTTTTTTTTTTTATATTTTCAGAGCCTCAAGACACCTTGTTCTAGAGGTTGATTTAATTTATTTAAACTTCGCTCGAAGGACCAAATGTTAAACGATGAGGAAACAAAACAACTGATTGTAAAAATGTTAAACGTTGAGGAAACAAAACAACTGAATTTTATATCTTTAACCGTTGACTCGTTTATTAAAACTCCAAAACTTCTTATGAGCTAACCAAATTTATAGCACCCAAAAGTGCATATATAAACATTATCTTCGATTTTATTCAATAACAACAACATACATATTGACACTTATTCAAAGTGATGAGTGGACAAATAATATCATTACAAAAATTTATTGCCGGTCGCCACACATGACGCATTTAAGTTTATTCACCTGATTATGTTCAGGTGAATAAACTGCTGATTAGACTATTATTTAATGTTAATGCACTTACAGGTGAAGTGCATTGATTTAATGCAGCTAAACAATTTCGTCATGTGTGACTTCCGCTGTGTGCCTTAAGTTAATTAAAGATTTTTTTATATGTGAGCTGAACAGTCTGTAAATTCGCTTCCAGAACAAAAGCCGATGTGTACGAAATTTGCAGCTCAAAAAACTATTGTTTATATATCGAATAAAGAAATATTCCATGGCGTCAATGAAGAATCAAAGAATTTTATTGTTTACATTTAATTTCCCTGATATCAATGGCAACTCAACTTTTTATATGCCTTATATTATCTTGATCTGTAACTTGCAACTTGATTTTGACCCAGTTCCATATAACCGATCAACTGCAAATTTTGCACATATGTACGTACTCGTATACTTCGCATGCTAATACAATATGCAATCAATCATTGCCGAATTGCCCTTTTTGTCATAATTAAAGGTAATTTTAGGCGATCAGCAATTGTGCACGCGCAATTGATTATTGCAATCGATTTGCAATTCGAAATGAGGGCATCGATGCACTCTTAGTGGAAAATCCACATTATGTTTCCGGTGTCAGGTAGCGAAACATTCCGGCGGCCTTGACATCGTGGGATTTAAATGATGATTCCTGCCTCGCTTCCTTGTTCTTGCGAGCTTGAAAAGACAGAGATGTAATGAGTGTGGACAGCCTCTCGTCGCGACATTTCTTCCATGCAAACGAGTGGTGTCCAGATTGTTGAGAGGTTAATTTAAGGGCGCCTCGACTCGCCCTGTTTAGAGTTGAAGGGAAAGGAGTTTGGGAGTAAAGGATATGTGAAAGTAGGAAACTAAGTGTATGTGAGTTTGATCATTAGATGTGTACTTGTAGGTATAAATTTACCTTATCCTTCAAAGTCTGAAGAGTAATGGTATCGGCTTCCGCTGTTGTTGGAAGGCTTGCAGATGTTCCGTAGAGAACAAATTTAGCACGTCAATATTCCGGGTATCAGTATCCTGCCCTAATAGTGATTGGGTCAGAACGTTCTCGATTGCCTGACGTTCTGCAGGATACATTATTTGTCTTCGAAGGTTCTGCGTAGATTCTACTGTGTAGATTCCTGATTTTGGCCCCTATTCCCATTGTCACCTCACTTTTTTTCTCACGACACATTTTTTGTCACGTCACTTTTAAAGTGTTATTCTTATAGTCGAGTGACAAGGAAAAAATTTGTGAGGTAAAATGTCACAAAACTATGTGTGGTATTCTCGAAGTCATTTTTTGTAGTAAATGTCACTGAAAATTGTCATATTTTGTCACTTGGAAATTGTAAGTGACGCTACGATTTTTTTTAAAATAGATAGTGACAAAGGGTAAGAAATATGTTTTATTTTAATATTTCTGATGATTAAATTTTATTCTTATATCGTAGAACTTAAATAATGAACAGGAGGCAATTTGATTGCCTTGTTGGCTTTATCGTAAACAGCAAGGAAATAGGGAAGGGGTAAAAGTTGCCCCAACCAGGCGAAATATGAAAATAAATGGAAGAAATTAGTGGTAAAAGGTATAAACAAATGCCGCTACTTTTTCTACAACAGGTGACTACGAGAATACGAAAATTGGTTTGTCACATTTTGCAATGGGTGACGTGACTATGGGAATAGGGGCCTTTATAAGGTGCGTGTGGTCTTCGTAGTTCCAGGGCACCTCGTTTGATACGGTGAGGGAGTCAGGCTCCTCCAAGCGGTGAATTTCTCGACTGAAGCCGTACCATGTGCCGTGCAGAAGATATCCAGGGTTCATAAGGAGGGGGCAAGGAACTTACGTTCCGTGTTCTTGGATTAGGTGAGTGGTAAGTGCCATAAAGTAACTTTTATTACTGTATGTTACCGGTAGCTCATTATAGCACCGTTCGGTTTTGCGAATACTTGCTTCTACTGGCTGACATTTGACAAGATAAATAAGTTCTACTCGGGGAACCGCGGTAAAGCCGGGTTCTTTGAGTCTCATTAATGCGAATTCAGCAGGATGATGTTGAGCTATAGCTAGCTGTGTTTCCAAAACCTGATTTTCCAATTCACATTTCTTCAGTATGATATGTTTGTACATGTAGATTCCATCTGTGTTTTGATGTGACACTCAACGTAAACGAATTTCGAATTTATATAAGTAAAGATATCAAGATTAGCTGTTGAAATTGGTCTTTTGGGGAACTAATATTTATGTCCTGATTTCACTACGGAATGTTCTGTTTGGAAACCTGTAAATCTGCACACAGGAACGGTTTTAATCACTTCCAAAGCAAAAAATAATATCTCCGCTGTGTACTGCATACAGATTACGGATATTCACTCCCTTTCCAATAGTTTGGCTTTTTATGGCTAACCCTTGATAGATAACGTCGTATTGCAGGCTTTCACAGCTTGAATCTGCGATCATTTCCCAGAAACTCATACCATACCCTGGGTCGGTGCATGTACCCTTAATGTATAGGCATACGATGTTATTTCGCAACACAGCATGGTTGTCTTCTAGTCGAACGACACTGTCATAATCAGTGATGGTATCACTACTACGTTTTCCCATGAGTTGGAACCGAAGGTGTAGGGAACTTCGGCACAATTTCCTTTTGCGTCGACGGATCCCGCAATTACTTCTGAATATCGTGAGGACGAATTTGCTTTGATGTTAGCTAAAATACGATTATTTTGGAGGAGATAAGTGCCATGGATATGAATTCGTAGACAGCTTTCTTTGGTTATTTCGGAGATGAAGGTGCTGATGCCTCCGGGCACTACGGAAAGATGCCTGAACATCCCGCAATGGAGAACTGTCTGTAAAACGTTAATCTTGCATTTGTAAACGTGAATGGAAACCACCTCGCTCAGTTGTAGAAGTTGGATGTCTTCGTTGACTTAATCCACTGGAATGTCTTTAATTTCACAATTCCGGGTGCTTAGTAAGGAGATTTTAGTTAGATTCATCCGTTCGTGTCCACAATCATACACGATGAGGGTTTCAGTTGAAAAGATTAGCAACATACATGTAAATGTAACATACGATGTCCAGGTCATGATTCTGTCTAGGAATAAGAATTGGAATAGAGTTGTGTTAATTTAAGTGAATTCCGTCGAAGTTGATTCACCTCTCGGCAATTCAGACCACTGCCTAATCAGTGCTAACTTCCCATTCGAATTTCCCACCCCTTCCAAACCAGTTCGAAGAACTGTATGGCATTATGGGAAGGCCAATTGGCAGGGGCTTATTAATTTTTTCCAGTCTACAGACTGGAATCTGTGTTTCCGGAATAGAAACGCCAACTCTGCCGCTACCATCAAGAATACCACCATCAAGAAAGTCAAAACCTTGACAACAAATTGAGAAGTAAACTCCTAAATGCAACCTCCGAAGTTGATTCACCTCTCGGCAATTCAGACCACTGCCTAATCAGTGCTAACTTCCCATTCGAATTTCCCACCCCTTCTAAACCAGTTCGAAGAACTGTATGGCATTATGGGAAGGCCAATTGGCAGGGGCTTATTAATTTTTTCCAGTCTACAGACTGGAATCTGTGTTTCCGGAATAGAAACGCCAACTCTGCCGCTACCATCAAGAATACCACCATCAAGAAAGTCAAAACCTTGACAACAAATTGAGAAGTAAACTCCTAAATGCAACCTCCGGTAGCAAAAACTTCTGGTCCTTGGTAAGTTCCATCAAGAAGAATTTCATCTGACTATTTTGTAAAAAAATCAAGATGACGGGTCCAGGATGGCGGCTGAATTTTGCAATTGTGTTCCCCGACCCCCCGACATGGGTATCAAATGGATGGGTATGCCAAATACAATACTATTAGCTGTGTAGCGTAATTCTAAATTCGCTAACGAAAAGTTCCAATGGTAATAAAATAAGGAAATAGCTAAGGAGCCCCACGCTTTTTTACATTTCGAAACGTAGGTTTCTCCCATATACTGGCTGGAGCAATACAAATTTTACATTAAAAATTATTTTTTACTTTTTAGCTAATTTTAAATTAAAAGCGTATTTTTTGGTTTTTTTAAACTATATATTTTATTTTCACAATGAGAAGGTAATAGCAGACAGCAAATCCAAGGCCAATTTATTAGCATCTATGTTCGCTTCGAATTCTTCTTTGCCCGAAACTGATGTGCTACCCCCTGTTTCCGAGCGTAACGCCCATTCAATGGACAGGGTTTTTTTCAGGACTCGCGAGGTGTACAGGTGCCTCAAAGGGCTCGATGCCAACAAATCCACTGGACCCGATAATATACCCCCTATCGTCTTAAAACAATGCGCCTCACCTTTGGCTAAACCTCTGCGCAAATTATTTTCCCTGTCATATTTCTCCGGAGTTTATCCCGACTCTTGGAAACTTGCCCATGTTCAGCCAATACCGAAAAAAGGTGACTCCAGCGACCCCTCTAACTACCGCCCAATAGCAATTACTTCTATTCTCTCCAAAACCATGGAGACGATAATTAACAAAAAGCTTATGGGATATCTAGAATCCAATCTACTCATAAACGACAGACAGACAGACAGATCCACTGGCGATCTTTTAGTCTGTCTTACAGAACACCTCAGCCGTAGTCTGCATGGATCCGGTGAGTCTAGTCTGGTTGCTCTGGATATCTCCAAGGCTTTCGATAGAGTTTGGCACACAGCCCTGTTAGCTAAACTCAAAGCTATTGGAGTTGACTCACTTCTACAGAAGTGGATTGAGAGCTTCCTTTCTGGCCGTTCAATCAAAGTGGTATTGGATGGCGTCAAATCCGCATCCCACCCGATCACTGCGGGGGTACCCCAGGGGTCAATTTTATCACCGGCCCTATTTCTCATATTTATAAATGACCTTCTTTCAATCCCCTCCAACCCACTTCTCAGCTTCGCTGACGACGGTACTCTACGTTACTCGTACAGCTTCGATACAAGACAGACTCATGCCAGATTCTGTCTTGATGATCGCGAACTAATGTTCAACTCTATTAATAACGACATTGAACTAATTCTAGAGTGGGGAAAGAAGAATCGTGTTGAATTCAACTCCGATAAAACCAAGTACTGTCTTATCTCCAAAAAGAAGCTCAACATCTCTCCACCCTTGAGAGTGGATGGAGTTCAACTAATGGCCGACCCATCCTTACACATCTTAGGCGTGACATTAGCCAAAGACTTGCGATGGAATGACCACATATTCCAAATCGCCAAACAAGCATCCCAGTGCTTGGGATTTCTTAAGAGGTGCAAATTCCTCCTCCAACCATCGGCCCGCGCTGTTATTTATAAATCCTACATTCGGCCTCTTCTCGAATATAACTCCCTCGTTTGGGGCGGCGCCCCAATAACCACCTTGGCATGGTTAGATAAGGTGCAAAAAAGGGCGCTCAAGTTAATTGGTGACGACACCGCCTGCTCCACCATCGACTCCTTGAGCCTCCGTAGGAATGTAGCAGCACTGACAAAATTTTATCGCTACTATCATAGTGACTGTTCCTCCGAGTTAAACACTCTCCTGCCTCCACGGCAATCTTATACCCGCAACACCAGATTAGCCCACTCGTCTCATTCCCTTCACCTGCAACTACCCCTTTCACGCACTCAACAGGACATGAATTCGTTTGTTAATAGAACAACTCGACTGTGGAATAACCTCTCGCAGTCAGTATTTCCGAACTCCTACAACATCAAGAGTTCAAACGCAGGGTTCATCACCACCTTCTTCAATACCCCCCCGTACCTTTTAATCCTTAACCTATGCCCCCCTCATGCCTCCCCCGTACTAAGCTTACTGCTAGACATTGCACCATGACGTGACAAATGACATGACGGACTAGTAGTACAAAGGGTGACTCCTAAGCTTAGCACTGCCACATAAAAAAAAAGTAAGTAAGACTAGTGTTGTGGGATGTATACCTTATTAAAGTTAGGGTGGAGTTCCCGAATTCGAAGGTAGAGGGGCCAGTTTTGAAATAGGCCTTTTAAATTCCCCAAATGAAGTTTTTACTCTTACAACTCTTGTTATATTATCTTGGCCTGGAAAGATCTCTAAGCTAATTTCCAATAAGATGGAGGAGATCCCTTGTCCTTTAGGACCACGAGATCTCCTACCTTAAATTCCTTGTCAATTTCCTTCCATTTGAGTCGTTGCTGTAAATGATGCAGATACTCTGTTGACCACCTTTTCCAGAAGTCCTGACGCATCTTTTCGACTAGTTTCCATCGGGATAAGTGCGATATTTTCCTTTCTTCGTAAATGTTGTCAGGTAAGCTCAGAAGAGGGCTCCCCACCAGAAAGTGCCCTGGGGATAACGGGTTTATATCAATGTGATCTGAGGACAGAGCACAAAGCGGTCGTGAATTTATTATTGCCTCTATATAAGTTAACCGCGTTGTTAGTTCTTCGAACGTGAGTAGAGTCTGTCCCACTGTTCGTCGTAGATGATGTTTCATTGATTTGACAGCTGCCTCCCACAGGCCCCCGAAATGTGGAGCACGAGGCGGTATGAAATGCCATTCTACTACCTTATTTGCATACAATTCGGCTGCTATTTGTTGGTAGGATCTGATGAATTCGTCCATTTTGTAGTAACTAAATTAAACCAGACGTTAAAAATTACATCAATAACACAATTTAGCATTTCATAAAATATACGGTAGTAAATAAGTTTAGTTAAATTGTCCAAAATTACATGGCAACAATGTAATTTTATGGTACTAAATAAATATTACGAAAAAGGGAAAATAGGCAACAATGCATCCACATAATACATTTTATAAAACCCAAAATATGAAATATAAACCGCATCCCTTTCTGTATGTATGAAGAAATAGTAAAAAATGCCAGACTCATGTAAAAGAGCCCTTTTGTGTTGTTGTTGCACTGACATAGTTAAGGCAGAGAAAAGCAATAAAAGTCGATTCAAGGAAGACACAACGATGTTCTTGGAAAATGGCAGTTACATGTTTGAATGTATGTTTAGCAGATTTTAGAAAAGAATGAAATCGGAAATAAGGCATGATGAAATAGTTTCAGTTTTGGCTTGGGTTTTTAGGGACAGGAGTTAGTTTTTTGGAAGCTTTGATAGCGTAGAGACCGATCTCTATTACGGGTTAGGAGTATTTCGGAAAAAAAAACTTTGGTAGAATTAGAATTAATAATTGAGGAGATTGTAGTAGATTATTGAGGAATAAATAGTTATTGGAAGCTTGGAGATTATTGAGGAATAAATAGTTATTGGCGTTATAAGCATATAGTTGTGAGATAACATTAAGAAAAAATTAAAGTGATAATTACAGTGAAGTGGGACTTTTATTGAATAAAGATAATTTTACAGGACCAACCAGTTAAAAGAAATTTTGACTATAATTTCTAGATCGATAATTTTCTTTGCTCCCACGAAGTTGGTTGCATTGTCGCTGAAGATTTTTTTACTAAGTCCTCGTCGTGAGAAGAATCTGCGTAGGGCGGCCAGGAAACACTCTGAAGTTAAATCACTTACAAGTTCAAGATGAGTAGCTTTTGTTACAAGGCAGACGAAAGCTGCTATATAACACTTAGTGCTAGGTGCATTTCTAGTTTTCCTTGCTTTGATTAGTATGGGTCCAGCATAATCAATGCCTGTGCAAGTAAATGGTCGGCAGGGAGTTATTCGATCGGCTGGTAGTTGGCCCATAATGGTAGCTGTCTCTTCCTTTCGCCAGCGAGAACAAGTAGTACATTGATGTATTTTTTGTTTTATAATGTGTTTTACACGAGGAATCCAATAGGTTTGTCTCAGTGTATACAAGGTCAGTTTGATTCCTCCATGCAGCGTGTCCTTATGAATTTGTTCAATCAATAATTCTGAGAACTTGTCCGAGTGAGGCAGAATAATAGGATGCTTTTCTTCGAAGGGTAAATCGGAATATTCTAACCTTCCTCCCACTCTTAGAATGAGTTGATCGTCGAGAAATGGGCTTAACGCCAATAGTGAGCTTTTTCGTGGTAAATTTTGGTTTGCCTTTAAGCACTCAATTTCACTAGCATACGCTGTCATTTGGGTCACTCTTATTAATGTTTGTCTGGCTTTATGAATTTCACTTGGGACTAGAACGAAATTGGGGTAGGCCTTTAACTTTTGGCATCTATCTACGAACCTTCGGCAGTAAGCGATGATTCTTAGTGCATGCCTCAGATTAGAGAATCTTTCTATGATATGCTCGCTAATGGTGGTTAAGTGGAAAGTTTTTAATCTTTTCTTTTCCTCTGGGTGGTCTTCCATCAAGCTTGAATTCGGTTCTTTAGGCCACTCACTCTCAGGTTTTATGAGCCAAGAGGGACTTCTCCACCAAAGATCGTGGTCTTTTAAATGTAAAGGGGACACACCTCGTGAGGCGAGATCCGCAGGGTTATTTTGTGAAGGAACTTGTCGCCAGTCTGCATTTCCCGAGTTTTCAATGATTTCGGTGATCCGGTTTGCTAAGAATGACTTCCATCGATGAGGTAAACTGCGAATCCATGATAGAACTATTGTAGAGTCGGTCCATAGGATGGTCTTACAGTCCTTAATATAAGACTTGTAGTGACCGCGTAAAGTTTTATTACCAAACTTTACGCAATGTCACACAACAACTTCCGACACGATCAAAACGATCAGTCGGAACACTCCATCGATCACCGAACGAAAGTTCAGTGATCTTGCCGTCCATATCGAGCTAGCCAATTTCCGGCATCTCCGTTTGATCACTACTATCAAAAAGGCTCTCTAACTTGTGACATTGTGCGTGCATATAAATATATAAAAACCCAGTGACTAAATATATATATATATATAAATATATAAATCCATATATTATACAAATATAGTCAATTTGATTCGATAATAAAAAACTGTGATAAAACAATAAGTGTTAATCATAATAAATTACTAAGTGAAAACCTTAAACTAAACGTGTTTAATTCAAAAGCTCCTCTGAATACAGGAGCCATATTGGTGACCCCGACTGCAAAGCACGCAGAAAAAGCACATTAAAATAAATAATTTTTTTTGGTGAACGTGGATAAAATAATATTTTACCCTCAAATTAATTATCGCCAAAAACAAAAACGATAAGAAGAAGAAATATATTTAAATCAATTACGGCCCAGGAATTAATCGTTGCTGTAAAAAATTTTTTCTCGGCGGAACAAAGATTCATAAAGAGAATTACAAAATTTCTATTGAAGAGTACAAAGTGCAGTTGGACTGCAGCAGAACATTACAAAGCGCCGACGTCAGGAGAAATTCAACGAGGCATCAACCAACATATAACAGATAATCGATTATTATTTTTTTTTTTTGAAAAAAAAACATCAGTTTTTTAATATTTTAAAAATTTTTTTTTTTGCATGCATAAAAAAATTCGAAAAGTTACAGTTAAAGTTTTTATTTGACATTATTCAGTTTTTTAGTTTTTACTTTATTAGTTAAAAGTTGATTTAAAAAATTTTTGCATGAACTTTGAATTAATTTACGTTATATTTAAGTTACATATACATATATACATTCTCTGGATATATACATTTTTTGGATACATATATATATACATTTTTCTTGATTTTTTGCATGAAATTTTGAATTCATTTACTTTAACATTTAAGTTTACTCATATACATACATATATACTATATACAATTTTTTTTGATAAAAACAAAGAAGCAAATTTTGCATGAATTTTGCTTAGGAAATTATATTCTATTTACAAACAAATTTTGCTTGATCGTCGCTTATATTGTGATACGCACATATATATATATTTTTTTGCTTTCTTCTTAACTGTGTTCAGGTGTTTCGAGTTACCTCTATTGTGTTGTTTCATTGGTTTTTATATCGATTCGTTTCTTTTGTTTTCATCTCATTTGCGAAGTTTAAGAGTTTTGAATTATTTTTATTTAAAAAATGTCACTACCACAAAATTTTGATAATCTAATGGAGCATGACGTTCCAAACAGGGAAGAGCCTAAACCCGGAACTTCGGGAGTCGACGGCATTAAAGTGTCCAAATTAGATATTCCGAAGTTCTGGGTGCATCAGCCCGCCTCCTGGTTTTACCAGGCGGAAATTATGTTTAAAATGGCGGGCTACAAGTCAGATAGTAGCAGGGTCTACAACGTTATGGCCGCATTGCCGGAAGAGGCGGTAACGGCAATGCGGCTTAGCGCCGTAGACCATTCTACCTCCTCTTATGAGGAACTCAAACAGCACCTGCTCGAGAAGTACGGTACCTCGGAGAAACGCCGACTCGAGCAGTTGCTATCAGTGCAAGAGCCTGGAGACCGGAAACCTTCGGAGTTCCTCCAGGCTCTCAAGGCACTAGCGGGTGGATCGTCGGCGGTCAATGACGCTCTGATCCGGAACCTGTGGGAGCGGAGGCTTCCACAGGCCATCCAGATCACATTGGCCACCGCAGCTGACCAAACCCTAGCCGGGCTGGCTGCCACGGCGGACAAGGTATGGGAGGTGCTTCCACACGGAGGCGCCTCATACGCGTCCGCCGTCCACGCAACTCCTGCCAACACAGAACCAACGTTGATGTCGCTGCAGAGCGCCATCGACAGACTGACGTCTCGGCTAGACAACCTGGTCAAAAGCCAGCGCAGTCCACGAAGCCGAACACCTGCCAATCGGCAAGGCGGCCCTCGTCAGCCCTCGGCCAATCGGCCACAAGGGGCCAACAAACTCAGGGGTATCCTGTGCTATTTCCACTACCGTTATGGTAGTGAAGCACGCAACTGCAAGGCCCCCTGCAGTTTCGGCGGTGGTAATGCCAAGTCGGCAAAGAAACCATCCACCAAGCCCGCTAAAAAAAACTAAGGAGTCAGGGGGTCGACATGAACGAGCATACAACCGGCCGCTCATATCGTCTATTCGTCAGAGACACCAACAACCGGATGGACTTTCTGATTGATTCGGGCTCTGACGTTTCAATTGTTCCCGCCAAGGCGTTCCCGGCCCATAACGGTAGCCCGAACGTCCTTCTGTACGCGGCCAACGGATCACTGATCCGAACTTTCGGCACAAAGTTGCTTGAACTTGAACTCGGCTTACGCCGACGATATGTTTACAACTTTATCATAGCCGACACCACTAAAGCCATTATCGGGGCGGACTTCTTAACGAAGTTCAAATTGTCCGTCGATTTTGAATATCGGCATTTAGTCGACAAGCGCACGAAGTTTCGAATTAACGTGTGCGCTACCGTCGACTACAACCCCGAAACATTTCCATACCGAGTTATTGGCATATACAAAGAGCTATTAACGAAGTACGCTTCGTTAACAAAACCGCCCAATTTTAACCTTCCGGTTAAACACAATGTGCAACACCACATTGTAACTAAAGGGCAATTACCATTTGTCACCGCTCGGCGACTCCATCCGGAGAAACTGAAGGTGGCAAAGTTAGAGTTCGACCATATGGTCGAATTGGGGATTTGTCGACCTTCGTCGTCCCCCGCAGCATCTCCGCTTCATCTGGTTCCTAAACGGGACTCACATGATTGGAGGCCATGCGGCGACTACCGTCGCCTTAACGCTGTCACTGTGCCGGATAGATATCCGATCCCGCATATACAGAATTTCTCCGTGAATCTTCACGGCTGCACAATTTTTTCGAAGGTTGACTTGGTACGTGCATATCATCACATACCAATCGCCCCAGAAGACGTGCATAAGACTGCACTCATTACGCCATTCGGCCTATATGAGTTTACACGTATGCCATTCGGTTTACGTAATGCAGCACAAACCTTTCAAAGGTTCATAAATGAAGTTACGAGAGATCTCGACTTCGTTTACGTATACTTGGACGATATACTTATCGCCAGTAAAACCGAGGATGAGCATATCGTTCACCTCGAAGAGCTCTTTAAACGCCTCGACAGCTTCGGTTTAACCATTAAGCTAGAGAAATGCGTTTTTGGTGCAACAGAGATTAAGTTTCTAAGCCACCGCATCACAAAGGATGGAATACTTCCATCCTCCGATCGGGTTCAGGCTATCGTTGATCTCGCACCTCCAACTTCTGTCAAATCGATCCAGAAGTTTTTGGGAATGGTGAATTTCTATCACCGATTTATCCCAAAATTGGCTGAACAGTTGGTGCCGATAAACGAGCATTTGAGAGACCTTCTCAACCGCTCACGTGCCAATAAAGTTTTTGACTGGCCAGCAGAATGTCAGGCGGCATTCCTCAAGGTGAAAACCTCGATGGCTGAAGCAACTCTGCTGAACCATCCAATCGAGTATGCAAAATACAGTCTTACGACTGACGCCTCTGATTATGCAATCGGAGGCGTTTTGGAACAATTCAACGGTCATCGGTGGCAACCTCTAGCTTTTTATTCCAAAAAGTTGTCACCAACCGAACGGAAGCACTCTGCATTCGATCGCGAACTCCTCGCAATCTATGCAGCGATCAAACACTTCCGTTATTTCGTTGAAGGACGCAATTTCGTGGTCTATACTGATCACAAACCACTGGTTCGCGCCCTTCACACAAAGACCGAACGATCCCCTCGACAGACCAGACATTTGGGTCTAATCTCTCAGTTTACCACAGACATCAGACATGTGTCTGGTAAACAAAACGTTGTCGCCGACTACTTGTCGCGCTCACTAGCAACCGACAACGTCGACTCGGTCACCTTCGACCTGCCTACACTAGCTCAGACTCAACAAGGTGACACAGAGTTGAAGTCTCTACAAGAGCACCCCAGCAACGGCTCACGGGTAAAACTAATTCTCACGCCAATACCATTTACCGCCCATCAGGTGTGGTGTGAAACTAGTACAGGCATTCCAAGGCCTTACATACCCACTTCCTTACGCAGACTAGCGTTCAACTCCGAACATAGTCTCTCTCATCCTGGTATTCGCGCTACAAGACGAGCCGTTACCAAGAAATACTTCTGGCCGTCGATCAATAAAGACTGCAACGAGTGGTCTCGATCATGCCTAGGTTGCCAAAAGTCCAAAGTTTCAAAGCATACCAAATCTCCATTGGAAGCTTTCAAACTTCCAAATAATAGATTTGACCATATCCATATGGATATAGTGGGACCCCTACCCTAATCTCGTGGATACTCTTATATCTTAACGATAGTCGATAGATTCACGCGATGGCCTGAAGCATACCCAATTCGGGATATCTCAGCTTCAACAGTGGCAAGAAAATTCGTCACTGAATTTGTCCCACGATTCGGCGTACCTCTTGAGATCACAACCGATCAAGGAACGCAGTTCGAATCGAAACTGTTCAATGAAGTTGCCAAATTACTCGGCACTCATCGAATTCGGACTACCGCCTACCACCCGCAAGCAAACGGGATGGTTGAACGGTTCCACAGGCAACTAAAAGCAGCCTTAATGGCAAGGGACAACACTACTAATTGGAGTGAAGACTTGCACTTTGTCATGTTAGGCATACGCACGGCAATTAAGACCGACTTACAATGCTCACCAGCCGAGCTCGTATACGGTCAGAATCTGAGACTTCCCAATTCGATTTCTATCCCAACTGATGAGAATCCAATTGAAGAATCAGAATTCCTCTCTCGCCTTCGTTCTCACATGCAGAACATTAAGGCAATACATCCTCGACAACCCGTCCAAAAGGATGTCTACGTGCCAGAAGCCCTGGAGAACGCCGACTATGTTTTCGTACGTGTCGAAAGAGTTCGAAAACCTTTCGAGCCTCCATATGAGGGCCCATATGAAGTAATCAAACGATTACGAAAACACTTCGTCGTCAAATTGAACGGCACAACCAAGTCGATATCTATCGACAGGCTAAAGCCAGCCTTCGGTTGTGACCGCGATAACGAAGCTAAGTCACCTAAAGCGGTAACATTCCGTTAACGCTACGCTGGAGGGGGGAGTATGTAGTGACCGCGTAAAGTTTAATTACCAAACTTTACGCAATGTCACACAACAACTTCCGACACGATCAAAACGATCAGTCGGAACACTCCATCGATCACCGAACGAAAGTTCAGTGATCTTGCCGTCCATATCGAGCTAGCCAATTTCCGGCATCTCCGTTTGATCACTACTATCAAAAAGGCTCTCTAACTTGTGACATTGTGCGTGCATATAAATATATAAAAACCCAGTGACTAAATATATATATATATATATAAATATATAAATCCATATATTATACAAATATAGTCAATTTGATTCGATAATAAAAAACTGTGATAAAACAATAAGTGTTAATCATAATAAATTACTAAGTGAAAACCTTAAACTAAACGTGTTTAATTCAAAAGCTCCTCTGAATACAGGAGCCATAGACTCCTGCAAAGACTTTATCAATCTAGATAATAGGACAGCACCACACAGTTCCAATCGTGGTAAAGAAATTGTTTTGATAGGGGCAACCTTTGTTTTAGATACCAAAAGGTGAGCTATTGGATTATTATCATGGCCAAGAACTCGTAAATAAACGGCAGCTGCATACGCTTTTTACGAACTGTCACAAAATCCGTGCAGTTCTACTGTGGATGCTGTGTAACTATTTACCCACCGTGGTGTTCGTAGTTGCTCAATATGAGGCAACACGCGTATAAAGTTTATCCAATCGGATCTAAGATATTCTGGAATTTCTTCATCCCAGTCAATACGGGTAGTCCACAGTCTTTGCATAAAAATTTTTGCTTAAATGATGATAGGACTCACCCATCCAAGAGGATCAAAGAGTTTTGCGATAATAGATAAAATACGTCGCTTTGTCCAATTATTTTCCTCAATTAACGCCACCTTGTATTGAAATTTATCGGCTTTGGGATCCCAATAGATTCCTAAAGCTTTTAGGACCTCTTCTGAAAATTGCACCTTTAGCGCCTCCTCTAGTAAGGCGGTAATTTCAGCTTGGAGAGATTTTTTTTCTTCTATGGTGTCTCCTCCTGTTAAGACGTCATCAACATAGAAGTCATTAATAAGACAGCTTGATCCACGGGGAAAATTGGTCCTTTCATCTTCAGCCAGCTGTTGCAACGTTCGGATCGCTAAATAGGGGGCACAGTTGACACCGAAAGAGAGCGTTTTTAACGCATATTCCTTAATGGGGGAGTTGAGATTGTCTCTCCACAAAATCCGTTGGAACTCAGAGTCATCCGGGTGAATAAATATTTGCCGATACATTTTCTCAATGTCGGCAGTGAAAACGTATCTGTGGAGTCTCCATTTTAAAATAATAAGTGTAATGTCATGTTGTAACGTGGGGCCCACTAGAAGGTTATCATTCAACGATTTCCCATTTGACGATTTGCATGAGGCGTCGAAAACTACCCTTAACTTCGTCGTCGTGCTTGAGGGCTTTATTACTGCATGATGCGGGAGATAATACGTGTGATTTGGGTTTAATAAAAAGGTGGTCCAAAGAATTTAACAGCACCCTGATCACTAAACACCTCTACATTTCCCTTGTCAGACCTTTACTTGAATATGCGTCCCAGGTTTGGTCTCCTATTCTACGCATGTTGGAAAAATTGAGTCGGTTCAACGTAGGTTCGTTCGATTCGCATTGAATCACCTTCCTTGGGAAGACCCTTTAATTCTTCCACCATATGAATACCGACTTAAGTTACTCAGCTTAAACACTCTCCACAAGCGTCGTGAGGTGGCCGATGTTGTTTTCGTGCACCAGCTTCTTAATGGACGTGTCGACTCAGGTTTTCTAAGGCGCCGTGCGTCGTTTAGAGAGAGCCGATACAATCTGAGAGGACCACCGCTCTTACACATCAACTCCTCTAACACCAATTATGGCCGATTTGAGCCTGTTAATCGCATGTTCATTAATGTAAATAAAAATATTAATGTTTTTAGCGTGAGCACGAACAAAGACCTGCTTAAAAGGAGTCTATTTGTTGTCTCATGACTGTTTATGTGTTTTGCATGCAATTTTTGGTACTTAATCTTTTATGTTTGCATGTCTCAGCTGAGCCACGGCAGTGGTAAATATTTCCCAGCCCTGCTGGGAAGTGCGCCTTCTGCGTTAGAAGGGAAACTCTATATATATATATATATATATATATATATATATATATATATATATATATATATATATGTATATATATATATATATATATATATATATATATATATATACTAGCATAAAACCCGCGTGCCTTGCAACGCCTTTAAAAACTGTTTATTATGTGCAATGTTTTCCTTAAAAAAAACCAACAAAAAAGTCAGCTGTTATTATCCCTAAAAAGGGTTTATTATAGTGCAATTTTTTAATAAATATGGTAAACAAATTGCTGCGAATATCACCTCTGCTCAACAAAACTGCAAGTTTTGAAGCAGAGATTGGCATGTATATGTCATCAAGAAAAGTGACATTTTAGGGTTTGACGTTCGTTAAGTTTGTTCGCCTATTTACGTGGATGTAAGAAATTATGAAGCAATCACAAATGAATATTAAATAAAGTGAATTTCGAGTCATTCATTTCTACGTGATTATAGGGATGCACCGTCAAAACTTCAGCCCTTCAGGTTCGGAGGTTTGGGTTAACCCCATTTCATCCCCTTTGGGGGTGCATTTCGAGTAATCGCCTCTTAGTGGATGTCCACGTCATTATAGGGATGCACTGTCCAAATTTCAACCCTGTAGCTCCAGTAGTTTGGTAAACCCATTTCACCCCTTTAGGGGATGAATTTCGAAAAATCGCTTCTTAGTAAATGTCCACTTCATTATAAATATGCACTGTCAAAATTTCAGCCGTTTAGCTCCAGCGGTGTGGGTAAACCCCATTTCACCCCCTTAGGGGATAAATTTCGAAAAATCGCCTTATAGTGGATGTCCACGCCATTATAGGAATGCACTGTTAAAAGGAGGTGGGTCACAGCCCATACAAAATTACCCCAGGCCCGGCGCAAAAGAAAGGTATCTCAGATTATCGGCTATAATAAGTATTGAATTTCTGTATAGTTGTTATATCCCGTAACTGTGGCTAAGGTGTTAATAATGCTATTTCTTTTTATTCGGGCGAAATGACTAATTAACCCTGTATTTTTGTAACGCCACCACATATCTTCATGAATAAGGTATCAGTGCACGCAGAATACTCCCACCTATCTAAAATTGTAAAAACGACGGTACCGCAGTACCAACTTCCAGAGTTATGAGTCTTCAAAGTCAAAATTTTGTTTTTTTTAACAAAAATGTCACTTTCAACCACCTTTTTCTCCAAAATATTCATAGTCAACTAATGTTTTTTTTCTCAGAATAAGAAAGCTTGGAGTTTTTCTTTTGAATAATGTCTTGACAATTTTTATGCTACGGCCTTTACTTTCGAAGTTATAAGCAATTTAAATGCTAAAACTGGCCTTATTTGCGAAAATTGCAAGCAATTTTGACTTTGACTTTTTTCACTTAGTGCTTTTCGACATAAGCTTAAGAAAAAGAGTACTAAAAAAGTACGAAATAACGCCAATTTTAGTATTAAAATTGCTTATAACTTCGAAAGTAAAGGCCGTAGCATAAAAATTGTCTGGACATTATTCATAGGAAAAACTCCAAGCTTTCTTATTCTGAGAAAAAAAACATTACACTATGAATATTTTGGAGAAAAAGGTGATTGAAAGTGACATTTTTGTTAAAAAAAACAAAATTTTGACTTTGAAGACTCATAACTCTGGAAGTTGGTACTGCGGTACCGTCGTTTTTACAATTTTAGATAGGTGGGAGTATTCTGCTGATACCTTATTCATGAAGATATGTGGTGGCGTTACAAAAATACAGGGTTAATTAGTCATTTCGCCCGAATAAAAAGAAATAGCATTATTAACACCTTAGCCACAGTTACGGGATATAACAACTATACAGAAATTCAATACTTATTATAGCCGATAATCTGAGATACTTTTCTTTTGCGCCGGGCCTGGGGCAATTTTGACCCACCTCCTTTCAGCCCTATAACTTTAGCGGTTTGGATAAACCCCATTTCACCCCCTTAGGGGATGAATTTTGAAAAATCGCTTCTTAGTGGATGTTCACGCCATTATAGGGATGCACTGTCCAAATTTCAACCCTATAGCTCAAGCGGTGTGGGTAAACCCCATTTCACCCCCTTAGGGGATGAATTTCGAAAAATCGCTTCTTAGTGGATGTCCACGCCGTTATAGGGATGCACTGTCAAAATTTCAGCCCTATAGCTTTAGCGGTTTGTAAAAACCCCATTTCACACCCTTAGGGGATGAATTTTGAAACATCGCTCTTTAGTGGATTACTGGATGTAAACGTCATTATAGGGATGCACTGTCAAAATTTCAGCCCTATAGCTTTTGCGGTTTGTAAAAACCCCATTTCACACCCTTAGGGGATGAATTTCGAAAAATCGCTCTTTAGTGGATGTCCACGTCATTATAGGGATCCACTGTTAAAATTTCAACCCTATAGCTCATTATAGGGATGCACTGTCAAAATTTCAGCCCTATAGCTTTAGCGGTTTGTAAAAACCACATTTCACACCCTTAGGGGATGAATTTCGAAAAATCGCTCTTTAGTGGATGTCCACGTCATTATAGGGATCCACTGCTAAAATTTCAACCCTATAGCTCCAGCGGTTTGGATAAACCCCATTTCACCCCCTTAAGGGATGAATTTCGAAAAATCGCTTCTTAGTGGATGTCCACGCCATTATAGGGATGCACTGTCAAAATTTCAGCCCTATAGCTTTAGCGGTTTGTAAAAACCCCATTTCACACCCTTAGGGGATGAATTTCGAAAAATTGCTCTTTAGCGGATGTCCACGCCGTTATAGGGATGCACTGTCCAAATTTCAGCCCTATAGCTCCAGCGGTTTGGATAAACCCCATTTCACCCCCTTAGGGGATGAATTTCGAAAAATCGCTTTTTAGTGGATGTCCACGCCATTATAGGGATGCACTGTCAAAATTTCAGCCCTTTAGCTCCAGCGGTTTAGGTTGTGCGTTGTCTGTCAGTCAGTTACTTTTTATACAATAGAAAAAAAAGTAAAGATAAAAAATCCCCTTACCACTTATTGAACCCCATTTCACTCCCTTAAACCCTTTTTTTCTCCATAAAAAGTAGCCTATGTCCGTCTCCAAGGTCTAAACTATGTCTGTAGCAAATTTCATCAAAATCGGTTTAGTGGTTTAGGCGTGAAAGCGTAACAGACAGACAGACAGAGTTACTTTCGCATTTATAATATTAGTAAGGATTTATATATGTATGTGTGTGTATGTATATATAGATTTTCATGCTTAGCTGAAAAGTGCGCCTTCTGTGCTAGAAGGGTTAACTCTTGAGAGATTAAGCGTGTGATTAGTAGATGTTGGCACTTCCACCATATGCGCAGATAGGATATACTCCTTTAATACCTTATTGTACTCCTTGAGTACTTCCTTCCTTTCGTTATTTCTTTCGGTGGAAAGATAGCGTTTTAATGCAATTAGCCTGGATTCCCCGAGTTCTGGACCATTTTCCTTGAAAGGTAAACGAACTACATAAGATCCATCGGGGTTGCGACGATGTGTGGTTTTGTAAATTTCTTCACATCGCTGATCATCTGTAGAGGTTTTCTGTGGTGGTGAGACTTCTTCAATTTCCCAAAACTTCTTAAGCTGATCATCCAGAGAACAGGTGATATTATAACACCTTACCTTCGGAGTTCTGTTCGTGGTCGAAGAAGCTTTTCCTGTTAAGATCCAACCAAATATGGTGTTCTGTGCTACAGGGGTACCGTGCGGACCCTTTCTTAGACCATCACATATGATAAGTGGATAAATGTCAGCCCCGATGATCATATCTACCCTTGCTGGTATATCGAAGTTTGGATCTGCGAGGTCTAAGTTTTCCAAGTCATCCCAGGAAAATTTAGTAAGTGGCACTGACGGAAGCAAAACTGTCAAGGTTTCTAAAACAAAAGCTGATGTCGGAAATCTAGAAGGGAACTTCGTTGAAAGAATCGTTAAATTGGCAGCTCGCGTTGCTCTGGTGATTTCCTTCTCTTCAACATCTGTGACTACGATCGGGGCGGGCTCGGTTTATAAATTCAGTTGCGATACAATGGAAGAGGTAATGAATGTTACTTGGGAGCCAGGGTCAATTAATGCACGCCCCTTAACAATTCCATCAGGACCCTCCATTTCTATTTCAGCTGTGGCCAGCATAACCGGGTGGTTCTCGTTAATAAAATGAGCAGCGACTCTGGTAAAGCCTTCTGAAGTTGCTTCACTTTCAGGTCTATGTTCGAATTTAGCCTTGGCCGACTGCGTGCTAGAACTCGGTTCCTGTTTGTTTATTGTTGGAAGATGCAGTAATGTGTGGTGTTTTCCTCGGCATTTACCACATCTAGATTTGCTGAGACATTTTTTGACCGAGTGAAATTCTCCTAACTTGGGGGGCGAACGGCTAACAAAGACCTTGGAAGGTGGTGACACCCGATTTGTCACTACTGTAAAAATCCGAGAAGATCCACTGCATACAAACACCTAGCAGACCTGTTAGCAAGTCCTAATCCCACCTCCCCGCGGTGCCCCCTGGGGTACTTCTTCGGAAGGAGCTAACGGGAGACGGGCGAATGGCGAGCTCTCTGCGCCACAAAACAGAGTTTTAAGTCGGTTGGGCTGAGGGTTAGCAACCCGCTCCCATAAAAAACACCATTGCTACGAATCGGCAAACAATGCCTCGGAACCGGATGGACAACACGACGACGACCTTTGCTTTTCGAACAAGGACACGAATCGGATCATGGAATGTGAGAACAATGCTTGCTGAGGGACGGCTGGATGAAGTCCTCAACGAGATGAATCGATATAAAATCAAGATCATGGGACTTAGCGAGACCAGATGGCCCGATGCGGGGGAACATATCTGCCCAAATGGTGAGTCCTTCTTATATTCTGGGAGAAATGAAACTGAAAGCCGTAGGAGTGGCGTTGGCGTAATACTCACCAAAGAAGCCAGGTCCAGCCTCATTAGCTGGTCACCAGTTTCTGAGAGGATTATTACCGTGCGCCTGCGTACCAGGCTAAGAAGTACTACGGTAGTTCAATGCTATGCTCCAACCGAAGACGCAGAAGATGACATCAAAGACGAGTTCTATATGCGACTGAATGAGGTTTTTCGCTCTATTCCAAGGGGAGACATCATTGTATTAATGGGTGACTTAAACGCACAAATCGGCCGCGACAACACCGGTCTTGAACAAACAATTGGAAAACAAGGCCTAAGCCAAGTTACCAATAACAATGGTGAGCTTTTCGTTGACTTTTGTAGTTCCCATCAACTAATGGTAGGTGGAACTTACTTTTGCCACAAGAAGATACACAAAGAGACCTGGGTATCACCCGATGGTAGAACGAGAAATCAGATAGATCACGTGGCCGTCAGCCGCAGATGGAGAACCATTCTGGAGGATGTCAGGAGCTTCAGGGGAGCGGACACTGGAAGCGACCACCATTTGGTAGTAGCAACTATTCGCCTTAGAATCGCTGCAATCAGAAACGTTCAACGCGATGTTATAAACCGTAGACGGTTTAACGTTGACCTTCTGCAGGAGACCGCTAAAAAGCGAGAATTTGCTGGAAACCTGCAGCAAATATTAAACCAGCAAACCGTTTCTGACGACACAAATATTGAAGAGCTGTGGAGTAGAACAAAGGGCGCTATATTGACGGCTGCGGAAACGAGCGTCGGTTATGTCCAGAGAAACATGCAACATTGGATCTCGGACACTACCTGGCAAAAAATAGAACGCAGGAGGGCCCTCAAAAATAACGTAAACTCTACAAGCGACCCGGAAAGACGTCACCAACTTGAACGGGAATATTCCCAATTACACCGGGAAGTAAAGAGAAGTGTGCGGCGTGATAAAAGGCAGCAGATAAATGAGCTCGCAGAAAAAGCGGAAAACGCGGCAAACACAGGCAACAGTAAAGTGCTGTACCAAATTACTAAACAGCTCTCGGGGAAGCACTCTACTAAAAAGCATGCCGTAAAGAGTGCGGATGGGAGGCTGCTGTGCAGCGACGAGGAGCAACTCCAAAGATGGAGAGATTACTTCTTCGCCGCCCTGAATGGTTCACTTGCACAGGAACCTCAGGAAAACAGCAACAATGCACAGCCGATAAGAATCAACACCCGGGCCCCATCCAAGACGGAAATAGTAACCGCAATTCATGCGATGGCCAATGGTAAAGCAGCTGGAAAAGATGGCATCCCGGCAGAATTGTTGAAAGCCGATTCAAGCCTCATAGCAGATGCGCTTCAGCCAATCCTGGAAATAGCATGGAACACCTGTACCTTTCCGGAGGATTGGACGGAAGGTATCATAGTCAAAATACCCAAAAAGGGGGACCTAACAATATGCGACAACTGGAGAGGCATCTGTCTATTATCTACTGTGGGTAAAATCTTGTCCCACGTTATATTATCAAGGATAAGAGAGGCAGTAGACCGAACGCTTAGAAGGCAGCAGGCCGGATTCAGGAAGGGCCGCTCATGTATAGACCATATTAACACCTTGAGAATCATAGTGGAGCAGTCTACTGAATTCCGATCCCCCCTTTACCTAGCTTTCGTAGATTATGAGAAAGCGTTCGACTCGGTTAATAGGAGCTTTATATGGCAGGCATTACGGCGACGTGGACTGCCTGATAAAATAATAGAATTGATAAAAGCCCTTTACAACAATTCCAAATGCAGAGTTCTCCATAATGGAAAATTATCCGACAGCTTCGAGGTGAATTCAGGAGTACGACAAGGATGTCTACTTTCGCCATTACTATTTCTTATAGTAATAAATGACATCCTTGTCGACGCTCTAGATAATAGAACAGGCGGCATACAATGGGGTTTGCTAGACCGCCTTAAGGACCTCGACTACGCGGATGATATCTGTTTGCTGGCCCACAGACATCAGGAGCTAAAAAACATGTTAAACAATTTGGCAACAGAAAGTAGTCTAGCAGGCTTAAGGCTGAATCCGAACAAAACCAAAGAAATGCGGATAAATGCAAACACACTTGAACGAACTGCGCTGAATAACCGTGACGTGGAACTGGTAGATAAATTCTGCTACCTCGGTAGCATTATTACCGAAAATGGCGGTACAGAAGAAGACGTCAGTTCCAGAATAAATAAAGCACGAGGCGCATATGCATGCCTGTTCCGCATATGGAGATCAACGGAGATCTCAACTAACACCAAATTGCGGCTGTTCAACTCCAACGTTAAGGCAGTTCTTTTGTACGGTTGCGAAACATGGAAAGTCACCCAATTCATCACAGGGCGCCTACAAGTCTTCATCAACAGATGCCTGCGTCGTATCCTAAAAATCCGCTGGCCAGATAGAATTTCAAATGAAGAGCTATGGCGCCGTGCCGGCCAAGAAAGGATAGACGACCAAATCAGGCGAAGGAAATGGAATTGGGTTGGCCACACCTTGCGACGCGATAACGAAAACCTAGCCAAACAGGCCCTTGACTGGAACCCGCAAGGATCCCGTCGAGTTGGAAGACCTAGAACAACGTGGAGGAGGACCCTACTAGCAGAGGCCGCAACAACTGGGAGATCCTGGTCAGAGCTGAGAGCTGTCGCGCAAAACAGAGTCCGCTGGAGGGCAACTGTTTCCGCCCTATGTCCCATGAGGGATTAAAGGGGCACAAAGAAAGAAGAAGAAGAAATTCTCCTAAACAATTTAGGCAGTCTTTGGATTTTGCGATTCGCAACCGTTCTGGAGGATCGCTGTTTAAAAAGCTTTTGCAAGATCGCACCGAATGTTTTTCCTAACATACTTTGCATGTTATTTGACCTACATGGAAACTTTTTATGTTGACATTACCCGTTTCTTGCTTTTTATGTGGAAGATTTTCTTTCGTTCGCACTTCACTTAGAGCTTCCAGTGTGCGGAATCTAGTTTCTAGAAAGCCTTTCAGCATTTCCCATGTTGGGTAATCACTTTGGTTTGAGATTTTCTCCTCCCATGCCTTATGCGTCTCTGGAGGGAGCTTTTGTGTCAGTAAATGAATCAAAAGGGGGCTCCATTCAGGTTACCTAGCGAAGCCAAACATTCGGTCGTAGTGTCGATCATTGCCTTAATTGCGTTAGCTGATTCATTGTTTATTTTGGTCTGCGAAGTCAATGCCCGCAGTTGAGTTGATATTAGCACACGTTTGTTTTCATATCTGTCGGTTAATGCGCGCCACGCCGTTTTATAATTTTCATTGGTAATATTATACTGTCGGATAACCTTGGCCGCATTTCCCACTACGTTTGCTTTAAGGTAATGTAATTTTTGCACACTGGCTAGAGACTCGTTGGAATCGATGAGTGAATTAAACAAATCCCGGAAACTAACCCAGTCAGCATAATTGCCCGAGAATTTAGGGAGCGTTATGGTTGGCAATTGTACAGCGGGAGTCGAGGGATTTGTCCTTGTAGGATTCTGTTCACCACTTTCCTTATGATCTTTTTCAAAGGTGCTCAATTTGTCAACTAGCTCACCCTGAAATCGAAAAAGAGTTCTTCGTACTGATCGTAACGATTTTCCTTGAAATATGGTGCCTCATCGTCTTGATCAGTTCTTAGTGAGGTCAAGGATCGATCAGTAGCGGAGAACTTTCCCCACAGGTAATGCTAGCCATTGACACGCTCGAGATAATAACCGTGTGTTCTCTTAATTAGCGCGGTTTCCTCGTGTTCCTGACAAATTTGTTTATTTGCTCCATTATATTTGGAGTTGTAAAAGCGCATGAACTGAAGTTGCCTTATCGTAGTCAGGGTTTGCGTTAGAGCTTGTTCCTTCCATTTCTTTGCTTACGCGACCGCAATAAATTTAGATTAAACTCAACTTAATTGGTACCTAGATACCGTGGTTAATGACTTTTTTTTGATATACTTCACAATTCAGGGATACACATTTGTGATTCAGGGACACACTTCGTTATTTTCAATCATAGTAAAAAAAGGAAAAGGGATAGGTACTTACAATTTGTTCAACGGTTGAAGTTAAACGTTGAAGCTCTTCTCCTCGGGATGTACTGGGCTGATAGTAAAGTTGCTCTTGATGATTGGTAAAGTTTTAAACTTGTTGAAAATCACAATTATTGTTAAAAGTCACAAACATTTCGCACTGATATTTACAAGAATCCAGCTCGAAGGACCATGAAATAATTACTGGGATTTTGTAATGAAATGCTTAGGTTAACCACAACAATAAGAACTTTATTAAACAAATTTATAAAACTTTATATAAAAAATGAAAAGTGAATAATTATTGATAACAGACGTGGCGCGGCGCTAATCCATCCGGCGGTGATAATTTTGACCTCAAAACTGATTGATGTCTCTTTGATTTTTTGAATGCATCGCACGCGCACCTCAATCCGCGATCGCGCAAAATTGCCGAATTGCCCTTTTTGTCATAATTAAAGGTAATTTTAGGCGATCAGCAATTGTGCACGCACAATTGATTATTGCAATCGATTTGCAATTCGAAATGAGGGCGATCGATGCACTCTTAGTGGAAAATCCAAATTATGTTTCCGGTGTCAGGTAGCGAAACAACGAATATAGTACAGTAAGCTATCGACTTCACAATAAATATTTCTTTTAATTTCCCTCGGAGAATTTTGTTTCATATTAAAAAGTATTTTTTTAATTCGTTCGAAAATACGCAAAAACTATATATGTAGCTCTTGTTTCGATTTTTATCCTTACTCGACGGGGCGGCGCGGCATGTTATACTTCTCAGAATGGATTTAAAAAAAAAGATTAAAAACCGACTTAAAAAAAACCGCACAAAATGCACAAAAAAGGATGAAATAATTGTTTGTGATTCTTAACAACATCAATCCAATCAGAATGGATCTTGAAAGAAGAATCACTTTTGAAGACGGTGCTAACACCTGTGGGTGATGTATTAAGGGCATAAGCCTAACAAAGAAATGAAAACAATTCCCGAAGCAAGAGTTAGTGCAATCAAACTCAACTACTACCTGGCACCGTCTTCAAAAGTGATTCTTCTTTCTAGATCCATTCTGATTGGATTGATGTTCTTAAGAATAGAGAAGAGAATAATTGCACGAACGATGTATTTAAGACCGTCCTTATAGTCCATCAATATAAGGAAGTGATTTTTCTCAGAATTTTTAATATTTTACAAAAATTTTACAAACGATTTGCCCCATATCTAAAAAATTTTGCAGCCCTTTGTTAAAAAGCATATTTTTAAGTTTTTATTAACTAAATTTGTATGTATCTCTTCAGAAATCTGTTGTCATAATTCAGTTGTTTACTTTCTTCGAAACTTTATACATATCTAGCATTGGAAAGTACCTTTTTACGTAAGCATGAATAAATATGTTTATTGCCACATTCCTACCAGTTAGTGGGGGCGTAATGGGAATTCGCTAGATCGGGGTGCGAAAGGGCCAGGGTTCGATTCTTGGTGATGGTGGCGTACTCTTTTTAACTGACTTCAAAAAAAGAGGAGATTACTCAATTGGAGGTGTCTCTACACAAAATACCTATTTTGTAGTCCTGTTCACGCATAACTTTGTAACCCAATAACTTTTTTGCCTGTTTTGGTTCATTTGAAGGGGGAGTTTCCCACGGTGGGTGGTCCCGTTAAATTTTTTCGAAATTCTGATAAAGGAGTTCAAAGTTAGGCATAAAAAACTGTTAAAATTGGTTCAACCTAAACATTTCATAGGCATCGCACAAATTACTTTATTGTAACGAAGCTGGTAGAGGGCCGGTGGGAGAGTGCGAAGCGCGTTGGTTCCTCGATCCCGCGACGTTTAGCGTTGGAGGTTCAAGCCTTGGTCGGTCGGGGCGGATAGTTTTCTTTTTCTCTTTTTCTTCTTTCTGAAATGATTTATTAACATATTAGCAAAAATTACTCAGGAAGATACGACAATGTAATCCTTTCTGTGCGAAGAAAAAGGAAAGTAAAAATCTATGATCTTCTTCTCTATTCACATACGCGCTCCGGAATGGCGAGAGGGCGGAGCAACGGCAAACTACACAAACACATGCAGAGCAGGAAGTACCCATCGGGAAATGAAGCGATTCAAAAAGGTTACTGAATCGATTCTTTTGAAGCAGAGAAGTGCTTCTCTTAGCCTTGCCGTACATTTCTTTTTTAACATTGCACGTCCTAGCGGGGAAGCGATCCAATTAAGCGTGTTTGTAACGATTCGAAAGCGATTATTAGGAATGCAGAAGGAAGCACAATTGACTCGGTTCCCTTTTGCCAGTTAGGGAAAAGCTTTTTTAGATTCGATTTTCTACTACTAAAAAGCTTTTATATTCTTCATACTAAGAGTGCTTACCTCTTATATTGATTTTCTCTCTGGGACGACATGTGCTTACGAAAAGATTCCTTTGGCAGGGGCATAGAAGCGATTCTTTGCCGCCTCGATTGGAAGCACGTCAAACATTTCCCGCTGGGTAGGTACTCGAAGATGGTACATGAATTCACACAAGCAAAATAAAAGTCCAGACGGCACAAAAAATTGCGGAGAAGAGAAATCAGTGCGTCTCTTTCGCACTTCGTGAAATAACATTTCTTTATTTACCCTCGCTTTCTTCGATTTTTGTTTTATTTTTAAATTGAATTTTATCTCGCTTGCACCTTGTCGATTTATATATTCACTCGCAAGGGAGCTTATGGGAAATTTTGAGAGTGTCGTATCTTTGTGGGTAATTTTTGATATTAGTGGACCACTGATAGTATCTGCCATGGCGCAGAGGGCTAGGGAGAAGACCTTCGCCTGGGGGATCTGTGGGGCTGCGAGTTCGGTTCGCGGTGCTTTTTTTTTTCGTCATAATAAGTTTTTATTCAATTTCCTTCGGGGAATTTTGTTTCATATGAAACAAGTTTTTGACGTGAATACGTCTCTAAATTTGCTTCCAGAAAAAAAACCGATGATAACGAAATTATGGCATATGATTTGCAGCTCAAAAACTATTGTTTATATTGAATAAGGAAATATACCATGACGTGGGTGAAGAATCAAAGAATTTTATTGTTTACATTTGATTTCCTTTTATTTTAAGCTAAGATGATTTATTGTAGTGTTTGTTAAATACTTTGTTAAGTTTGTTTAGATTACGCAAAGTCTCACAACTTATAACCTACATAAGCCTTTAACAAAAACTTTGCAAGATTAATTATATATAGTGGAATACTTATGAATCTCCATAGCCAAACTAGGATACAGCATTATGACAATAATTAAATCAATGCAACGTGAAATAAAAGTTTTAGTTAAGAACGGATTTGGCTTATTAAGCTTATTATAGATTGAGTTATAGCTCACAATTGAATATGTACCAAAGGTTTTAATTAGTCGCCGCTTTCAGATTTTACCATCAACGCAGGCTTAGTTAGTACTACAATAAATCATCATAGCTAAAAAAAAGTGCTCAAATTCATCAAGAATCAAACCCTGGTCCTTTCGCACCCCGACCTAGCGCCTTCCCATTACTCCAAACACTAACTTGTAGGAATGTGGCTGTTCAACACTCTGAATAGAGAAGACGAGGAAGAGCAATTTATTAAGCACGGGGAAGCATTTTGGCAACACTAATAAATAGCATTCTTTACGTATTTGTGTCGATCCCGGTCAGTGGCTGTGTTATATTCATTCAAAAACCGGGAGGGATATCGTTTCTCAGCAACCATCTCGGTGAAAACGCTTCACTTGGCTAAATGTTTGAAGCAGACCCTTCGCAAAACCTGAACAAATTTCACTACGCCTATGTCCGGGATCGACAATGTATTTTGTTGTTGTGGGGTAAAGTGAATGTATTTTGTTGTTGTGGTTAAAGTGGAGGGAGAGAATTGGAGAGAAAATTTCTTGATCCCAAGTGCTTCCCTCAAATCCGTGTACATGTACGCTATTTTCGGTTCCTTATCTTCTCTATTCAAAGGTTCAACACTGAATTAAAAACATTTCGTCTTTCTACTGAACGCACCCATTATGGTGCCGCTGATTAAACATCGCGAAAGCTATACTTTAGTCTCCTTAATTTCTAAGCTTTAATTACCGTTGTTTTGAACGATAAATCTAAATCTAATAACTTTTCCTTCTTCTCTTATCAGTCCTCGACGCGATCGGTCACATTTTAACTGTCATTTGTCTATATCTCGTATACATATTGTGCACATTTTGAAGTGATAATTAAAAGAGTTTTTATATCATAAAAGTGTTCTTCATTTTCTAAATCTAGATTCCTTTCAATTCCTAACATTTTTTGGTGCCGAAACCCGGGAACCTGCTTCCCTCGTGCTTAACAATTCTTACGTGCACAATATAATACGGTATTCTTTTCAATCGAAACGATCATCTCGTGTCGTAAACTAATAGTGACAAACATCAAATGTTTTAAAGTGCCGTGCATCAATGTATACATCACATTTAATATACAAAATCGCGAGTGCATTACTTGAAAAAGTGAGTGCAATGACTTAACGGTGCACCCACTTGAGGCACATAAAGACATCACCATGTGGAAATGCTGATTAATATAACTTTGGAATCAACACACATTACAATTACAACAAGGAGTACCCATTAATTGTAGTTTAATGCTGAAATCCGGTGAGTTCGTTCCAATTTATCGTAATTACGCATTAATCACGTCTTATTATAATCATATAAATCCCTGAAAGTGACAATCAATGGCACGGAGTGTTAAAAGCTAAAAAATTGAATGATAATAGATATGAAATTATGAAATTATAATACACATTTACGCGTGTATGATATAAACGCCTTATCCGCGCATTCATGTTTATGGTTTTAAAAAATCTATACCCGTCAAACGGTTCATGTAACTGAATTTCAACTGGCAAATTTACCGGAATTTTATGATGAAAAGTGACGTAAGCGCATTCCTGATTTCATGAAAGCTTTATATGCATCAATAACTTGCTTAAAGTTTATGTGCGAAAGCTATTTAACTTTATTGTCGATATATAAAAGCTTTCTATAAAAGCTTCCAATGTCATCGCTCCGATCGTGATTGCCAGAAAGTTTCATGTGTCAAAAACTTAATCGTGATCAGCTAAAAGCTTTATGTGCTTAAATATATTAAATATATTCATATGTCAATGTTCTTAAATATATTCATAAAAGTCAATCATAGTTTTATATTCGTTAACTCAACTTCGTATTATCTATCGAAAGCTTCCTGTGCGCAAGTGTTTTAAATTCATCTGGATTGACAGAAAGCTTAGACACATGCAGACACATTAAATATTGACGTTTGGACAATTTATTGGATTATGTAAACAAGGAAAAACTCATTCATTGTGAGAAAGCTCGCCACATTTAAATTTATTAAAAACTTCTGACATTCAAATAAAATTTATCAGTGACGTAGATGAAGTTATGTTGAGTATTAAATAATCAATCAAACTACAAGAAGTTTTTATGAATTGACATTTATAAATCTGTTTGACATTTATTGACATTTAACATTATAAGTGAGCCTATAGTGATAAATACCAAGCAGCTGCAACAACTAGCGGAGCTTGGCATAGTGTTGTTTATAACGTTACTATACATATAACTAACCATTTTTTTGAATTTGTTTCTACATATATAACTAACCTTTTAATTTGAATATTACACAATTAATAAGTTAAGACAATTGACATTAATATGAAACTAACTTTGTGACATTTCTTCAAACATTTTAACGACGTTACGCAGTCATTAACTTAAAGTAAAACCACACACATTTTTTGAAGTTTCCATTAGTGACGCTAAGTGTTTAATAAACAAAACAAGCAATATCCTTTTGAACCGTTTTAATAAACTACTACTTAATTCGTATAATAATAAAAGGCTTATATCATTTGAAATTTAACTCGCTGGCGTTATTAAACTATTACCTAATATATTAGCCAATTCTGGTGTAAACAAACAAAAATAAATACTTTGTGCGGCAGTTGTCGGTAATTACGGGTGTGAAATATCGGGCATCGTAAATTAAACAGTTGTCAATCGACATGGAAAAGGCAAAGGCCAAACTTAATCTTGTAAAAGATAGAATTGAGAAGTTCATGCTGAATTCTAACAAGACGGGTAAGGAGAAGCGAACCAAAGAGTTCTTGTCCACGCGCATACAATTACTAGAAAGTTACTGGTCTCAATTCCAACTCGCATATGAAGAGCATTATGGTTTATCCGCTTCTGACCTACTAGCTCCAGGCTCGGAATTGGGTAAGGGTGATGGCGACATATTTTCTGATGTAGAGTGCGCCTACGTAGATGTCGCACAATGGTTAAAGGAGGAACTTAACGCTCTCAATCCTATACTAGAGAACCCTATTACCGAGAATTCTGAACATGAACTTCTCCATTCAACTCTTCAGCCACGCTATCAAGGAACATCATTGAAGCTACCAAAAATAAGCGTACCGTCATTCGGTGGATCCTACTTAGATTGGCCCTCCTTCCACGATACATATGTAGCCTTGATTCATAATAATGCAACATTGGCTGAGGTGCAAAAGCTCCATTACTTAAAGTCTGCTATTACGGGTGATGCTGCTAAGCTCCTGTGGCATTTCTCCATCACTAGCAATAATTACGCCTCAGCATGGAACACTCTTGTGGACAGGTACGCCAACACACGAGTTCTTGTGTTGTCAATCTACAATCGCTTATTACTCTTCAACCCATGGCTTCTGAATCTCCATTGGAACTTCGACGTGTTCTTGATAACTTCAATCAAGCTGTAAGAGCCCTCGAAAACTTATCTCGTCCGGTAGACCAATGGAATGACTGGCTTATATATTTTTTGGCCAACAAGCTAGAACCTATCACTCGTAAAGATTGGGAGACTTCACTCAACTCCTCTACTGAGGTGCCTCCCTACAACTGCCTGACGGATTTCTTGGAGAAGAGGCTGCAAGCTCTAAGTGCAATCAAAAATACGCAGACACCTGAGCGCAGGAATCTTGCCGTTGCTGGACAAAACTACTCAAAACCCACCTCCAGAGTTCACCATTCAACTACTAGAGATCACAAGTGTTCGCATTGCTACGGGAAACATCTCTTGTTATTCTGCCCTCAATTCAGATCAATGACCGTTGATAACCGAATCGACTTAGTACAGCGGAAACGACTCTGCAGCAATTGTCTGAACCCTAATCATATTGTTTCATCATGTCCCTCAACAAACAGATGCAAACACAGCCACCAGAAGCATCACACCATGATACACCGGCCAGCTCAAGCAGTGGACACTACCTCTTTCAATACCTACAAACCAACTACCCCTGACGACATTCAAACCTCGTCAACACGAGCACATTTTTCAAATTCACGGTGCAACGAACCAGTACTACTTGCAACCGCACTGTTATTGGCTGAGTCCCAGGATGGTCGAAAGCTGAAGGTACGCGCTCTTTTGGATCAAGGATCTGAATCCAATTTCATCACAGCATCGTTGGCGAACTTATTGAATTTACCCAAGAAACATACACACACTTCCATCTTCGGAGTGGGCCCATTTGAAACAGCCGTCGCAAACGCATTCGCGTCTCATGATGTCATCTCTTTACACAGTGGAGATCGGTATTCTATTCAGTCTCTTATACTACCAACGTTATCAAACCTCATGCCTTCACAACAAATAACACCAAACGAGTGGCCACATCTCCTAGGACTCCCATTAGCTGACCCAGACTACGAGAAACCCGCACCGATAGATTTAATTTTGGGTGTCGAAGCTTATACAAGAGTACTATTAGATGGAGTACGCAAAGGTCCACCGGGAACGCCTATCGCACAAGTAACTGCACTCGGATGGATTATTTCTGGCCCAGTGACTAGCTCCATTCCTACTCCATGCTCCACGCTAACTCTTCACACAACAACGTCCGAAGTATGCACGCTACTCAAACGATTTTGGGAATCAGAAGAGCCACCCACTAAAACCATTATTACTCCTGCTGAAGCATATTGTGAGGAGTTCTTCAAACAAACTCACACAAGAGAGTCGGCAGGACGATACGTCGTTCGCTTACCAATGAAATCTCCAGCTAATTCACTAGGGTCGTCTAAAGGAACCGCCATGTCGTGTTTGTTACGACTGGAAAATAAATTTGCACGCGATACGGAGCTCCATGAGCTTTACTCCACTTTTATGAACGAATATATACAACTAGGACATATGGAGGTCACGGATGAATACGTCACGGCGTACTCAAACCCAGTAGCAGCACGACTAAATTGCGCGTAGTCTTCAATGCGTCGCAGAAAACCAGTTCACAGTTGTCGCTGAATGATATACTTCATATAGGACCCAAATTGCAGAACGATTTAATCGCGGTATTACTGAAATGGCGCTTGTATCCCTGCGCACTTGCAGGTGACATCGAGAAAATGTACCGCCAAATTCGTGTCAACACGGACGACACAGATCTCCAGCGGATTCTTTGGCGACCATCGACTTCGCAACCTATAAAGTGTTATCGATTGCTCACGGTGACATATGGCACGGCGTGCGCTCCTTATCTTGCCTGCAAAACTCTTCGACAGCTAGCAGATGAATATGCAAACAGTCACCCGTCAGCGACTAAAATTATCAAAGAAAACTTGTACGTCGACGATGCGTTATTTGGAGCTTACGATGAAGAAGAAGCTCGACACCTCCGACATGAGCTTTGCGCGCTACTGAAAACTGGTGGGTTCAAGCTACGAAAATGGCAAGCTAACGCACCTCCGCTATTGGAGGGCATTCCAGAAGAAGATCGGGCATTACCTAATTCACACAAGGTCGTCACCGACGAAACAATAAAGACCTTAGGCATTGCGTGGAGCCCGTCAACTGACGTGTTTAGCTTTCCTATAACATTGCCAATCTCATCGGCTGCAACCAAGCGACTAATACTAGCTGACATCAGTCGTCTCTACGACCCACTTGGATGGCTGTCCCCGGTCACCATCACTGCCAAAATATTTCTACAACAACTGTGGTTGGCGAAACTGGATTGGGACGATCCACTCCCTGTCGAGTTAGAAAATACATGGAAAACCTACAAACGAGAGCTACAAGGTCTATCTGGGGTTCGCATCACCAGATGGGTTGGCACGACGGCTACGCCAATAGGGCTCGAATTGCATGGCTTTAGTGACGCATCTCTTTCAGCGTATGGTGCTGCAGTATACTTGAGAGTCATGCGGGATCCAGACAACATTCAAGTTTCCTTGCTTGCTGCAAAAACGCGCGTAAGTCCACTTAAAACTATATCTCTACCGCGACTAGAACTCTGCGGAGCAGCGCTGCTGACGGAGCTTATGTCTTACATTCAATCAACGTTGGAGCTTAAATCAGCCCCGGTACATCTATGGACTGACTCAACTATAGTCCTATCCTGGCTAAAGGAACATCCAACCAAATGGAAGGTATTTGTCGCGAACCGAGTGTCGTCAATTCACCAAACTCTACCAGATGGTAAATGGCATCATGTGCAATCTGCCTGATTGCCCCTGAACTACAAAAGCAACACAATCATGATGAAGTGTACCATGAGCTACAGAAACCCTCTGAAGTAACTCACACGTTCTCGACGACTACTGATGATTCTCTAACTCATCTACTAAATAGATACTCAAGTTTAACGAAACTCATTCGAGTCACAGCCTACTGCCAACGATTCTTGCAGAACTGCAGGAGCAAAACGTTGCGACACCATGGATTGCTAACGTTAGAAGAGCTACAGCGAGCTCTCACTAGCTTGATCAAATTAGTCCAATATGGGAACTTCCCTCACGAGCTAAGGTGTCTGAGAAAAGGAATTAACTTGTCCGAAAAAAGCAAACTACTGTGTGTCAACCCATTCCTAGACGATCAGGGCGTCCTACGAGTCGGCGGTCGGCTGAAAAGAGCACCTTTACCCTTTGATGAGAAATTTCCAGCCATTCTTTCAAAAAAACAGTCCCTTCACACGATTAATAATACGACATTCACACCTCACCACATTACATGGAGGAGTCCAAGCTACCTTACATCATACACGGAATAGGTATTGGATATTGAACGGTCGCAGCGTGGTGCGTCAATTGGTGAGAGGTTGTGTAGTTTGTTGCCGTCACAAGGCAACCACGAAGCAGCAAATAATGGGAGATCTACCCGCTGATCGCCTTCATCCTACAAAACCCTTTCTAATCAGCGGAGTAGATTTTGCTGGACCATTCATTACCAACCTACTTAAAGGTCGAGGTAACAGGACAACAAAAACGTACATTGCTGTTTTCATCTGCTTCGCAAACCGGGCAATCCACCTAGAGTTAGTTATGGATCTCACCTCTTCCGCTTTCATAACCGCCTTTCGACGCTTCATCAGTCGTCGAGGGCGTTGCTCTAAGCTATATAGTGACAACGCAAGGAATTTTGTTGCCGCAGATAAAGAATTGACACAACACCTCAAGCAAGTAACGTCTGACTCATCATCAGCACAGCAAATTGTCACAATCCCGGGAACGGAATGACATTTCATACCACCAGCCGCGCCGCACTTCGGTGGCTTGTGGGAAGCGGGGGTGAAATCGTTCAAACACCACTTCAAGAGAATTGTTGGACCACATACGTTGTCCTTGGAAGAAATGCTAGTAGCGCAGATTGAGGCCTGCCTCAACTGTCGGCCTCTCCACGCTCTCAATGACGATCCTGACGACTTAAATGCTCTAACTCCTGGGCACTTTCTGGTTGGAGAACCCTTGCTATCAGTGCCAACCCCAAGCACTATTGATACTTCCATCAACCGGCTTTCCCGGTGGCAGCTGGTCCAACATATGCAGGAGCAACTATGGCAACGATGGAGTAAGGACTACTTGTATAGCCTGCAGACGCGCTATAAATGGCAACAGAATGAGACTCCTGTGAAGCTTCATGACTTGGTGCTCATTAAGGATGAGCACACTCCGCCTGCAAAATGGCCATTAGGTCGCATTGTTCAACTACATCAGGGTGAGGATGGACGTGTTCGTGTGGTGACAGTCCGTCACCGAACAGGACTCTCTAAGCGACCTATCACAAAACTATGTGTGCTTCCAACTACGAACGATGACAACTAGTCACCTGTTAATAAGCTAATTCTTCATATATGTGCACGATTTTATTGCATCACTACTTCATGGTGGGCGGACTATCTACTACTTCTACACTAATGATCCCATCCCCATCAGTCATGGCGGGCGGATTATCTACTACTTCTACTCTTCTACGCGCATCTCCATCAGTCATGGCGGGCGGATTATCTACTACTTCTACTCTTCTACGCGCATCTCCATCAGTCATGGCGGGCGGATTATCTACTACTTCTACTCTTCTACGCGCATCTCCATCAGTCATGGCGGGCGGATCATCTACTACTTCTACACTACAGCAACTTATCGTGCTATCACACGAGGCGGGCGGAATGTTCAACACTGAATTAAAAACATTTCGTCTTTCTACTGAAGCACCCATCATGGTGCCGCTGATTAAACATCGCGAAAGCTATACTTTAGTCTCCTTAATTTCTAAGCTTTAATTACCGTTGTTTTGAGCGATAAATCTAAATCTAATAACTTTTCCTTCTTCTCTTATCAGTTCTCGAAGCGATCGGTCACATTTTAACTGTCATTTGTCTATATCTCGTATACATATTGTGCACATTTTGAAGTGATAATTAAAAGAGTTTTTATATCATAAAAGTGTTCTTCATTTTCTAAATCTAGATTCCTTTCAATTCCTAACAGTGGCAATAAACATATTTATTCAGATTTTCTATTATTTATGAAATGTATTTTGTATATTTTATGGAAATTGATAATCACAGGTTAAACGAAGAGTAATGTAATATTGCCATAGATGTGTTCACTATTCTTTGTCATAGATGGGGTGCAATTAAAATATGTACCTATATCAATTCTTTCAAATTCTTGGCGGGTAATTATTGGTGTTGGTCTCATTGCGAGGTGGGGGTACTTGTGTGCGTGCACGTGCATATATGCTATGGATAAACAGGTGCCTATGTTTTCAGTAGATGTTCTATATTTAAAGAAAAGTGAAGTGCATGCGTTATTTTTTCTTTAAAAATAAAAAAAAGTTAAATTGAAGTGTAAATTAGTACAAAAAAGGTGCGGTAAGCCGAATTTTTAACAATAATATATGTATGTTTAAGTAAAATAATACACCTAATTCTGTTGTGCAAAGTGCATCACATTAGATTTGCCTCCAATCCAAAGAAAAATGTTTAGATTCGTTTTATATAGTGTTTACATGTGTGATGTGTTTTTTTTGCAATTTGACACATTCGAATTATTGGCCTCGATTCCCAGATCCGGCGGGTCGGAAGTGAGTGCGGGTCAATCTCCACTTAATATGTATATTGTCATCCAGTCTGAAGTGTTATTCAACAGAAAAAATACCATGAAAAAGCGTAATTAGTGGCTAGTCTCTAGGCACAACTTCCCACTACTTTGTTTTAGTCTAGAATAGATTTTAAAGAGAACAACATGCCATGAGGACTGGCGATTAAAAAAAATAAATATTTAAAAAAAATAAAAATTACGCTTTTATTTTAAAATGAGCCAAAAAGTAAAAAATAATTTTGAATGTAAAGTTTTTATTGCTGCAGCCACTTACTAAAATGTAAAATAAATTTAATTCAACAGCTTCAGCGTACATACAATCGTGATTAACCTGATAATAGTCACGATAAGAAAAGATACTTGGTCTGCTTTCCACATTACCAAGATTATAAATTACAAAAATGAAGTCATGTTTGGAAAAGGAATGGAGATTTGAGAAGTAAACTCCTAAATGCAACCTCCGGTAGCAAAAACTTCTGGTCCTTGGTAAGTTCCATCAAGAAGAATTTCACTACAACTTCAACCCCTTCCTTTATTCACAATGAGAAGGTAATAACGGACAGCCAATCCAAGGCCAATTTAATAGCATCTATGTTCGCTTCGAATTCTACTTTACCCGAAACTGATGTGTTTCCCTCTGTTTCTGAGCGTAACGCCCATTCAATGGACAGGGTTTTTCTCAGGACTCGCGAGTTGTACAGGTGCCTCAAAGAGCTCGATGCCAACAAATCCACTGGACCCGATAATATACCCCCTATCGTCTTAAAACAATGTGCCTCACCTTTGGCTAAACCTCTGCGCAAATTATTTTCCCTGTCTTATTTCTCCGGAGTTTATCCCAACTCTTGGAAGCTTCTTGGGATATCCAACCTACTCATAAACGACAAACAGTATGGCTTCCGACAAAAAAGATCCACTGGCGATCTTTTAGTCTGTCTAACAGAACACCTCAGCCGTAGTCTGCATGGATCCGGTGAGTCTAGTCTGGTTGCTATAGATATCTCCAAGGCTTCCGATAGAGTGTGACACTCAGCCCTGTTAGCTAAACTCAAAGCTATTGGAGTTGACTCACTTCTACAGAAGTGGATCGAGAGTTTCCTTTCTGGCCGTTCAATCAAAGTAGTATTGGATGGCGTCAAATCCGCATCCCAGCCGATCTCATTTTATCACTGGCCCTATTTGTCATCTTTATAAATGACCTTCTTTCAATCCCCTCCAACCCACTTCTCAACTTCGCTGACAACGGTACTCTACGTTACTTGTACAGCTTCGATACAAGACAGACTCATGCCAGATCCTGTCTTGATGATCGTAAATTAATGTCCAATTCTATTAATAACGACGTTAAGAATTTTGTTTGCGAATATATTTTTTAATAAAAAAAATAAAAAACCAAATTATTTTTCACAATTTATTCAATCAAAAAAAAAATAACTATTCTTAAACTTTACTTTAATACTTTAAACTTTACTTTAATATATACTATATTTAATATAGACTTTAAATTCCGCGGAACCTCAAATTGACCGAACTTTAACGCGTCTAGAATAAGACTGACTTTTCGAGTTCAAATAATAATTCACACAGGTTAAAAGAATGATCTAAATATTATACTATTCTTGGAAAAGCGTCTGCTTTGCCGGAAAGTGGATTAATGTTTCTTGTGCAATTTCTCATGCATTGGTTTGGTTTGATTTCTAAGAAATGTGAAAATTGCTAGAGTGTGTAGATTGCACTTAGGCAATTTTCACATGAAAATTTAAAGTTTTTTATATGAAATATTTATATGATATTTGAGGGGCTTGCAACTATAACTCCCCCACGGTTTGTCTGAGGCTCCGACGAAGATTTACAATGAATGGTAAACATGTTTATTTTATCCTTTCTATATTTTTTACATAAATATAAAAGTACTAAAATAATGCTTAAGATATAGGTGACTATTAGGGATATATCAAATATTGATGGTTCTAAATGGTTTATGTTTAAAATTTCTTTAATTGCTTTCCTATTATCTTTAATATTCTTTAAATGAATTTCTTCTATTCTACTCAAGTTTACAGGGTTTTTCTCGATTATATTTGCTGAAAAATAAGGTAGTATAATATGGTCTTTTATTTTGTAATATTCGTTTGTAAATATTTTATTGCTTATATCTATTTTGCAGTTTTCAAATTTAATAAGACTATTCCTATAAATTTTATAAGTATGTTTATTACAATTCTGTATCATACTTAAATTATTTAAATTTTTAGTTAATATAAAACCTGCTGATATTTCTTTGATTATTTCTTCATTTAAGGTAGCCATTCCACATTTTGCTTCCCTTGAGTTAAAAATATTATTTAGACATTCATCGTCTATTAGTATCAAATTCTTTTTAAGATTGTCTTTGACATTTATTTCGTAAAGATCAATGGGCAAAATGGGCCCAGTGTTGTAGCACTTTCTTGTATACCCTAAAATGAAGATCCGAATAATCTCATCATTTTATTCTATGGCAGCATGGATTAGCAACGGACAACTGTACGCTAATGAGAGGTCGTATTTAATCACGACATAGGTCAAATACGACATATTATACCTATATATTGATAAATTCCGATGTTCAGGGAATTAACGCTATCCGGGCATACTACTGCTCATGTTTAACAGGAATGAGGACTGTTGGATCATGCGCCCATGTCGTTAGTATTATATGGTACTTCGGTATTGGAAGGCATTTAGAGAACTTCGTTGGACCGGCAAGTGCCTGGGACAACATTATTATTGACAGCGACAATACTCATTAGTAAATAAATATGTTTCATTTCCATAATCATTGGTATTATTCGTGACTACTTTACGGCAATTCGGCTGCCTTAAGCGAACTCGAAGCTCCCAGTCAGGGGCTTATATTTAATTTTATTATCAAGCGACGGTTATTATTGGACTTTTCGAACCGCTGGCTGTAACTTTTTTATTCGGTTAGTTGGAGTAATGCTGCCATAGAATAAAATGATGAGATTATTCGGATCTTCATTTTAGGGTATACAAGAAAGTGCTACAACACTGGGCCCACGTCCCATATAAAATTGCCCATTGTTCTTTGTTTGTTATGTTCGTCTAGTAAAATCTTATTAGTTTTAATGTTTATTGATTTATTTTGAAGATTGGGTAAGGGTTAGATCGTGATCTGGGAATAAGTTTTATTGGAGTACTTGGGAATGAGAACAACGATAACTATTTGGTCTACATAATAAATTACAGTAACTTTGATATCCTGGAATGTCTCCATATCTGCAACCATGGTTAGTTCTGTTTCAGTTAGTATATTCCGAGAGAGAATATTTAGTTTTCTGGTTAGAATGATTTGTTCAATATCGTCTATGTGATTTCTTAAAAGGTTTATGTCGTAGTTGATCTGATAGGCCTGTTCGAAGGTAGCAAGTTCAATTTCTATATTTGAGATTCTTTTATTATAATCATTGGTATAATTTGCAAGTATACGCGATATCAGATTTTGTTGATTATTAATGTGGGTTGTTATGTTACTTATCTGGTCTGACTTTGGCGTTTGTCTCAATTTGTTTAATGTTATTGTAAATTTCATTTTTGGTTTTTTCAAATTCGGTAGTATTGATTATATGTAAAATTTTGTTATATTCTGTAATTATTCTTATTTGTCCCGTTTTGATCGTTATATAACCATTGTTGCCGTTTAAGTTTTGTACTTCAATTAGCTGTGCTGATGCTAGGTGTGGGAGTACCACTAGCAGCATTATTATCAACTGGTTCATTGTCTGTAATGGATGGTGAAATAATTATATTACTAGGTCGTTTGGGTTTTGTTTTAATGGAGGGATTGTTATTATCTTGGAATTTCTTTGATCTTTTAATGTGGGTTTTATAATATTTATGTCCTGATTCTACTTGTATATGATCGTCATCTATTTCCCTAGCGTTTACTTTCCTAAATCTCGCGTGGTTTTTGCCACCTCTAGTTTCCTTAAGAAATACTGGTCCTGAAGTGATCGCTACTTCTTCCCTATCTTTATTTAACTTGTTAATTGTTTTTTCTTTTATTTTTATTATTCTATCTCTAATTTTAGGATATTCATCTACATTTATGTTACCTAAAGAAAAGTCTATTGGTTTCTTGCCTGTTGTTGAGTGTATAGTGTTATTGTAAAAATTAATGATTTTTAGAATTTTTTTCCTCCACAGTATCGATTCTTTTATTTGGATTGTGTCGTAGAATTCTTAAATGTTCGTTGATTGTGTTATGAAGTCGTTCAACGTCTGAATTGTTGGTGTGATTGTTATTGGAGGTAAAATGAATTTCTATGTCCTGTTCCTTCAAAAAGTCTAACATGGGAATAGCTTTAAGCCCTAGATCATTGTCAACTATTAATTTATTAAATTTACCTACTATGCTAAGATATTGTAATATTGCCCTCTTGAACTCTGTCCAAGTTCTACCTTTGATCTTGATCGCCTGGGCATGCTTAGAGAATTTATCAATTAAAGTAAGGAATAGTGTTTTATCTAGACTATCAAATACATCTGCGTGCACAACCTCTCTTGGACCATTAGGGGTTTCAGTGATTTTGAATTTACCTTTGATTGGCTTCCTATCATACTTTTCTACATTACAAATTTCACAGTTATTCACGAGTTTTGTGATCCTATCTTTCAATGAGGATGATGATGATATATTTTGTCTTTAAGTTCATTAAAATTTTCGTTAATTCCCCTATGATTATTTCTACAATGTTCCTCTTCTATATGTTTTATGAGCTCCGTTTCGTTTTCGACATCTTGTAAGAGTTTCTTACACCTAACGACTTTAAGTATAGATCTATTGGCAAAGTGTTCAATGAAAGATGCTTGAATTGCTTCAAAGAATGATTCTTCTTCAATTAAGACAGCATTTGTTTTATTGGGATCAAAGTGGGTTTTAAGTAAAGTTGTTGCAGTATCTTGGTCAAGTGTCTTTATGTATATAATCTTCCTACTTCTATTAAATACTTGGGTATTCTTTATCCTAAGTGAACCTGAGTTTGTCTTCTTAATAATAATTTGCCTTTTATAGAAATTTATAGGACAGTCTGAGTTATTTATTTGTATTGTTTCCACTTCGTTGTGGTTTATCATAACCCTGGAGAGTGCATCTGCATTCCCGTTCTTAATTCCCTTTTTATATTTTATCGTGTAATCGAATTCGGATAATTTTAATCTCCAACGCACTAATTTTGAATTTGGTTCTTTTATTGAGAACAGCCATTGGAGTGGGCGGTGATCTGTTTCGATTATAAATTGAAGAGCGATATTCCAAAACGTACTAAGTCAATTTTTGTTTAATTTTCATATTGTATTGCTTTCCAATCTATGACGTAGTAGTTATGCATTCACATAAACATTTATCACAAATCATACTCATTCCGATGTATAATGGGTCATACAAATGAATTTTCCATCAATTTCAATAGCTAGTATTCATATTGAATTTTTTAATGTTTTTTTTATATTAAAAATAAAGATTTGAAAAATACTATTCTTTCTTTTGCTGGGCTGAACTTTCTGAGGACTGAAAACATTTACCATAGTATCATAATTTTACTATGAAATTTTATTTCAAAATGTACTAAGTAATTGACTTAGTACATTATGAAAATGTACCACCATAAATAAAACCATTTTTTTCATATAAAATGTAGCAAATTTATTTATATTTTTATAAATAATAGTTTCTTTTATCGGTTTTTTGAGAAAGGAAATAATATTACAGCCCTTTAGGCGAGAGTGAAAGTGATATTCAGTTTTTTTTTATTTCCCACTAATTACATCATAAGAACTTAGCACGTTTTGGAATATCGCTCTTCAATTTTCTTCCGAATAAGTACGGGCGGAAATACTTTGTAGCCCATACTACTGCAAGCAATTCTTTTTCTATTGTGCTATAATTCTCTTCGTGTCCATTGAGCGTACGGCTCGCATAGCAAATAGGATGATTGTCTTGGGACAATATCGCTCCTACTGCAAACTGGCTTGCATCGGTTTGAACCGTAAAGGTTTTAGTGAAGTCAGGATACCTTAAAATTGGTTCACTGACCAGAAGTTTCTTCAGGATTTCAAAACTTTCAACATACTCGGGGTCTTGAATATTCATTTTTATATCTTTTTTTAAGTATTTTGTCATTGGCTTTGCTATTTTAGAATAGTCCCTAATAAATTTACGGTAATAACCCGTGAGACCAAGGAATTCTTTGATTTCCTTTGGCGTTTTCGGCAAAGGGAATTTTTGTACATACTCGATCTTTCGAGGATTGGGTTTAATTCCTTCTTGTGTGACTATATGTCCGAGAAATTCGGCTTCCCGTTTTAGGAATTCCGACTTATCTAGTTGGACTTTTAGATTGACTTCTCTCAATCTATGGAAGATTTTTCTCAACGACTCTAAATGCTCCTGCAGGGAGGTTGAAAATATAATAATATCGTCCAAATAGACGAAGCAGATTTTATTAATGAAGTCGGACAGGACGTTGTTCATAAGGCGCTGGAAGGTTGCCGGGGCTGTCTTCAGTCCAAATGGCATACGAAGGAACTCGTAATGTCCTCCTTCAACGCTGAACGCTGTCTTATGTATATCTTGTTCTGCTACCTCTATTTGGTAGAAGCCCTTAGCTAAATCAAGGGTGGAGAAGTATTGGCATCTGCCAAGTTTCTCTAATATTTCGTCTATATTCGGCAGAGGATACTTGTCATCGATGGTGGTTTCATTCAACTTTCTATAGTCGATGACCAACCTCCATTTTCGTTTACCGCTCGCGTCTAGTTTTTTGGGAACTATCCAAACCGGTGCCGAATAGGGAGAGTTGCTAGGCCTAATTATTTTCTTTTCTAACATTTCTTTTATTTGCGATTGTACTTCACCCTTGTGAATGTACGGGTATCTATAAGTTTTAGCCAAGACCGGGGCTAAGTTAGTTGTACGGATTTCATGCTTTATCGCATTCGTGAAAGTAAGGTCGGAGTCTTCCATATAGAATATGTTAGAGAATCTTTTTATTAACCGTAAGAGCATTTCTTTTTCTTCTTGATTTAAGTGGTCCATTCGGATTTGTTCGAGTAAAGGTTTTCGGTCTTGCTCCTCGTATAACATTAAAATTTTCCTCAGTAATCGGTATACACTCTTGAGTATGCAGAATTACTGATTTTTCTGAATTACCTTGGATTTCCATAATCCCTTCTAAATTGTAATCAGAAACATTGTAAATACCTTCTTGGATCCTAATTTTTCCGTCATGGGTAAATATATTATTTATAAAGGCTAGGCCATCTTTTTGTCTAACTGGTATGTTGACATTAAAATATCCCTCGTTTTTAAAATAGTATAATCTTGAAATATCATCACTCTCGAAATGTAGAGGAACATATTTTTTTCCTATTTTGAGTCGATTTTTTTTATAATCAACTTTCGCTTCTAGTCCTCTTAAAATGTTGTTACCCAAAAGACCATCATAGAAGTCATGGAATTTGCAGACAAGTAATTCTATTGTTTGACTGGGATCTCCTAATTCGCTAAATATTGGGATTTTGACTTTTTCCCTAATTCTAATATAATGTTGAAGACTTTTGAGCATAATATTTGAAGGTATCCGCCATTTAGGGGAACATATACCGGGATTAATGATAGAGTGGGTGGCTCCTGTATCAATTATTAGTTTGATGGGCCTGATTTTAGTTTGTACCACTATATAAGGTAAGTCTCCTGTGAGGCTGCTAACGGAAAATTTTGCACCTCAAAATTACAGATATCCATCGGTTCTGGTGGTGGTTGGAACGCATTTTGATTATAAGGATTTATGGGAGGATTCTGCATATAATTATGCTGAGGATAATAGGGCTTGTTGGGTTGTGGAAAGTTTTGTCTGTAGTTTTCGTTAGTCTGTCTGTTTGTATTTTCGTTGTTTGTCCAATTGTAATTTTTATTCTTATTTTCGGGTCGATATTCGCGATGGTTCCTTTGCTGATAATCATTTCTGGGATTTCTATTACAATTTCTTCTATCATTCCTAAAATTGGGTAGCTTATTTGGTGATCTATTTGGCGTAAGATAAGCATAGCCCGCTTTAAACAAAAGGTCCATTGCTGCTTCTAAGTCTGTAGGCTGTCTACAAACGAGAATTGATCTCATAGGCTCTGGAATTTTTGCTGTAAAGATTTTAAGGGCTGAGCTTCTATTTTGACGTGCAGTCTCATTAGATATAGCTCCTTCTCCCCATGTAAGGTATGTTTTATTGTTTAAACGTTGAAGTGTGGACTTTATCTCGTTATAGAAGTCCACCGTATTAGTTTTGAATATGACGCTCCGCATTGCGTCGAATAATTCATCACAGCTTAATCGATCACTGAAGTTATTTATCAAAATATTTTTAATATCTTGCCAAGATGTAGGTTGGCAATTTATCGTAATTATTTCCCTTGCTTTCCCTCTAAGTTTACTTTTTACGATATCGGAAAATATTGATTGTGCCACTGGCTCGAAGGTTGTTAGAACGGGGTGGATTCTATCCACTAAGTTACAGAATATTTGCAGATCTCGAGGATCTCCATTAAATTCGGGTAGTCTGTAGAGGTATTTAAGTGGATCAAGTGTTAGATTAGCCATCTCGAGAAAATTTGTTATTATAGATTAATTAGGGTATGTAAATGTAACTTGATTTGAGTGGAAAAGGGGCAGATAAACTAGGAATTTGAAACAAATTTTTCTAATTTCAAAAAAGTAAAACCAACGTAGTATTTTAACTCAAGTTAATTTATATATGTGGAATGACTTGGTAATTTTCCTATCAACACGGCACTTAAATTCGCTATCTATCTTATAGTCACCTCTAAACACTTTCTTTATTTATTTTATATTATAAATTATTTTAAAAAAATTCACTTTAAAGAGTTAATATCAATATAATCAAAATAAGAATGATAAAAAATATTTTTATAGTAATTAGGTTCGTTTATTTTTTATTATAAATTATCTTTTAAAAAATTCACTTTAGAAAAGGTAGTACCAATCAATATAATAATGATAAAAAAAATTTTTTTTTATAATAGTTAGGTTTATTTATTTTTTTTATTATGAATTATTAAAAAAGATTCACTTTAGAAAAATTCACTTTATCAATATAATCAATATAATAATGAAGTTTAATATGGTTTGTATATATTATATTTGTATATATATAGAGAAAAAAAAATCTAAACTTTATATCTGACCTTAGAAAAAATTAATTCCAATCTTGGAATTTCTAATAAAAAGGGTTGAAGCTGTTGCTCCTCGCGATGCAGCCTTGGGTGTCCCACGATGATTTCCTGGTTTTTTTTTCGTTGATGTGGGGATGAATTTCCAACGGCGATTTCCTGATAGTGTTTCCAACGATGAACTCGTGCTCCCGTGGATTGCTGTCGATGGTGTAGATGAGTCTTCTAATATGACTGGAAAAGTCGTTCCTGAGGTCCTAGGCGGTTTTTATTCTTTTCACTACTAGCTCTTGCTACTAGTTAACTGCACTGATTTTTTGTGAACTATTGTTCCCGAAATGTCCAACAAAGTATTAACATACACTATACCGCAATATATACAATAAACTCGATATTATTGGGATATATTTGGACATCCCATCCTCGTCGCCAATTTTGTTTGCGAATATATTTTTTAATAAAAAAAATAAAAAACCAAATTATTTTTCACAATTTATTCAATCAAAAAAAAAAAAAAAAACTATTCTTAAACTTTACTTTAATACTTTAAACTTTACTTTAATATATACTATATTTAATATAGACTTTAAATTCCGCGGAACCCAAATTGTCCGAACTTTAACGCGTCTAGAATAAGACTGACTTTTCGAGTTCAAATAATAATTCACACAGGTTAAAAGAATGATCTAAATATTATACTATTCTTGGAAAAGCGTCTGCTTTGCCGGAAAGTGGATTAATGTTTCTTGTGCAATTTCTCATGCATTTTTGCATGGTTTGATTTCTAAGAAATGTGAAAATTGCTAGAGTGTGTAGATTGCACTTAGGCAATTTTCACATGAAAATTTAAAGTTTTTTATATGAAATATTTATATGATATTTGAGGGGCTTGCAACTATAACTGTTAAGCTCATTCTAGAGTGGGGAGAGAAGAATCGTGTCGAATTAAACTCCACTAAAACCAAGTACTGTCTTATTTAAAAAAAAGTTCAACACCTTTCCATCATTGACAGTGGAAGAAGTTCAACTAATGGCCGACCCATCTTTACACATCTTAGGCGTGACATTAGCCAAAGACTTGCGATGGAATGACCACATATTCCAAATCGCGAAACAAGCATCCCAGTGCTTGGGATTTCTTAAGAGATGCAAGTTCCTCCTCCAGCCATCGGCCCGTGCTGTTATTTATAAATCCTACATTCGGCCTCTTCTCGAATCTAACTCCCCTGATTGGGGCGGCGCCCCAATAACCACCTTGGCATGGTTAGATAAGGTGCAAAAAAGAACACTCAAGTTAATTGATGACGACACCGCCTGCTCCACGTTCGACCCCTTGAGCCACCGTAGCAGTACTGACAAAATTTTATCGCTACTATCATAGTGACTGTTCCTCCGAGTTAAACGCTCTCCTGCCTCCACGGCAATCTTATACCCGCAACACAGATTAGCCCACTTGTCTCATTCCCTTCACCTGCAACTAATCCTTTCACGCACTCAACAAGATATGAATTCGTTTGTTAATAGAACAACTCGACTGTGGAATAATCTCTCGCAGTCAGTAATTCCGAGCTCCTACAACATCCAAGAGTTCAAACGCAGGGTTCATCACCACCTTCTTCAACACCCCCCGTACTTTTTAACCCTTAACCTATACCCCCTCCAAACCCTCTCCCGTACTAAGCTTACTGCTAGACATTGCAACATGACGTGACAAATGACATGACGGACTAGTAGTACAAAGGGTGACTCCTGAGCTTAGCACTGCCATCTAAAAAAAAAAAAAGATTTGGTTATTATATTCTACTAGTTTAGGATCATTCACAATAAAGAGGTCTAAGAGTGTGGATGAGGTCTTCAAATAAATAAATCTACATTAAATAACAAATAAATCTACATTAAAATCACCATCAATTATTATATGAGTAAATAGGGGACCAATTTTAACAATAATTGCTTCCAAAGGACCAAAATTAGATAAGTGAGGCGGTTTATACACCGTACACCACCGTACAGCAGACATTTTTTTTTATTTAAACCTCAACAACAATTGCGACAATAAAATAATTTATTCGCTGCTTTGGCGGTGTACTAATTTTATCAGTTTATGACTACCTTCGAGCTCCTTTATTAGAATTTAAAAAGAATTGCACGGGACAACCGTGGGAAACTACCCTTTTAAGATAAAAAAAGCAAGAATCAAAAAAGTCAACCCATTTTCTCACATTCGTTTCATTACTAATTTGGAATTTGTACTGCGAAAATACATACATGGTAGTGAAAGGCCATTGAATCAGAAAAATAAATGTTAACTTTTTATAACGTAAGCATTATCATAAAATTCGATTCGATCTAAATTTAGTAAAGTCTTTTCTCCTATTATAATAATAATTTACTCTATCTATGTTAATTAAAAAATATTAAAGATACAACAATAGAAAATACAGAAAACATTCGTATAACTTTATGAGGACGAGTGTGTACTTAGCGAACAATATAGCTCCCATCATTGTGCACAAGCGCATCTAATTCCCCTAGCAAAAACAGATTGATGAAATAAGGAAAGAAATTCGAGTACTTATTGCTATCACGAGCAGCTCTCCTGTATACAGTGTTCCTAGGATCTCACCTATTTTATCACGAATTGATGCTATCCGAAGTAATTTTACGATTCTAAGGTAAGCCTTTCAGCGCAAATGAGAGCAGTATTACAGCAGTGTTTATGTATATCAAGGTAAAAGTAAAACCTGCCCTGCGCTACCCCAGCTAATAAAACGGCAAAAATGGTAACAGCAAAACTTCTTTTAGCAGAATAAGAGCTTCGTTATAAAATCCTTGAAGGGTAATTTAAAACCGACCAATATTCACTTAACAAGAGGGAAAATGCCCCACTCATAATTCATAATCATAAAAATCGACTCTGGAGGATCGATTTAACCTCAGCAGTCCTGCAAGGAACGGAGTCTCGCTCAGAATTGCCAGTGCCCAGATCCTTTTCGTAAGGCACAGAAATATCCTTTTGCGGCAAATGTACAACGTTTCTGTGACCTTGAAATATTTCTATTCCTTGCGAGGCCAGAAAAATAACATGAAAACTTGTTGATATGCGACGCAGCACTCCAAAGGACTTTAGGAGGATTTGGGGAGCGCGTTCAGGATCTCATTTCGAATCCTGCTCCCCGCTAAGCGGAGAAGATTACCAATTCAAGTAAAGTCCCATATGCGAGGGTGAATTTTCCTGATGCGTAAGCTTTTAAACGTGGGCTTCATGCTCGTATATGGGCAACGCCGCATGGGCTGGGATTTTCACGCAATTTTCTTATCAAGGACCTGTTTAGTTGCAAATGTGTGTGAGGGAGTTGACTTATCGGAAAGAACTTTTGCTTTCATTGTAATGAAATTCTTTGAACTTTGTCTTAGTGTTGAAAAATTGAATCCGTATAAAAACTCCCAAAAGTTGGGGAAATTGAACTTTTGTTTAAAATTCACTCACATATATAAGTTATCGCAACTTTTTTTATAGGACCAAGCTTTTTCAAAAAGCTTTCAAAATTGCAATTCAAAGTTTACTTTGAAGTAGCGACATGAATCGAAACCGGAAAATGCTGGGTAATTGAGAGGGGGTATATAAATGAAGTAACCGAAGGTCCTTGATATTAAAAGTATAGGATATAATAAGCCTCTAATAATTGAAGCGGCTATGAAGCTTGTGCTTTTGAATAATTCGTTTCCAACCTGTTGGTGGAATATACTATGACATTCATACATGATCTGCTGATGTTATTTTATTTTCTCAAAAGTTGTTTTATAAATCAGTAATTAATCGTTCTGAGCGTATGGAGAGTATAGTTAAGCTATGAAAATTTATGAGAGAAGAGTATTTTTTAAATCTTGCTAAATAACTTCATTTTTAATAATAATCTACATATATAAATATTTGATATCAAAATACATAATTGTTTTTTTCTAGGTCATATTGTTATTTATATGATTTTAAAACAAAATCAAGCATTTTTAAATTTTTTGTCTTATGTATGGCTGCATGTCTGTATGTCTGTCGGTTTGTCCGAGCTTATCTCGGAAAAAGGTTATCCGATTGGGATGGGACTTTCACTTGAAGTTTCAGTATATTTGCGGGCATGTTTAAGGTCATTTTAATACGATTTACACTAGCTTCACCTGTATGAATACATATATGTATTTGCGTTTGGAGACAAATCTGGCAACTTGATTTTGACCCATTTCCATGTAACCGATCAACTTCAAATTTTGCACATGTATGTATAGTTCGCGTGATATTTTGTAAAAAAATCAAGTTACAAGATGACGTCCGAGTTACGCGATTGCCCTCCCCGAACCCCGACATGAGTATTAAATGATCCCATCATCAGATCTTAATAATAAGCAGAATATAGTTAGCAAAGTGGTGTAATTCAAACTTCAAAATGGCGGACAACACAAAATAGCGCTTATCACGATTTAACGCTTATGTACTATAGTTCAGCTTTAACCGGAAAATTTCTTATACCGGTAAACGGTATTTTTAAATTCTCAACCGGTCAATTTCGGTAAAAAATTAAAAGTAAATAAGAAAGCTTATTTCAAGAAAAACCGAAGTATCACAATTTTCTTTATTTTTTAGTATTTTGCTCCTGCTGTAACGGTCGTCTATACCCTTCTCGCGGGAATTTCTCAAATTTCCTATGAAATCACCTTGCTTCCGGCTCGAAAATTTTAAACGAACTAGGCGTAGAGAAAAAAAAGAAAAGGAAAATTTTTTTTTGGAAGTCAGTGAGTGAGAAAGGAGTCAATGAGTAGTACGAGAGTTGGTCGTGTAATTTTTGTCAGAAGTTTTCGCCAAAGTTGTTTTAAAAAGGCACGAATGTAATTAAATGTAAAGAAGGAATATACTAAAATAGTCTTTTTCGTCATCTATAAAAATAATAAAAAAAAAGCACGACATAGTGACCGGTGGTAAAATTAAAATACACCATAAGCAGACTAGTAAGGGGACTAGAGGTATAAGGAGTTGGCTCTACGAAGAGACACCAGTGGGCACATCATCTCTATACGAGGCTTTGTGAAGCAGGGTTTTTCTTTCTGGGTTGCTATGACATATTTTTTGAGTTTTGTCGCAACTTTTAAAGGCATTGCAAGGAGCCGCGCTGGGCTTGGGTGTAAAGCGTCTATATTCGAAAGGAGGATTTTGAAGTTGTTCTAAACGATATTTTCAATAATCTGACAAGCTCAAAGGGACGTTTACCATCGCAAGATCCGCCACGGAATTACGGCAAATACCAAAAATTAACTAGGTTTTCCGGTGAGGTTCTGATATGAAAGGTGACTGGTGCATCCACCAGAAGTAGATGGCGACACACGGATGGCAGCAGTAGGAAATTCCTGATTGCATAATCACAAAAATTGGTTGGAGATAAGTAATGCTGGCTTGGAGGCCAGGTTTTCTACTGTTGGTTTTTTGGATATGTCAGATGCGTAGGTTAATTTTAGTAGTAGGAGCTAACAATCGTGCAAAACATCAAATTTTGTTGGCAAATTGTATCCCTTATAAGTTGGTGACAAGAAAAAAAGCATTTGAAGCGGCAGCCTGGTGAAGTTTACGCGAACGTCAAGCATCAATGACTTATACATATATTTTTTTCAGAGCAAATGAAAATCTGTAATAAACAATGAAAACCACATTAACTTTTCACTTCACTTTGTTAACAGTCGACGAAACAGTTCACGTAGAAGTTGTGTGCTGCCGCTGTCTTTCTTCTCGTCGGACCCATGGGCCAATCGAGTGGAAGAGAGATAGATGCCGGTGCAAGCCGAACGCTCAACACATTACACTTGAAACACTCCCATTCATTTCCTACTTTTCTTGGAAGAAGTTAAATATAAGACATGTATAAAAGTTGTAAATGAATTTGTTACTACACATTGTTACTTGTAAATAATCTGTTCATTAAAGTAATTAACATATTTGAATTCATTAGTGCAAATAAAAGCTAATTTATCAATCAAAATGAATATTTCATTTCACTCCTTTTTGTATCCATACAAAATAATGATAATTTAATATAAATGAGTCCATTTTATTCATAAAAGTATGCAATCATTTCATTAATGTTTTCTCGAGCGTAACGGGACATAACGGGACAACGAGTCATCATTTTTCGTGCATGAAGCCGGCGTTCATCGTTTTAATAGACGTTGTCACGCCAAAAAGAAAAAAAAGAAAAAGAACAATGTAACGAGCTTTACAAAAATGTTAACATATTTTAATGATGGGAAGCAACCCAAATATTTGGGTTACTGAAATAATCTCGCGTTTTATACCATACTTAATTAAAACGCACAACCAAGAAAGATTTATATCCAATTAACTATAAAAAAAGTAATTGTTTATTAATATATTATATTTTATTAATTAATTTATATTCCTCTATATTAAATTTTTTTTTTCTCAACACTAATATTCACACCCCTATCCACACTTAGTTCTTTATATTGGTAGGTACAATTTCAGTCGTTTATGAAACCATTTTAAAATTTATAATATGTATATTATGTGTATATATATAAGACAATATCTTTCAAGGATTGGGAAACTTCAAGAGAAACTTCAATAAACGATAGCGTTGTTCTGAAAACCAAAAATTTATTTTAATTGTTTCATAAACGTTATAATAATTAAACTGCTTAGTTATAATAATTATTTTATCCTACCTGAAAACCAAAAAAAACGATATTTAAAGTTTATTGATTAATTTCTAATTCCAATTTCCTAATTATTAATATTTCTCTTGTTTCCAGGATGTGTCAAATCAGGATGCCTACTCCGAGCAATATAATAAGAAATTTACTCTCTTTACATCTTCCCCTACAAAAAAGAAAATTTTCTTCAAAATTTTCACTTATCTACACTTATTAAAATTAAAATTCAATTAAATTTTACAATATTATAATGAACAAAGTAAAAATTTTTGCCCGTCCTATTTCTGTTTTTATGTGGGTATTGGTATAAGTTTTGTCATATGAAAGAGAATTGACTCTGACTTTTTATGACCTGTATCAATTCTATATATTGAATTTGATATCTTTTCAATAATTTTAAATGGACTTCAGTTCATCTATTTTTTTTTCTATTTAGTTTGTTTCCATTCTCTACGTACACCATATCCCCTGTATTGAAATTACCTTTAGTTCTATTTCTATCAAATATTTGTTTATTGTAAATATGTGATTTTATTGAATTTTCAAATGCTGTTTTTCTATCTCTAATCCATTCAAGTTCTGTTTTCCCTCTCTTCAATTCATTTGGCAAAAGGGAAGCATCTGTACCATCCAACAGGTATTTTGGCGCAAATCCAGTTACTGTATGTTCTGTTTTATTATATTTATCTATACAATTATGAGCGATGGTAGTCCATGCTATTTTGTTATTTTTTTCGTTTATTTTACACCTGATTTTGGTCACTAGGATTTGATTTAGTCTTTCATTTAAGCCGTTAGAAAACGGGGCATTTACTGCAGTGAAGATCATCACTATTGATCTTTTATTTAAAAATGTCTTGAATTCTTTTGAGTTAATTCCTGGGTATTGATCAGTTAGAAGCATCCCTATTGTATAAGAATCTGTAACATTATTGATTAGTTTAACAAAATCATTAGCACTTTGTGTTTTTGAGGTAACAATATAAGCATATCGTGTAAAGTGGTCCACTAGAAGGTGAAGGCGTTGATCGTGAGCCCCCAAAACCTCCAATCGTGTCTATTGAGACTATTTCAAATGGTTTTGTGGCGGGACCTAAATGTGACATTAGCCCATATTTTTCCAGTCCTCTCGTTTTATTTTTTATACATATCTCACAACTTTTGCAATGTCTTTTAATATTTATCGTTAAGTTTTTTGCTGTATATAACGGACTAATTTTGTTTTGCATTTGTTTTACCCCTAAATGACAAATGTTTTCATGTACATCTTTAATGAGTTTTTTACTAAAATCGTCTGATAAAATAATTTTCTCACGTAAATATTGTATCTTGATATTAATTTTGATATATTATTTCGTATATCTTCATTGTTTTCCTGATCTTTAACAATGTCATCCAATTTTATCATGTTTACAATTTTTAGTTGTTCATCTGTATCCTCACTTGTATCCAATACTGGGTTCCTACTTAAACAATCTGCTTCTATATTTTCTTTTCCGGGAGCGTATTTTATTTTAAAATCATACTGTGTTAAATAGTATGCCAAATCGCCTAATTCTTCGTCTGTCCTAAACTTAATATTTAAATTGTCCAATGGCTTATGGTCCGAATATACTGTGAATGATCTTCCTATTAGCCAATATTGCCAGTATCTTATCGCTTCTTTAATCGCTAAGCATTCTAAATAAACTGTCTTTTTTTTCTTTTGTATTTGATTTAATTTTTTTGAGAAGTATGCCACTGGCTTATCTTTTCCATTTGGCTGTGTTTGTTTTAACACTGCCCCAATACCTTCTAAAGATGCATCTGTGTGAATATTTCTCGGCAAATTCTGATCAAATATTTCTAAGATTGGTTGCGAGCACAATAAGTTTTTGATAGCTTCAAACGATTTTTGACAATCAGCGGACCATATAAATTTCTGATTTTTCCTAAGTAAGTTGTGAAGGGGTTCTAAAATTACCGCGCTTTTTGGTATATGGCCGATTCTCCAGAACCTTTAACCTGCTTGTCGCTTCGAAATTTTTATGACTAACAATTTTTATAAGAAGATTAAAAATAAAAGAAGCTATCAATAATGTTAAGAAACTATTAATGAACAATAAGATATAAGTACGAAGTCATTTAAAACGATATATTGCAATAAAATGTGAAAAAATGTTCCGTTACCTGTCACTTTTCGGCCTGTCTTTAGCGCTAATCTGAATGAAAAACTATTTATATTTGTGATAGGAAGCGTTGAAACAAATAGTGAAAAGTGAAAAGTTGTAGTTTAACTCTTAAGGAAAAATGCAGTTGTGTTCGGTGCAGTGTCAAATCGCTATATTTTCCAAAAAACAACTCTGAAGTTTGTCCCTAGGTTTTGACGTCAAAGTTGTAACCCGCATGGTAAGTCGAAGTACTCCGAATTGTCTCATTTTATCATAATTTTTTTTAAATGCACTTATTGTTCAGACACTAACGAACATGTGCATACATTTTGTGACAAAAATAAGTTGAAATCGGTTGATTTTTGGGCAAAACTGGGTAACATGAACGTAGGTTACATTTAAATGTCAAAGTTGTAACTGCAATTAATTTGCTCATATTACATTAAATTCATCCCCGTAAAATTTCTTATGACGTATTGTAACTAATTAAATCATATCGCACCCTTAGAATGAAAGTGACCTAACTCAAAAATAGCATTTTGTGGGAAATGAGCAAGAAAGTTTTAAAATAAGTGCGGTGTTGAGTAAATTTAAAAGTATCTGTCCCGTGTTTCATTGAAAATGATTCATTTTTTGCGTATTTATATATTGATCTTTTATATACAGATTGGTAACATTATATTAAATTTAAATGTATTTTAAATATATTTTGACAATTTTAATGAGAAAAGGTTTCAAATTAAGCCACTTTATGTCAAAAATATTTCTGTATTTCTGGGACTTTTTATGAGATAAACCTATTTAAGACGCAAGATGCAGCAAATGCTGATGGCACATTATGGTTTCAGTCATTATTTTACCATAAAATTCTATAGATGTAAGGGCGTACAGTATTTGCAAACTGGCACAATTCGAAATCCGTCGATTTTATACACGTCCACTTGCGAGCACCTCGGACGCAATACTGATTCGGTCTCTTTCACATAACATGCATAGGTGAATTGTACGATCAACATAAATGACCGATGTATACGTTATCACTTTTTTACTCTTAATTCGGGCTCTTTTTCGCCATAGGGTTTTAGAGTAGGCTTTTTAAGGTCAGTTTATAGCAAAATCAGAATTTGCAGGAATTTTGAGTTAGGTCACTTTCATTCTAAGGGTGCGATATGTAACCATGTCAAATTTGATGTCAAAATTGTAACCATGTCAATACAACCATGTCATAAAAAAAATGCGCATTGAATTTTTTAATGTTCTACATCAGAAAACATTTATTTATGAAATAAGAAACACAAAAAATATCATGGCACGGTTGTGCTATCAATTTGAAATTTCATTTTTCCAATTAGCTCAGATTAAAGGTTCTGGAGAATCGCCCATATACTCATGATAGAAGTTAATTTTCCCCAGAAATTGTCTCACATTTTTTGGAGTTTTTGGTGTTGGGAAATCTTTTATTGACACTAAATTATCTCTTAGTGGTTGTACTGTATAGACCAGTCATTAGAGATTTTTTCGTTTCGTTTCTTCTAAATGGCTTATGTGCTCCGAAAATGTTTTTGAAAATATGAGGATATCATCACAGAGTACTTAACATACAGAGGGAACAACAGGAGCAATGGGTTACGACGTCCAAAATGGGTCACAAGTCGTAACCCATCCGAGCTTTTTGTTTTCTTTGAGAGCGAAACTCATCATGACTCTCTCTTCAAGTTTTTCACTGTTAAGCAGGATGTGTGTGCGCAATAACTTTTTGGTGTGGTAGTATAGTAATGAACTGAAATAGAATCTTTGGAAAGGAAAAGAATATTTTTCTACCTGCGATTGTGATAATAAAATGAAATGGGTCTTATATTGTTTTTAACTAACTTTTTTTCGTAAGCGAACGATTAGGCTGGCGCACTAAAAATATAAAAAACAATTAAAATATTAAAATTGCTAATAAGATTTTTTGGGAGTTTAGATGATATAAAAAATTAAGAATTGTAAAATAATTGGAAAATTTTTAATTTTTAAAGATTAATGTGTATTTAAATTATTAACTTTACGAAAAAAAGTTATATTACATTTCTAGTTCTAAATCCGTCCAAAAATATTACAAAATTGTTACAATTTTAATTTTCGTTTTGTTATAAAATAACTGTTTATAATAATATATCCCTTATGGTACCAGGATATACCTTGGCAACTCAACGTTTCCTAACACAATTATAAAAATACTATCCTAATATAGAAAATTTATCCTGTGACGCGATGACGCTGTCGAAAGTTCCTTTGCTGCCTGTTCTAATAGTGGAACCAGGTGGTTTATTTATTAAATTTACACGTTATATCAAAAACAAATATGTTTCCACTTTGTTTGAAATTCCTAATTTTTCAATTTTTTTGGGAGTTACTTGGAATATTTAACATTTTTGTTAGTTGCATCGTATTCATGCATTTTAAACACACTTTTCTTTGAACTGGCCTGATGTTTTGAACACAACTTGGGAGCCGTGACACCACTTGCTGTCAAAATTTGGGGGACTCGTTCCCAAAGTGCTTATTGGAACAAAAATACAATCTATCGAACTTACTTTACAAAATTTTCCAAGATCAAACATTCAAAAACAAATATCTCTTAAATGGTAGGTTTTATCGCAAAAATAATTACAATAACAACTGTAGATCATGCAATTTTTTCACAAACGATAGTATATACTCCTTTGAATTTATATTTTACGAGTTTATATTTTGCATAGTATATAACACCACCGTAGGCGCATTTTAAAACGTAAGCACAACCCACGAGTTGTTGTGATCAAACAAGCACAACTATATTTGCATATACGGCAAGAACAAAGAGGATAAGAGGGAAATATGGAGGGCATACAGTACACCAAGCTATTTATTAATCGTTATTAGCAATGTTTCTGTCTTTTCTGGTATAGCACTTTTGCATAGGTTTTGATATAATGGAATTTCTTGCGACCGTTCACTAAACCCCTTCCCAAAAATTTTGATATGAGCTTTACCCAAATCAAAAAGAAGTTGTCAAGGCGAATGTAAGACCCCGGATTAGTACTGTTTATGTAATTTTTGCTATTTAAAAGGGACTCATTTTTAAGTCCAAGCCATTCTCCTTGTTTTAATAAATATTCTTGCAATTATTACAATGTTCAACCTTTATTTTGAATATACATACATATATTAGTTTATAGAAGCCTCATCTGAGAAATTATTTTTTAACACTATTTCTACCACGATTTTGTGTGTACCTATTTTGACCAAACGGTGTCTTTTCAATCTTTGTAACAAGAAAAAACAGTAATCATAAAAACAGCAATGTAATGAAACTTTTTCCTTATTTAATATCACAGTTTTTACAAATCAATGATTTCTCTACTAAGCATTTTCCACACGCATACTTTGAAAAGTGTTTTTCGACACCTCTTGGTAGAAATAGTGCTTAAACAACGGTATCAAGTGCCTCTTCTAAATACCAGTACTTTCATTAAAATTTTCATTATCGACTTACAAAGAAAGTAAGTCCTTGACAAGAACACCCCCTACGTTTGTTTAACATTGATTATAATTCACAGCATCTAACAAAGTAAAATCTTCATCTTCATTGCATGTCATTCGGCTGGAAAATTTTAAATGACATTATCTGCGATAAGGATTTAAACGTCCGGACCACTGTCCTTATAGGTCTGGTCTATAATGGACTCCGACCGGCTTGTCCTTTCCAACTTAGTGTTGGAGAAAATAATCCAGGGGTGACATTAAAGGGCAGAATCCTCCACAAATACTGATGGCTTATGACACTGACATCATCGGAAGACCATGAAGAACAGTACAAGTAGCTTTCACCCAGATTGAACCGGCGGCACGAAAGCTGGGACTGCAAATCAACGAAAGCTAAACAAAGTACATATATGGTGGCCTCGTCTGCAAGAACACCTAACATTGGTCCCACAATCAAGGTAGAGGAATACGATTTTGAAGTGGTAAAAGTATTTACCTACCTTGAGTCAATAGTAGCAGCCCACTATAGCATGGTACTAGAAATACGCGCACGGCTTCTAAAAGCCAACAAAACCTACTGCAGTGTGTCAAGACACTTCAAATCCAAGCACTCTAACCTCTTAACCTTGTTCGACAGTAAGTTCCTTCGGAAAATTGTTGTGAAGAAGACCCAAATTGTACTAAATATATAAAGAACCTGCCACAACCATAGATATATCACGCCTACATTAGATAGGACATGTAATGGGAATGCCTGCAGAAGTGCCCCAAACTTCCTGTTCCTCCAAAGGCCAGAGCGATTAGGGTTACAAGACCTAGGAAGAGATATAAAGGTGACAAAAAAATGAACTTACAATTGGGTTACCAACCAGAACACAGAGATACAGGACCAAGATCATTGAACGAAAGTTGTTGAGGAGGCCTAGGCTCACAGACGGCTGTAGTGCCAATGATGATGGAGATAAAGGACAATTCCGAAAATTTTACAACGACGAGATCTACGAGCGTTATAGCGACATAGATGTTGTGGAGAAATCAATGCGCGGTAGGTCCCGGTGGACAGGGTATCTAGCTCTTATGAGTGAAGATGGACAGGATCGGAAAGTTCTCTACGGTAACATCTATGAGGGCGATAGCGGGGGAAACCCAACGTTCGCTGGAAGGATGGCTGGATAGAATCGGGATTGGTGGCGAGAATAGTTACGAGAGGGCGGGACGGTAAAGCGATTGTAGAGCCGTTAAATAAGAAGAAGTCATTAATGGATGGATGCATACATCGCATAAACCGTATTCACTTAACGACCTCGTATTAACCACATATGAACGACCATCTACCAGAGAAAGTCATAAGCTTCAACCAATTCAATTTACAGGACCATATCAAATCAAAAATGTTTTGGTAACGACCTGCTGCTGATGAGCTTGCAGACAGGGAAACGAAGTGGAAAGCACACCCCACTTAACCCGGATGGGAATGCCCTTGCCTCCTACAAACAAGCTGTGAGGAAAATCAGCTTGGCTCGAGCTGGGTTGAGTTGGATCACAGCAACGGTGTGCCGCACTCTTCATGCAATGTGGCCAACTTTGGACGCAAAGCGTTCAACATCTCTTGTTCAGTTGAACCAAAAATGAGGTAAGCCATATAGTAAAGGTGCTGACCGGTCACTGTACCTTTGCCCCGCACGCCGAAAGATTAGAACTTCCCCACAACGACTTATGAAGAAGTTGTGGTAATGAAGAAGAAGAAGAAACTGTCTCCCATATTCTCTGTACATGTCCCGCCCTCGGAAGAAAAAGAGGACCTTCCTTGGCTCACCCTTCCTTAATGGATTAAGCGAGCTGCAAAATATTGGTGCTCCTAACCTCTGTCGCTTTATCAAAAGCTCAAAATGGCTTAAAATGGCCTGAACTTTGTTCCAACACTACATAGGATGGCATCACAATGTGCCCAATGTCGGGCTTAAGTGGGCAGCCATTTTAACCTGACCTAACGACCACTTCAGTGCCGGGATGGCGAGCGCTGTCTCCAAACAAGAAGACAACTTACTTTGTATGAATCATCGTTGCTGGTTGGTCAGCTGATGGGATTCATCAAATAATAAAACTGGTATCGCAATTTTTGCAATTAGGTTTGATAATAAGTTAGTTAGTCATCTTTAGCCCTGGTTTTAAAAATCCGCACCATATAATTGTAAGTCTTTGACAGTTAAAAATGTATGCTACAATAGTTTATTTCCATTTCTTGTGAACATTTAATGAAGTTTAATTTTTATAAAAATTATATATCTCAAAAATCAATAGTTTTCGAGCTAATCATAAAAAACTAAATTTTATCCCTTTCAACCCCCCTAAAAAACCACACCAGGTGAAATTTACATTACATAGCCTGTCGTACATCACAACAAAGATGCCCACAACAATTCTTCTTTATCAGTTATAAATAAAACAAACTAAGTACTCTCACATTTTACAATAATAACAATAAAAAGCCAATATCCCCGAGAATATTCCTTAGTTAAACCAGAAAGGTAGATTTTTTATGCTATCCACCAAAATTTAATTTTGTTCATGGGCAGAAAACTTTGTTTTTTTCTTCGTACGTGCATAAATGAAAAAAAAAACACTCATAGCAGATGTTTGGGACTAGAAAAAACCTCCCCCCCTTTCGAATTTCCCTTACCGCACCGGAATGCTCCTATCAACTTTCTCCATAATAATCCCAGTGGGAAAAATTGGGAGCGATGCACAAGGGAGTGTACTTGGAGCACTCTCAAGGGAGCTTTCTTGGAGTTTTCATAAATTTTATATAAAAAAAGAAAACGGGCAATTATCTTCATGTCCATAAAATGCGACGATAGCATACTCAATAGCTCGGCTCTCATTCGATACGGAGGACAAGCAGCTTTTAGAAGTGGTTAGAATTTAGTTGGGGGACTGCTTTCGTAAAGCCACTCTCGGGCTTGGAAAGAAAAAGGCAATTGCAAAAGATAAAAAAAATAAAAGCTTTTCGATACCGGATCACATAACCACAGGCGCCCATAAATATTTCTTTTTTAAAAAGCTTTTTTATAATGCTCCCTCGCAATGACATGCAATGTTAAAAAGAATATAGAACGGGTATGGCAACGGGAGCACTCTCTGCTCCTTTTGGAGCGCTCCAAGATGGCTCTTGGAGCACTCCTTTTTCCCACTGGGATATGCTGGCACATTATTTATATGTATGTGTGTAAGGTAAGACCCCAGTGGGAAAAAGGAGTGCTCCAAGAGCCATCTTGGAGCGCTCCAAAAGGAGCAGAGAGTGCTCCCGTTGCCATACCCGTTCTATATTCTTTTTAACATTGCATGTCATTGCGAGGGAGCATTATAAAAAAGCTTTTTAAAAAAGAAATATTTATGGGCGCCTGTGGTTATGTGATCCGGTATCGAAAAGCTTTTATTTTTTTTTTTTATCTTTTGCAATTGCCTTTTTCTTTCCAAGCCCGAGAGTGGCTTTACCAAAGCAGTCCCCCAACTAAATTCTAACCACTTCTAAAAGCTGCTTGTCCTCCGTATCGAATGAGAGCTGGGCTATTGAGTATGCTATCGTCGCATTTTATGGACATGAAGATAATTGCCCGTTTTCTTTTTTTATATAAAATTTATGAAAACTCCAAGAAAGCTCCCTTGAGAGTGCTCCAAGTACACTCCCTTGTGCATCGCTCCCAATTTTTCCCACTGGGACCCTCTGCCCGGCGCTTGTTGCTGCGCCAACAAAGTAGTGAGAAAAAGTTAAATTGGACAGAATTTTCTCTCTTCAAATTTGATATTGTCTCTCACAAAAAGCTTGCCAAAAGCTTTGCTTCAAAATAATTTGATAACACATTTTGTTCTTCGTTGTTCCCTCTGTATATTAAGTACTCTGTGATATCATCTTTGTGGTCAACTGCAAGATCAGTGAGCTTATATTTTCTTAAAATGGTACCTAGTATCTTTTGAAAAATAGCTGGTGCAGTCTTTAGGCCAAAGGATAAACAGGTCCACTGGTAATGCCCTTCCTGTGTTACAAAGGCAGTTTTCTTTCTATCTTCGATTCTTAGTGGGATTGACCAGAAGGCTGAATTGATATCCAGTGTTGTAAAATATTTTGAGTTTCTTGTCTTCATCACTAGGTCTCCGATCAATGGAAGTAATAATAATAATAATAATAATAATATTTATATATTTCAAAGAAAGTACACAAGATCTTTTAGCACAAATTAGCACATCAAAAGCACTAAATTTTGGACTTTACCCCATCACTCTCCGCTTAAAGGGGGGTGCCGCTCGACTCACCTACGAACGGATACAATTGTGTTCGGGCTGAGCATGCATTTGTCACATACCCAATGTAACGATGACTATTGGAGTTATCTTGAAACTTTATTTATTTTTTAAATGTATTTATTTATTTAGTTATTAGTATTAAAAACGTGTGTCTGAGACAATGTGTATCTACCCAGTATGGAAAATCGCAAGTACTTACTCTGGGAAGTAGATTTGGAAGTACTTTTTTATTTAGTGTTTTCTTAAATACTAAAGAAGTACTTCTGGAAGTACTTCTTAGTAATGCAGAGAAGAATGGGTTTAGTGACCATGCGTTTGATTTCGCGTAAAAAGCATGCTCAAAAACTTCGAGCTGGTCGTTTTCTTTGTTAATCATGTATCTTGTTCAACAAAAGTTTGTTAGATAAAGAAACATTACTCGGCCATACCCGTTGATATCCCATCTAAGAATAATGAGTTAAGCTTGGTGAAGCAAGACCCATGTACCTCGAGAGTATGATAACAAACCGGTTAACCAAGTGTTAAGTTTTGACCCGAGTACGCCAGCCCAATGAGATTAACATGTAAACGCACCCCAACGTTATTACTGTTACGTTTCGTTTAATACATTTATAATTTGACACCACTATCGCTGCTGCAATCCTTTTTTAGAACGATTTAACTTTTTTTTATTTCATTTAATAAAAAAACCGAATTTCACATACAAATATATCAATTAAATGCGAAGAAACAAATTTCCAATAGGGATATCGATAATTCTTGTTCAAGCGCCATTACAAAAATACCAACAGCCATAATCATGAAAACTATATATGTACATAAACCTTGCTAGTGAGGTCTTCTAACACAAACAACACTCAATCAGTTATTTCATACAGCCAATTTTTCAAACATCGATTACATACAAAACAATGATATATATATATATATATATATATATATATATATATATATATATATATATATAAATGGAACGTGATTTGTGTTCGGATGCTTAAAACTTGAAAACGGCTGGACCAAATTGTATACTTTCTTTGCAGGTTTTTTCGTAATTGCTATGTGAAGGTTTAGGAAAAAAACTGAAAAAATTCTCCACTGGTGGCGCTGTAGGCGCACATTTCATTTTTCAGTTTAATTTGTAGCAACCAAAATTTAAAAAATTAATTGAAATATTGTGTCACTGGCGAAGACCCCTTTCAAAATTGTAACTTAGTATTAGACACCTCTTTATAATGATTCGGAATGGTTTTATGACTTAGTGAGCCCTGGTTTTGCATTGGTTATTTTTAGAGGTAATTAAAGTGAGATGTCGTAGGATTTGCAAAAAGTGGAAGTGTGGTATTGAATTTCTACAGGAACGGTTGGAGATTTAAAACCGTGAAAAAGAACAGAAAAATAACAAATGTGGTGCAGCCGAGCGGTCCCTTTAACAATTTTAGTTAAGTTCAGCAAAGAAAATCAATACAATTCGAAACGAAAGTTGGAAAATCGATATAACCGTTGATGCATTGTGTGCCGAAAAGGATATGTCCAATATCAATATGGTCAGATTAGTTCATAACTTTTACTGGCAATCCATAATGGGAGGAGATTGAATCATGATGCATGTTTGAAATGTTCCAGGCGGTATCCAAGAGCATTGATTTCTGAAAATGTAATCGGGAACGATGGTCTGGTTACCCGTTGTATCATCGTCGACCAACTAAGGTCAATGGCAAAGAGATAACTCGGAAGGTTAATGGTTATGATTTTGAAGATGACAATGTATTCGCTATTATTGTCCAAGACGTTCAATGCTCACATAAATGTTGAACTTTGCAATTCCGTCAAATCAATCAAATACATATTCAAATATATCACGAAGGGGAGTGATATGGCTGCTTTCGGTGCTGGTAATGCAAATACCATCGACGAAATAGCACAATATTAAATGGGACGTTATGTTAGAAAAAATGAAGCGGTATGGCAATTTTTCTCATTTGACGTTCATAAGAGATATCCAACTGTGGTTCATTTGGTAGGCCATCTCGAAAATGGCCACCGTATATATTTTACAACGGATAATGCTGCGGGAAGAGGTGGAACAACCATCCACCACATTGATGGGTGCAGCGAGGCGCACCGGGATCCAGCTAGTATATATATATAAAAATGGAACGTGATTTGTGTTCGGATGCTTAAAACTTGAAAACGGCTGGACCAAATTGTATACTTTCTTTGCAGGTTTTTTTCGTAATTGCTCTGTGAAGGTTTAGGAAAAAAAACCTGAAAAAATTCTCCACTGGTGGCGCTGTAGACGCACATTTCCTTTTTCAGTTTAATTTGTAACAACTAAAATTTAAAAAATAAATTGAAATATTGTGTAATGAAAATAAAATGTAATTGTCAAATTCGTGGAAGGGAGTTCAAACACATGACCTTTTTAGCTGCGCGCGTCGTAAAGTAGGATTAGAGAACAAAGAGATTCTTGAATCAAATTTTATGCATAAAAAAGGTCACAGATGAAAGAGCTTCGTCGGAATGGTTTTATGATTTAGTGAGCCCTGGTTTTGCATTGGTTATTTTTAGATGTAATTAAAGGGCGATGCCGTAGGATTTGCAAAAAGTGAAAGTGTGGTATTGAATTTCTAGGGCGACTTCCGACAAACACTTCTCGTGATTCCGAACTCAACACCGGCAGATGAATTAAATGCATGTCTCAAGTTATCGTATTTGTGACGATACGTGAAAACCATTTCATTGAGTATTAATATGCGTGTGTTCCTGCAACAGGATAGAACTGCAGAAATGTTCTCCAAAGAACTGCTGATATATATATATATATATATATATATATATATATATATATATATATATATATATATATATATTAGGGTGGCCCTTTATTGTATACAGGAAAAAAAAGTGCTTAAATTCTAAGTCTCACCCCCTAGAAATATGCGAATAGCTAAAAAACTAAAGAAATATCAAATTTTAGACGTATCGGAAAATATTTAGAGGTGGCGCATTGGGAATGAAATCTTAAAAAATGATGATTTTTTACCTTTTTTCACTTTGTTCAACCCTGTTTACCATTTTATCAACACTGAAATAGTCAATATTTTTTTTTAATTCTACAGATTAGTTTCTTTCTAAAATGGCCAAAATCATAAAAATCAGTTTACAAATAATAAAGCTATGAAATAAAATAACAGTAAAACCAAATATTAAGGAAATAGAAAGAATTTTAAGAATTTTTATAAGACTGTTTTTATTAGTTTTATTTGAAAAATTGTTTATTTATTACAATGAAATAGCTTAGAATACGAAATATAAAATAAAAATTATTTATTTTGGTGAAATCAAAGATGATTTAGTATGTGATTCGTATTTTTTCTGTAATCTGTTACGACCTGTAACAAGTATTGCTTTTCGTTTTCGCGCTTTGTTAAGATTTTGTTACACTCTTCAATCAATTTAACGCCACGTTCGGCTGTATCATTTACCACTTTTAACTTTGAAACAATATCAATTCCGTTTTTATTGGTTTCAATATCATTCCAGTTCTGAGGGTCTTCATTCAGAAATTCAATGGAAATACCAAAACGAGAAAAAATTCAAGTGTGTGTACTGTAACAAAATCATTGTTTTGATAGCTAAAAATCTTCAAAATAAAAACGCTACAAACTTGACACTTTACAATATTTTACTTTATTCTCATTAATTCACATTAATTCGTTAATTGGTTAATTACTTCGCGGCGGTTATATCGGTTAATTACTTCGCGGCGGTGGTGTCTTCCCGTCGGTGACTGTTTTCCAACTCCATTTCTGCGTTGCATCGATGAGCCCAGGCAGTGTCTCTTGCAGGTGGTGGCGATGACCCTTGTTGCACCGTCAGCAGATTTGGGCCACTTTCTTGCAGTTGATTTCGACTCGCAGAAATACTTCGAACTCACAGAATCCGAGTTCCGTGCATGTGATCAATTAGGAAGCATGCAATACTTATGCTCACCCACCGTACTAAACAACCTGGGATCCAATTTCAATTGCGTCGTTGCTGCGGTAATTCGTCGAGAAGCAAAGAAGGCATGTGAATTTAGTCAATTGATCTTGCCAAAAAACAGTTGGAAACGCCTCATAAAATCAAACACTTGGCTCTTCCTCTTAGATACTCCGGTGGCAGCATCCATACGATGCAACCGTACACGGGAGGAGACTACACTTCAAGGGGTAGGCATAATCAACATCGATCGTGGATGCATACTGCAAACAAAGACAATCTCACTTAAATCAAACCTAGACGAAGTCATTCCGGTTGAAGCAACCCATCATTATCCCGTAAATTATTCGATTCCAGAACTTAAACCTTTCACCGTAGGTCCAAAAAATTCCATGGACGAAGAGCCGGTGTTAAGGCCGGTAGATTCTCTTGAAGATATATCAAAACTGGAAATCCCTCTGTATACTGGAACAACAGTTGGCCACCACGCAATTTCAATCAGCGTTGCAGTGGTCTGCGCGTTATTAATTAGCTTCGCAATTTACAGACGAACGGCCTACTGCAAATGGTGGCCCAACCGTCTGACAAGATCCAGTGGAGCAGATTCCAATGCATCAGACAAACAAGAGGCGCAAGAAGGATATGCTACCATCTTTTCAGCTCGAGCTCCACAAGGATCAGGGGAGCTTCCCCTCTCTACCATGGAACGCATATGGACGCAGAAGACTGTAGTATGTGTCTCAAACCAGTGGTTCAGTTTAAACTTTAATTGACATACGTTTGATTTGGTTTCCGACAATACAACTTTATTCTCCTTACAATACAATATTTACAATATGAAAATAGTAACTATTACAACACGCACTCCGACGGGAGATATCTATATATATAAAAGTGAATGTTTGTCTGTGTTTGTGTAAGTTTGGCATAATTTTTTGGATATAGGGGTTTTCGGGTACGGGGAGTGTTCCTAGCTGGTCTATTTTGCTCTATCTCAAACACTTCGGGTAGCTGTAGTGTACCGATATGGTAAAATCTCGAACTTTTGTATGGGAGGTACTCTTCGAATCACTGCTAAAGAGCTCAAATCCATTTTATTTTCGTTTTTTTCCGAAAAAATACGATTCCCAAAGTTTCAGATCGATCGGAGTTGATTTACTGGTAGTTGCGGTACAATTTTGTTGGATTTTTCGCGAACGACGCGGTTCCCTGAACTTGGATTGAAGTAGCTTCGACTGTATGAGCCGAGTTTAGAAATCTATGGCTTAAATAAAAGGTCTCGAAGCCAAAAAGACAACAAATCCAATAATCGTATGTTCATCACTTTTACTTTTTGAGATGTGTTACTTGGAAATTTTCGTAGATTTAAAGTTCCTTCATTTTTTCAAAATACAACAATTCGTATTAGAGCACACCTGTTTTCATTTCTATTTGGAAAAATCATTAATTTACCTTTCGAACGGTATGTATTTTTCCCACAACATTATTACTTTCATCTCAATTTCATTCAATGAGTTAAATAATACTTTCCATCTATTCATTTGAACAATGCTTTGATTTTTCAGGAGAGGACGGGTCGACCTTACTGCCCATTGCATGTCACAATCTTCGATTAGCAAAACTCAACAAATCTGAATTTATGATTTGCAATTATAGACCTTATTGCTGAAGGCAGTAATGTTGATAGTCGAACACTTTTGCTCTCAGCTTGAAATATAAAAATCAGTGTGCGTCTGTATCTTACATATATGGGCGATTCTCCAGAACCTTTAACTTGAGCTAATTGGAAAAATGAAATTTCAAATTGATAGCACAACCGTGAAATGATATTTTTTGTGTTACTTACTTCATAAATAAATGTTTTCTGATGTAGAACATTAAAAAATTCAATGCGCATATTTTTTTATGAAAACATGACCTGACATGGTTACAATTTTGACATTTCAAATTCGGTATGGTTACAATTTTGACATTCGCTTAAATTACTTTTTTTTAAGATTCATGAAACAATTTAAGCGAAGGAAACGTTACATATGATTTAACTAGTTACAATAGGTCATAAGAAATTTTACGGGGACGAATTTAATGTAATACGAGCAAATTAATTGCAGTTACAACTTTGACATTTAAATGTAACCTACATTCACGTTAGCCAGTTTTGCCCAAAAATCAACCAATTTCAACTTATTTTTGTCACAAAATGTATGCACATGTTCGTTAGTGTCTGAACAATAAGTGCATTTAAAAAATTTTATGATAAAATGAGACAATTCGAGTACTTCGACTTACCATGCGGGTTACAACTTTGACGTCAAAACCTAGGGACAAACTTCAGAGTTGTTTTTTGGAAAATATAGCGATTTGACACTGCACCGAACACAACTGCATTTTTCCTTAAGAGTTAAACTACAACTTTTCACTTTTCACTATTTGTTTCAACGCTTCCTATCACAAATATAAATAGTTTTTCATTCAGATTAGCGCCGAAAAGACACAGGTAACGGAACATTTTTTCAAATTTCATTGCAAAATATCGTTTTAAATGACTTCGTACTTATATCTCATTGCTCATTAATAATTTCTTAACATTATCGATACCTTCTTTTATTTTTAATCTTCCTACAAAAATTGTAATTCATAAAAATTTTGAAGCGACAAGCAGGTTAAAAGTTCCGGAGAATCGCCCATATATTCCTAAACTCCTCATCCGATTACCATGAACATTTGCATATAGGGTTTTTCGGGTAAGATGAAAGTTTTCCCTTCATATATTTTGCTCTATCTTAGTCAGTAGAGGGCGCTGTATTACAAATCGTCAAGAAAAATCAATTAGCTATCCAACTATTGTACATCTCAGTGTTCACTTGGAAAATGGTCAACGAGTCTATTTCACGGAAGGAAACGCTGAACAGAGAGCTGCACAGCCACCGAAGACGACATTGACCGCATTTTTTTATTTATGTCAAACAAATGAATTCGCCAGAACGTTGCTATATCACGAAACTCCAAAATACTACACTACTTGGAATGCATCGATAAGTGAGTTTCAGCGAAGAAAGCAAGGTGCGATTGTTCCCGGTCATCCTAATATACGTGCTTCGGATGCATTGGGGCGAGTGTATGCTGTTCATCCCAATAATGCTGAATGTTTTTACCTGAGAATGCTGCTTCACGAAATCAGAGGACCAACATCTTTTCAAGCAATCAAAACCATTGATGGCGAAGTATGCGAGACATACAGGGATGCATGTTTCAAACTTGGATTGCTTGGAAATGACAAATACGCACTTTTTTTGCGATCATTTTGACAACTTGCGCACCTTCAGATCCAAGAGCTCTTTGGGAAAACCATAAAGAAAGCCTCAGTGAAGACATACTTCGACAAGCACGTAGGATGAATCCCGACATACCGTTTTCAGACTCCATTTTCAATGAAGCGCTCATATTACTTGAGGACAAATGTGTTTCCATCAACAACAAAATGCTTTGTCAGCTTGGGTTACCTGCACCTGCACGTGGCAGAAGCGACCCACAAGGAAAAGGAAACATACAATCATGAATGCTGGAAACCTTCCGAGGAAGTTTGGAAGCATTCTCTTCCGTGCTCTAGTTCATATTCTTTTTATCCATCCATGTCATTGGATGGAAGACTAAGAATGAAGCTTTTGCGGAAATAAAATTCAAAAAATTCTCTATACCTTCTCTGGGCAACGAACAGGAAGGCTTCCTTATTCCTACCAATAGGAAGCATTCTCAATTTTCCTTGTGGGGATGTTCAGGATAGAGACGTATTACGGGAAAAACAATACGACGTTGAACAGTTGCGAGTTTTTGTTGAAGCTCAAAAAACACTCTTAACTTATGATCAAAGGCTCGCGTACGACACAGTTATGCAACATTTATCAAACGGAAAAGGAGGACTAATTTTTCTTGATGCACCAGGAGGTACTGGAAAAACGTTTCTTCTCAATTTGATACTGGCCGAAATTCGCAAGCAGAATGAGATTGCACTTGCAGTGGCATCATCGAGAATCGCATCAACGCTGCTCGATGGAGGACGCACAGCACATTCAGCTCTCAAGCTACCGCTAAATTTACAATATGCCGAAGCTCCTACTTGCAACATCGGTAAAACATCAGGTATGGCAACAGTGATGAAAACAGGCAAACTCATTATTTGGGATGAATGCACCATGGCACATAAGAGAGCACTCGAAGCGCTCGATCGTACTGTGCGTGATTTTCGAGCAAATCATCGTCCAATGGGTGGAGCTCTCATACTGCTAGCGGGCGATTTTCGTCAAACTTTGCCAGTCATTCACAGATCGACAGCCGCTGATGAGCTCAATGCTTGCCTGAAAGCGTCACATCTTTGGCGACATGTGAAAAAATCACACTATCGACCAACATGCGTGTGCATTTATATCACGACGATTCTACGCAAACATTTGCCAGGCAACTTTTGGACATGGGTGACGGCAAGTTTCCGATTGATTCTGCAACAAGTGAGATATCATTTCCATCAAACTTTTGTCAAATGCAGTCATCAATACAGGACGTTGAAAAAAAGGTTTTCCCGAACATTTCACGCAACTATAAAAATCACGATTGGCTCTGCGAACGGGCAATTCTAGCACCGAAGAACGAACACGTCAACAGAATCAATGATCGTATTCAGCTGCAACTTCCTGGTCAACCAACCAAATACAAATCGATCGATACAGTCACAGATGAGAATCAATCCGTGAATTATCCGATTGAGTTCCTCAATTCATTGGAACCATCTGGAATGCCACCTCACATATTGACTTTGAAAGTTGGTTCACCGATAATGCTCCTTCGGAATTTAGATGCGCCGAAGCTGTGCAATGGAACGAGACTTGCCGTCAAAAAGCTCATGCCAAATGTAATCGAGGCAACAATCATAAGCGGCAAAAGTAAAGAAGAAGATGTGCTGATTCCGCGCATTCCAATGATGCCCACCGATTTGCCTTTCGGCTTCAAGCGACTACAATTTCCAGTGCGACTTGCCTTCGCCATTACCATCAACAAAGCCCAAGGACAATCTCTGCGTGTTGCAGGATTGAATTTGGAAAACCCATGCTTTTCATATGGCCAGTTGCACGTCGCTTGCTCCAGAGTCGGAACACCAAAAAATTTGTTTATTTATGCACCCAATGAAAAAACAAGGAATATTGTATATCCTCTTGCATTGCAATAACAATATTATTTAACAGAATATATAGGTAAGTAATTTTGGTGACACTTCTTATGTATAAATGCATTTTGAATCTAATGTCTACAACTTTTATAGGAATAGTTTGGTTTTCGTTAATGGTTATGAAGAGTTAAGTCTGAAGATATGGATTAATATTAAATGTTTGCGTTAATTGTTATGAAGAGTTTAATTTTGAAGACTTGCATTAATTTTAAATGTTTTAACGTTCGTGGTTTTAACAGAACACATAGGTAATTCTGGTGACACTTTATTTAAATGCATTTTGAATCTTATGTCTACAACTTTTATAGGAATAGTTTGGTTTTCGTTAATGGTTATGAAGAGTTAATTTTGAAGATATGGATTAATTTTAAAAGTTTGCGTTAATTGTTATGAAGAGTTTAATTTTGAAGGCTTGCATTAATTTTAAATGTTTTAACGTTCGTGGTTTTAACAGAACACATAGGTAATTCTGGTGACATTTTATTTAAATGCATTTTGAATCTTATGTCAACAACTTTTATAGGAATAGTTTGGTTTTCTTTAATGGTTATGAAGAGTTAAGTTTGAAGATATGGATTAATTTTAAAGTTTGCGTTAATTGTTATGAAGAGTTTAATTTTGAAGACTTGCATTAATTTTAAATGTTTTAACGTTCGTGGTTTTAACAGAACACATAGGTAATTCTGGTGACACTTTATTTAAATGCATTTTGAATCTTATGTCAACAACTTTTATAGGAATAGTTTGGTTTTCTTTAATGGTTATGAAGAGTTAAGTTTGAAGATATGGATTAATTTTAAAGTTTGCGTTAATTGTTATGAAGAGTTTAATTTTGAAGTCTTGCATTAATTTTGCAAACTTTCGTGGTTTTAACAGAAGACATAGGTAATTTTGGTGACACTTTATTTAAATGCATTTTGAATCTAATGTCTACAACTTTTATAGGAATAGTTTGGTTTTCGTTAATGGTTATGGAGAGTTAATTTTGAAGATATGGATTAATTTTAAAAGTTTGCGTTAATTGTTATGAAGAGTTTAATTTTGAAGGCTTGCATTAATTTTAAATGTTTTAACGTTCGTGGTTTTAACAGAACACATAGGTAATTCTGGTGACACTTTATTTAAATGCATTTTGAATCTAATGTCTACAACTTTTATAGGAATAGTTTGGTTTTCGTTAATGGTTATGAAGAGTTAATTTTGAAGATATGGATTAATTTTAAAAGTTTGTGATAATTGTTATGAAGAGTTAAATTTTGAAGGCTTGCATTAATTTTAAATGTTTTAACGTTCGTGGTTTTAACAGAACACATAGGTAATTCTGGTGACACTTTATTTAAATGCATTTTGAATCTTATGTCTACAACTTTTATAGGAATAGTTTGGTTTTCGTTAATGGTTATGAATAGTTAAGTTTGAAGATATGGATTAATTTTAAATGTTTGCGTTAATTGTTATGAAGAGTTTAATTTTGAAGGCTTGCATTAATTTTAAATGCTTTAACGTTCGTGGTTTTAACAGAACACTTAGGTAATTCTGGTGACACTTTATTTAAATGCATTTTGAATCTAATGTCTACAACTTTTATAGGAATAGTTTGGTTTTCTTTAATGGTTATGAAGAGTTAAGTTTGAAGATATGGATTAATTTTAATGTTTGCGTTAATTGTTATGAAGAGTTTAATTTTGAAGGCTTGCATTAATTTTAAATGCTTTAACGTTCGTGGTTTTAACAGAACACTTAGGTAATTCTGGTGACACTTTATTTAAATGCATTTTGAATCTTATGTCTATAAACTTTTATAGGAATAGTTTGGTTTTCTTTAATGGTTATGAAGAGTTAAGTTTGAAGATATGGATTAATTTTAATGTTTGCGTTAATTGTTATGAAGAGTTTAATTTTGAAGGCTTGCATTAATTTTAAATGCTTTAACGTTCGTAGTTTTAACAGAACACTTAGGTAATTCTGGTGACACTTTATTTAAATGCATTTTGAATCTTATGTCTACAACTTTTATAGGAATAGTTTGGTTTTCTTTAATGGTTATGAAGAGTTAAGTTTGAAGATATGGATTAATTTTAATGTTTGCGATAATTGTTATGAAGAGTTTAATTTTGAAGGCTTGCATTAATTTTGCAAACTTTCGTGGTTTTAACAGAAGACATAGGTGATTTTGGTGACACTTTATTTAAATGCATTTTGAATCTAATGTCTACAACTTTTATAGGAATAGTTTGGTTTTCTTTAATGGTTATGAAGAGATAAGTTTGAAGATATGGATTAATTTTAAAAGTTTGCGATAATTGTTATGAAGAGTTTAATTTTGAAGGCTTGCATTAATTTTAAATGTTTTAACGTTCGTGGTTTTAACAGAACACATAGGTAATTCTGGAGACATTTTATTTAAATGCATTTTGAATCTTATGTCTACAACTTTTATAGGAATAGTTTGGTTTTCGTTAATGGTTATGAATAGTTAAGTTTGAAGATATGGATTAATTTTAAATGTTTGCCTTAATTGTTATGAAGAGTTTAATTTTGAAGGCTTGCATTAATTTTAAATGTTTTAACGTTCGTGGTTTTAACAGAACACATAGGTAATTCTGGTGACACTTTATTTAAATGCATTTTGAATCTTATGTCTACAACTTTTATAGGAATAGTTTGGTTTTCGTTAATGGTTATGAATAGTTAAGTTTGAAGATATGGATTAATTTTAAAAGTTTGCGATAATTGTTATGAAGAGTTTAATTTTGAAGGCTTGCATTAATTTTAAATGTTTTAACGTTCGTGGTTTTAACAGAACACATAGGTAATTCTGGTGACACTTTATTTAAATGCATTTTGAATCTTATGTCTACAACTTTTATAGGAATAGTTTGGTTTTCGTTAATGGTTATGAATAGTTAAGTTTGAAGATATGGATTAATTTTAAATGTTTGCGTTAATTGTTATGAAGAGTTTAATTTTGAAGGCTTGCATTAATTTTAAATGTTTTAACGTTCGTGGTTTTAACAGAACACATAGGTAATTCTGGTGACACTTTATTTAAATGCATTTTGAATCTTATGTCTACAACTTTTATAGGAATAGTTTGGTTTTCGTTAATGGTTATGAATAGTTAAGTTTGAAGATATGGATTAATTTTAAAAGTTTGCGATAATTGTTATGAAGAGTTTAATTTTGAAGTCTTGCATCAATTTTAAATATTTTAACGTTCGTGGTTTTAACAGAACACATAGGTAATTCTGGTGACACTTTATTTAAATGCATTTTGAATCTTATGTCTACAACTTTTATAGGAATAGTTTGCTTTTCTTTAATGGTTATGAAGAGTTAAGTTTGAAGATATGGATTAATTTTAATGTTTGCGTTAATTGTTATGAAGAGTTTAATTTTGAAGGCTTGCATTAATTTTAAATGCTTTAACGTTCGTGGTTTTAACAGAACACTTAGGTAATTCTGGTGACACTTTATTTAAATGCATTTTGAATCTTATGTCTACAACTTTTATAGGAATAGTTTGGTTTTCTTTAATGGTTATGAAGAGTTAAGTTTGAAGATATGGATTAATTTTAATGTTTGCGTTAATTGTTATGAAGAGTTTAATTTTGAAGGCTTGCATTAATTTTAAATGCTTTAACGTTCGTGGTTTTAACAGAACACTTAGGTAATTCTGGTGACACTTTATTTAAATGCATTTTGAATCTTATGTCTACAACTTTTATAGGAATAGTTTGGTTTTCTTTAATGTTTATGAAGAGTTAAGTTTGAAGATATGGATTAATTTTAAAGTTTGCGATAATTGTTATGAAGAGTTTAATTTTGAAGTCTTGCATTAATTTTGCAAACTTTCGTGGTTTTAACAGAAGACATAGGTGATTTTGGTGACACTTTATTTAAATGCATTTTGAATCTAATGTCTACAACTTTTATAGGAATAGTTTGGTTTTCTTTAATGGTTATGAAGAGATAAGTTTGAAGATATGGATTAATTTTAAAAGTTTGCGATAATTGTTATGAAGAGTTTAATTTTGAAGGCTTGCATTAATTTTAAATGTTTTAACGTTCGTGGTTTTAACAGAACACATAGGTAATTCTGGTGACACTTTATTTAAATGCATTTTGAATCTTATGTCTACAACTTTTATAGGAATAGTTTGGTTTTCGTTAATGGTTATGAATAGTTAAGTTTGAAGATATGGATTAATTTTAAATGTTTGCGTTAATTGTTATGAAGAGTTTAATTTTGAAGGCTTGCATTAATTTTAAATGTTTTAACGTTCGTGGTTTTAACAGAACACATAGGTAATTCTGGTGACACTTTATTTAAATGCATTTTGAATCTAACGTCTACAACATTTATAGGAATAGTTTGGTTTTCGTTAATGGTTATGAAGAGTTAAGTTTGAAGATATGGATTAATTTTAAATGTTTGCGTTAATTGTTATGAAGAGTTTAATTTTGAAGGCTTGCATTAATTTTAAATGTTTTAACGTTCGTGGTTTTAACAGAACACATAGGTAATTCTGGTGACACTTTATTTAAATGCATTTTGAATCTAATGTCTACAACTTTTATAGGAATAGTTTGGTTTTCGTTAATGGTTATGAAGAGTTAAGTTTGAAGATATGGATTAATTTTAAAAGTTTGCGATAATTGTTATGAAGAGTTTAATTTTGAAGGCTTGCATTAATTTTAAATGTTTTAACGTTCGTGGTTTTAACAGAACACATAGGTAATTCTGGTGACACTTTATTTAAATGCATTTTGAATCTTATGTCTACAACTTTTATAGGAATAGTTTGGTTTTCGTTAATGGTTATGAATAGTTAAGTTTGAAGATATGGATTAATTTTAAATGTTTGCGTTAATTGTTATGAAGAGTTTAATTTTGAAGGCTTGCATTAATTTTAAATGTTTTAACGTTCGTGGTTTTAACAGAACACATAGGTAATTCTGGTGACACTTTATTTAAATGCATTTTGAATCTAACGTCTACAACTTTTATAGGAATAGTTTGGTTTTCTTTAATGGTTATGAAGAGATAAGTTTGAAGATATGGATTAATTTTAAAAGTTTGCGATAATTGTTATGAAGAGTTTAATTTTGAAGGCTTGCATTAATTTTAAATGTTTTAACGTTCGTGGTTTTAACAGAACACATAGGTAATTCTGGTGACACTTTATTTAAATGCATTTTGAATCTAATGTCTACAACTTTTATAGGAATAGTTTGGTTTTCGTTAATGGTTATGAAGAGTTAAGTGTGAAGATATGGATTAATTTTAAAAGTTTGCGATAATTGTTATGAAGAGTTTAATTTTGAAGGCTTGCATTAATTTTAAATGTTTTAACGTTCGTGGTTTTAACAGAACACATAGGTAATTCTGGTGACACTTTATTTAAATGCATTTTGAATCTTATGTCTACAACTTTTATAGGAATAGTTTGGTTTTCGTTAATGGTTATGAATAGTTAAGTTTGAAGATATGGATTAATTTTAAATGTTTGCGTTAATTGTTATGAAGAGTTTAATTTTGAAGACTTGCATTAATTTTAAATGTTTTAACGTTCGTGGTTTTAACAGAACACTTAGGTAATTCTGGTGACACTTTATTTAAATGCATTTTGAATCTTATGTCTACAACTTTTATAGGAATAGTTTGGTTTTCTTTAATGGTTATGAAGAGTTAAGTTTGAAGATATGGATTAATTTTAATGTTTGCGTTAATTGTTATGAGGAGTTTAATTTTGAAGGCTTGCATTAATTTTAAATGCTTTAACGTTCGTGGTTTTAACAGAACACTTAGGTAATTGTGGTGACACTTTATTTAAATGCATTTTGAATCTTATGTCTACAACTTTTATAGGAATAGTTTGGTTTTCTTTAATGGTTATGAAGAGTTAAGTTTGAAGATATGGATTAATTTTAATGTTTGCGTTAATTGTTATGAAGAGTTTAATTTTGAAGGCTTGCATTAATTTTAAATGCTTTAACGTTCGTGGTTTTAACAGAACACATAGGTAATTCTGGTGACACTTTATTTAAATGCATTTTGAATCTTATGTCTACAACTTTTATAGGAATAGTTTGGTTTTCTTTAATGGTTATGAAGAGTTAAGTTTGAAGATATGGATTAATTTTAATGTTTGCGATAATTGTTATGAAGAGTTTAATTTTGAAGTCTTGCATTAATTTTGCAAACTTTCGTGGTTTTAACAGAAGACATAGGTGATTTTGGTGACACTTTATTTAAATGCATTTTGAATCTAATGTCTACAACTTTTATAGGAATAGTTTGGTTTTCGTTAATGGTTATGAATAGTTAAGTTTGAAGATATGGATTAATTTTAATGTTTGCGTTAATTGTTATGAAGAGTTTAATTTTGAAGGCTTGCATTAATTTTAAATGTTTTAACGTTCGTGGTTATAACAGAACACATAGGTAATTCTGGTGACACTTTATTTAAATGCATTTTGAATCTTATGTCTACAACTTTTATAGGAATAGTTTGGTTTTCGTTAATGGTTATGAATAGTTAAGTTTGAAGATATGGATTAATTTTAAATGTTTGCGTTAATTGTTATGAAGAGTTTAATTTTGAAGACTTGCATTAATTTTAAATGTTTTAACGTTCGTGGTTTTAACAGAACACTTAGGTAATTCTGGTGACACTTTATTTAAATGCATTTTGAATCTTATGTCTACAACTTTTATAGGAATAGTTTGGCTTTCTTTAATGGTTATGAAGAGTTAAGTTTGAAGATATGGATTAATTTTAATGTTTGCATTAATTGTTATGAAGAGTTTAATTTTGAAGGCTTGCATTAATTTTAAATGCTTTAACGTTCGTGGATTTAACAGAACACTTAGGTAATTCTGGTGACACTTTATTTAAATGCATTTTGAATCTTATGTCTACAACTTTTATAGGAATAGTTTGGTTTTCTTTAATGGTTATGAAGAGATAAGTTTGAAGATATGGATTAATTTTAATGTTTGCGTTAATTGTTATGAAGAGTTTAATTTTGAAGGCTTGCATTAATTTTAAATGCTTTAACGTTCGTGGTTTTAACAGAACACATAGGTAATTCTGGTGACACTTTATTTAAATGCATTTTGAATCTTATGTCTACAACTTTTATAGGAATAGTTTGGTTTTCTTTAATGGTTATGAAGAGTTAAGTTTGAAGATATGGATTAATTTTAATGTTTGCGATAATTGTTATGAAGAGTTTAATTTTGAAGTCTTGCATTAATTTTGCAAACTTTCGTGGTTTTAACAGAAGACATAGGTGATTTTGGTGACACTTTATTTAAATGCATTTTGAATCTAATGTCTACAACTTTTATAGGAATAGTTTGGTTTTCGTTAATGGTTATGAATAGTTAAGTTTGAAGATATGGATTAATTTTAATGTTTGCGTTAATTGTTATGAAGAGTTTAATTTTGAAGGCTTGCATTAATTTTAAATGCTTTAACGTTCGTGGTTTTAACAGAACACATAGGTAATTCTGGTGACACTTTATTTAAATGCATTTTGAATCTTATGTCTACAACTTTTATAGGAATAGTTTGGTTTTCTTTAATGGTTATGAAGAGTTAAGTTTGAAGATATGGATTAATTTTAATGTTTGCGATAATTGTTATGAAGAGTTTAATTTTGAAGTCTTGCATTAATTTTGCAAACTTTCGTGGTTTTAACAGAAGACATAGGTGATTTTGGTGACACTTTATTTAAGTGCATTTTGAATCTAATGTCTACAACTTTTATAGGAATAGTTTGGTTTTCGTTAATGGTTATGAATAGTTAAGTTTGAAGATATGGATTAATTTTAATGTTTGCGTTAATTGTTATTAAGAGTTTAATTTTGAGGGCTTGCAATAATTTTAAATGTTTTAACGTTCGTGGTTTTAACAGAACACATAGGTAATTCTGGTGACACTTTATTTAAATGCATTTTGAATCTTATGTCTACAACCATTATAGGAATAGTTTGGTTTTCGTTAATGGTTATGAATAGTTAATTTTGAAGATATGGATTAATTTTAAAAGTTTGCGATAATTGTTATGAAGAGTTTAATTTTGAAGGCTTGCATTAATTTTAAATGTTTTAACGTTCGTGGTTTTAACAGAACACATAGGTAATTCTGGTGACACTTTATTTAAATGCATTTTGAATCTTATGTCTACAACTTTTATAGGAATAGTTTGGTTTTCGTTAATGGTTATGAATAGTTAAGTTTGAAGATATGGATTAATTTTAAATGTTTGCGTTAATTGTTATGAAGAGTTTAATTTTGAAGGCTTGCATTAATTTTAAATGCTTTAACGTTCGTGGTTTTAACAGAACACTTAGGTAATTCTGGTGACACTTTATTTAAATGCATTTTGAATCTTATGTCTACAACTTTTATAGGAATAGTTTGGTTTTCTTTAATGGTTATGAAGAGTTAAGTTTGAAGATATGGATTAATTATAATGTTTGCGTTAATTGTTATGAAGAGTTTAATTTTGAAGGCTTGCATTAATTTTAAATGCTTTAACGTTCGTGGTTTTAACAGAACACTTAGGTAATTCTGGTGACACTTTATTTAAATGCATTTTGAATCTTATGTCTACAACTTTTATAGGAATAGTTTGGTTTTCTTTAATGGTTATGAATAGTTAAGTTTGAAGATATGGATTAATTTTAATGTTTGCGATAATTGTTATGAAGAGTTTAATTTTGAAGTCTTGCATTAATTTTGCAAACTTTCGTGGTTTTAACAGAAGACATAGGTGATTTTGGTGACACTTTATTTAAATGCATTTTGAATCTAATGTCTACAACTTTTATAGGAATAGTTTGGTTTTCTTTAATGGTTATGAAGAGATAAGTTTGAAGATATGGATTAATTTTAAAAGTTTGCGATAATTGTTATGAAGAGTTTAATTTTGAAGGCTTACATTAATTTTAAATGTTTTAACGTTCGTGGTTTTAACAGAACACTTAGGTAATTCTGGTGACACTTTATTTAAATGCATTTTGAATCTTATGTCTACAACTTTTATAGGAATAGTTTGGTTTTCTTTAATGGTTATGGAGAGATAAGTTTGAAGATATGGATTAATTTTAAAAGTGTGCGATAATTGTTATGAAGAGTTTAATTTTGAAGGCTTGCATTAATTTTAAATGTTTTAACGTTCGTGGTTTTAACAGAACACATAGGTAATTCTGGTGACACTTTATTTAAATGCATTTTGAATCTTATGTCTACAACTTTTATAGGAATAGTTTGGTTTTCTTTAATGGTTATGAAGAGATAAGTTTGAAGATATGGATTAATTTTAAAAGTTTGCGTTAATTGTTATGAAGAGTTTAATTTTGAAGGCTTGCATTAATTTTAAATGTTTTAACGTTCGTGGTTTTAACAGAACACATAGGTGATTTTGGTGACACTTTATTTAAATGCATTTTGAATCTAATGTCTACAACTTTTATAGGAATAGTTTGGTTTTCTTTAATGGTTATGAAGAGATAAGTTTGAAGATATGGATTAATTTTAATGTTTGCGTTAATTGTTATGAAGAGTTTAATTTTGAAGGCTTGCATTAATTTTAAATGCTTTAACGTTCGTGGTTTTAACAGAACACATAGGTAATTCTGGTGACACTTTATTTAAATGCATTTTGAATCTTATGTCTACAACTTTTATAGGAATAGTTTGGTTTTCGTTAATGGTTATGAATAGTTAAGTTTGAAGATATGGATTAATTTTAAATGTTTGCGTTAATTGTTATGAAGAGTTTAATTTTGAAGACTTGCATTAATTTTAAATGTTTTAACGTTCGTGGTTTTAACAGAACACTTAGGTAATTCTGGTGACACTTTATTTAAATGCATTTTGAATCTTATGTCTACAACTTTTATAGGAATAGTTTGATTTTCTTTAATGGTTATGAAGAGTTAAGTTTGAAGATATGGATTAATTTTAATGTTTGCGTTAATTGTTATGAAGAGTTTAATTTTGAAGGCTTGCATTAATTTTAAATGTTTTAACGTTCGTGGTTTTAACAGAACACATAGGTGATTTTGGTGACACTTTATTTAAATGCATTTTGAATCTAATGTCTACAACTTTTATAGGAATAGTTTGGTTTTCTTTAATGGTTATGAAGAGTTAAGTTTGAAGATATGGATTAATTTTAATGTTTGCGTTAATTGTTATGAAGAGTTTAATTTTGAAGGCTTGCATTAATTTTAAATGCTTTAACGTTCGTGGTTTTAACAGAACACATAGGTAATTCTGGTGACACTTTATTTAAATGCATTTTGAATCTAATGTCTACAACTTTTATAGGAATAGTTTGGTTTTCTTTAATGGTTATGAAGAGTTAAGTTTGAAGATATGGATTAATTTTAATGTTTGCGTTAATTGTTATGAAGAGTTTAATTTTGAAGACTTGCATTAATTTTAAATGTTTTAACGTTCGTGGCTTTAACAGAACACTTAGGTAATTCTGGTGACACTTTATTTAAATGCATTTTGAATCTTATGTCTACAACTTTTATAGGAATAGTTTGGTTTTCGTTAATGGTTATGAATAGTTAAGTTTGAAGATATGGATTAATTTTAATGTTTGCGTTAATTGTTATGAAGAGTTTAATTTTGAAGGCTTGCATTAATTTTAAATGCTTTAACGTTCGTGGTTTTAACAGAACACTTAGGTAATTCTGGTGACACTTTATTTAAATGCATTTTGAATCTTATGTCTACAACTTTTATAGGAATAGTTTGGTTTTCTTTAATGGTTATGAAGAGTTAAGTTTGAAGATATGGATTAATTTTAATGTTTGCGATAATTGTTATGAAGAGTTTAATTTTGAAGTCTTGCATTAATTTTGCAAACTTTCGTGGTTTTAACAGAAGACATAGGTGATTTTGGTGACACTTTATTTAAATGCATTTTGAATCTAATGTCTACAACTTTTATAGGAATAGTTTGGTTTTCGTTAATGGTTATGAATAGTTAAGTTTGAAGATATGGATTAATTTTAAATGTTTGCGTTAATTGTTATGAAGAGTTTAATTTTGAAGACTTGCATTAATTTTAAATGTTTTAACGTTCGTGGTTTTAACAGAACACTTAGGTAATTCTGGTGACACTTTATTTAAATGCATTTTGAATCTTATGTCTACAACTTTTATAGGAATAGTTTGGTTTTCTTTAATGGTTATGGAGAGATAAGTTTGAAGATATGGATTAATTTTAAAAGTTTGCGATAATTGTTATGAAGAGTTTAATTTTGAAGGCTTGCATTAATTTTAAATGTTTTAACGTTCGTGGTTTTAACAGAACACATAGGTAATTCTGGTGACACTTTATTTAAATGCATTTTGAATCTTATGTCTACAACTTTTATAGGAATAGTTTGGTTTTCTTTAATGGTTATGAAGAGATAAGTTTGAAGATATGGATTAATTTTAAAAGTTTGCGTTAATTGTTATGAAGAGTTTAATTTTGAAGGCTTGCATTAATTTTAAATGTTTTAACGTTCGTGGTTTTAACAGAACACATAGGTGATTTTGGTGACACTTTATTTAAATGCATTTTGAATCTAATGTCTACAACTTTTATAGGAATAGTTTGGTTTTCTTTAATGGTTATGAAGAGATAAGTTTGAAGATATGGATTAATTTTAATGTTTGGGTTAATTGTTATGAAGAGTTTAATTTTGAAGGCTTGCATTAATTTTAAATGCTTTAACGTTCGTGGTTTTAACAGAACACATAGGTAATTCTGGTGACACTTTATTTAAATGCATTTTGAATCTTATGTCTACAACTTTTATAGGAATAGTTTGGTTTTCGTTAATGGTTATGAATAGTTAAGTTTGAAGATATGGATTAATTTTAAATGTTTGCGTTAATTGTTATGAAGAGTTTAATTTTGAAGACTTGCATTAATTTTAAATGTTTTAACGTTCGTGGTTTTAACAGAACACTTAGGTAATTCTGGTGACACTTTATTTAAATGCATTTTGAATCTTATGTCTACAACTTTTATAGGAATAGTTTGGTTTTCTTTAATGGTTATGAAGAGTTAAGTTTGAAGATATGGATTAATTTTAATGTTTGCGTTAATTGTTATGAAGAGTTTAATTTTGAAGGCTTGCATTAATTTTAAATGTTTTAACGTTCGTGGTTTTAACAGAACACATAGGTGATTTTAGTGACACTTTATTTAAATGCATTTTGAATCTAATGTCTACAACTTTTATAGGAATAGTTTGGTTTTCTTTAATGGTTATGAAGAGTTAAGTTTGAAGATATGGATTAATTTTAATGTTTGCGTTAATTGTTATGAAGAGTTTAATTTTGAAGGCTTGCATTAATTTTAAATGCTTTAACGTTCGTGGTTTTAACAGAACACATAGGTAATTCTGGTGACACTTTATTTAAATGCATTTTGAATCTAATGTCTACAACTTTTATAGGAATAGTTTGGTTTTCTTTAATGGTTATGAAGAGTTAAGTTTGAAGATATGGATTAATTTTAATGTTTGCGTTAATTGTTATGAAGAGTTTAATTTTGAAGACTTGCATTAATTTTAAATATTTTAACGTTCGTGGTTTTAACAGAACACTTAGGTAATTCTGGTGACACTTTATTTAAATGCATTTTGAATCTTATGTCTACAACTTTTATAGGAATAGTTTGGTTTTCTTTAATGGTTATGAAGAGTTAAGTTTGAAGATATGGATTAATTTTAATGTTTGCGTTAATTGTTATGAAGAGTTTAATTTTGAAGGCTTGCATTAATTTTGCAAACGTTCGTGGTTTTAACGGAAGACATAGGTAATTTTGGTGACACTTTATTTAAATGCATTTTGAATCTAATGTCTACAGCTTTTATAGGAATAGTTTGGTTTTCGTTAATGGTTATGGAGAGTTAATTTTGAAGATATGGATTAATTTTAAAAGTTTGCGTTAATTGTTATGAAGAGTTTAATTTTAAAGGCTCGCATTAATTTTTAAAACGTTCGTGGTTTTAACAGAACACATACGTAACTTTGGTGACACTTCATATAAATGCATTTTGAATCTAATGTGTAGAAATAATTTGTTTTTGGTTCGTCTTTATGAAAAGTTGTTGAAGAGTTTCATGTTGCATGTTGAAGAGTTGGGTTAATTTTAAATGTTTGAACGTTCGTGGTTTTCTATCAAATAATAGGTAATTTTGTCATACATCCTATAAACGTATATTGAATTAATGTCTCACACTTTTATAGGAATAATTGGTTTTTCGTTGTTGGTTGTTTTAACGTTCTTGGTTTTTACGGAATACAGAGTTTAATTTTGAAGATCATATAAACGGCAAGCCTTATTTTCTAGCACCATTTTCCAGAAATTAAACTCTCCAAATGTAACGAAAACTGTTTCACCATGAGCTCAAAGAAATGCAGAATCGCAATTTTATTTACACACGGCACAAAAGAACGCTAAACATTAGAAAATAATTGTACAATTAATTCCCCTATGAAACGTATGGCATCTGTTACATTTAATTCCCATATATGACCACAATTTTGCATTATGTGGCATTAAGAAATAATAAAAGTTGGTTTTTTGGCATTGCTTTTTCCAACTATAAAAAATTTGTTTCATTTTTCAATTTAGTTTTATTGTTCTCGAAAAATTTTGTTATTGTAGACTTCCAGAAAAGCTATAGAAAATGGCCCTCGAATTTCGAGTGCTGGATGCTGCATTAATTTTAAATCTTTTAATGTTCACGGTTTTAAAACCACCAAATATCGTAAACCACAAAAAATCACGACGACAAATTTTTGTTCGTACTAATTTATTTAGCTTGATATCCTTGCTTCCAAAAAAACAAAAGTATTTTTCCAAATGACATTTTCAGGCATACTGAGTATAAATACAAAATTAAGTAACAGGTATGTATTACTAGAACGTAAAATAGAAATCATAGTCATTTTCGAACATCCTCCCACCTGAGTTGATGAATTTGAACACAATGAATTAACTCATAACTATAACAATAATGCAAAATCTACATAACAATATACATTAACAAACGAAAATAAAGATCTCCTAGCAATACTTCTATCTTAAAAGTGGTTTAATGCGCCTGCCATATCTTGAAACCTTCCCCTGCTTATCTCCTTCAACTATTGATTCACGAGTATTCAAAGAATCCGCTTTCGACTTGTTCTGCTCAACAGCATCTTGACCTTTCATTACCCTATGACAAATGTTTTTGTTTTCTTCACTTTCAGCAAACTCAATCTCCAATGGATACACCTTTTGCACAGGCCGTAGTACAGTACCTGTCGACGTTTTTAACTTCACTAATCTTACTGTGCCTTCACGACCTGGTATCACTTCTTCAATACGAGCCAAAGGCTAATCCAATCTATTAGTCTTACCTATTTCCACTAACACTACTTCTCCTACTTTGATTTGTCGGGAACAACATTTCTTACTGTGGAGTATTAGCCGACCCAAATACTCATCACGAAATCTCTGCTTGAGCACATTTCTTAACTGGTGGCGATATCGTAGTTTTCGATTGTAGTCCATGACTTCCACCATGTCCAAGTCTGGTACACCGACCTCACAAATTTCCTGCAAAAACATATTAGGAGTCAAAGGAGCCAACTCTGATGAATCTTCAGAAATATAAGTCAAGGGCCTAGAATTAATTATCGATTCGCATTCACACAGTAAAGTTTGCATTTCTTCATAATCCAATGAGGTTTTGCCTAAAACTCTTCTTAGTAGCTGCTTCACTAATCCAACCAATCGCTCCCACCAACCTCCCCACCATGCTGCCGAGGGAGGATTGAACTTCCATCTTATTCCCTTTATTGCGCTGTGCTTCTTTAGTTGGGACCAATCCACTCGTAAAAGGGCGTTAGAGGAACCAACAAAATTAGTACCATTGTCACTATAAATAACAGCCGGCCTTCCTCTTCTTCCAACAAATCTTCGTAAACCTTGTAAAAATGTATCTGTAGAAAGCGAAGATAACAATTCCAGATGCACCGCACGATAAACAGCGCAGGTAAACAAACAGAGCCACGCCTTTTTCCCGGGGCTTGCTTCGCTATGTTTTAAATAAATAGGGCCAGCCAAATCCACTCCAATTATTTCGAAGATTTTCGCTTGTCTTACACGATCTATAGGTATGATGGAGAATGCACTTCTACCCCTTTTGCTCGATATCTCTTGCAGATCAAACATTTGCTTATAACCGACCTTATAGTGCGACGACTGCTTAAAACCCAAAATCGCCTTCTCAAAATGGTTAACATTGTTTGAATACCTGCATGTGCTGAATTTTTATGGATATGTAAAACTAAACGATTCACTACTGGATGTGACTGATTTGGTAGAACTATAGGATAGCAGAAGTCTTCAATATCGTTACCAATAAATGGACGTAAAGTCCTCAATTTAGGATCATCAGGTCCACTAAATGATTCTTGTTGAACAAGTCGCAAAATACACTTTTCTGCATATAAATATTCTTCTGTTGACAAATCGCCATATTTCCTAAACTCCTTTTTAACCGAGGTATTTTGCCTAAAACGTACAATCCATGCAATCAAACGAACTATTTTCTGATAATTAGAAAAGTAACTGTAATACCAATCTGTTTTGTTAAAAGTACACATCATAGCACGAGATGATTTCACTGACTTTTTCTTTTCAGCATTTATTTCATCTTCGTCATATGTGAAATTAGATGAGTAGCAATCTTCTGTTGACTCTTTCAACCAGTTAGGACCCATCCACCAACAAGACTCTTTTAATTTTTTGGCGCTACAACCTCTAGATGGTATATCAGCAGGATTATCTATCCCCCGTACATGACACCACTGATGTTTCGATGTAACCTTTCGTATTTCCGTTACTCGATTGAATACAAATAAATCCCAATTTTCTTCTCGAGTTATCCACGCAAGCACAGTGGTAGAATCAGACCAAAACGTTGTGCTTTGTATGGGAATATCAAGTTCCTTAATGACATTGTCGTACAATCTAACCGCGATAACTGCAGCTAACAACTCCAAACGTGGGATGGTAATTTTCTTATTTTGTTTTCCTAGAGGAACAATCCTTGACTTAGCCTGAATCAATTGCACATTTACCTCATTATAAGTTACTGTCTTTAAAAAAATCACAGCGGCGTATGCGCTCTGACTAGCATCACAGAATATGTGTAACATATAACTTGCAGGTTGATTGGTGCCTAAAATCCATCTAGGAATTTTAACTTGCTTCAGATGGTGTAAGTCACGGTACCATCTGCTGAATTCATCTTTTACATCTTCATTGACTTCTTGGTCCCATCCAGTTTTCGATGCACAAATTCGTTGCAAAAGAAGTTTTGGCAATAATAGTACTGGAGAGATCACACCGATTGGGTCGAACAGCTTGTGAGCAGCAGACAATATCGTTCTCTTGGTTATCTGTGGATTACCAAAACACTCAACATTTTCTAAATTTATTTCTAAGGTATCTAAAATTTTATTCCACGTTACCCCTAGTACATTACAGTTTTCCGCATAATCATTTGCACCATCAACTGATCTTAAAACATCATGAGTAAACTCCCACCCTCTTAAATCAAATTTCGCCTCATTCATAATAGCCTTGGACTCTTGAATAAATGATTCTAGTTCTTGTTCATCATCTACACCTGTTATGCAATTGTCCATATAAAAACTATTACTTAATTGCTTTATAACATTTCGGGAGTAATCATTGTTGTTATTCTCGCATTGTATTAAAGTATTCCTTAAATGATAATTTATTACCGCCCGAGTAAAAATGGTCTACACGACACGCCGAATACCACTCGTCGATGTCTATAAATTTTCAAATTTCCTCCTTTATCAGTCCACAAAAATCTTAGAAAATTTCTGTCTTGTTCTATCAGACCAATCTGTAAAAATGCTTTACGTATGTATATCTGACACCACTCCAATTTTCTTCATTCTAAAATGGATTAAAATAGAAGTTATTAAACTAATAAAATTCGTGCCCTTTTCGACACAACTGTTCAAGCTTGTTTTATTTTTCTCACTTGCGGACGCATCGAAGACCGGGCGTACTTTCGTTGAACTATTGTCCTTCACAACAGAACGGTATGGTAAATAGTGAGCAGTTGCATTTAATTCCCTGCTTGGCACTTCTTCTATTACTCCTTCTAGAAGCCATTCTTGAAACACACGGTCGTAAGCATCGTACAAATTATCCGATTTTAATTTCTTCACTGTTGAATCTAACCGTTTTAAAGCCATCTTATAGTTGTCAGGTAAAGGTGGATGACTTTCCAACCAGGGTATGTGTACCAGGAATCTACCTTCATTATCCACACTGACAGTATCCAAAAATTGCTTTTCCGCGGCCTCCTGTAACTCAAATTTTCTTTTTTTCTCTGATGGATCTTCTATACCTAAAACATCTAGTGACCATAAATTTGAAATTTCAGCTTCTTTTGTTAGCATCGACATGACAGTCATCGCAGCATACTTTGGTTTTATTTTTCCGGGTTCTCTTCCCATAATTGTCCAACCCAATTCGGTTTCTATGGCTACCAACCCTGAACTTAACGAGTGTATTTTCCCAGTGAGTAACTTTCCACACACATCAGCTCCGATTAGAATTTCAATAGGGCCGTCATCGAAATCTGTTATAGCAATATTATAATCTTCTAATTCTTTAGTTATTAAATTTTTATTTATAGGAATATAGGAATTCTGTCACATATTAACTCTTGGCCTAGAACTTCGAAATTACATCTATATTTATTATTAATATCCGCTAACCGAATTTTAAAAATTTCATGTCTTACCACATTTGTATTTAGACCTCCAAAAAGAGAATGTTGCACATTTTCTTTCCCAATGGACTTATATTTCATCTTGAGAGCGGTGCTCCGTAAGATGTAAGAACGTTGAGATGCTGAATCTATTACTGCTCGCACAGTTTGTTCCAATTCGTCCCCGATTATTGTGACCACTAACGTTTGCAACAACACCTTTGGTGACTTTTCCATATTACTTAAAGTTTTTCCCCAGGACACGACACCATCATTCAGGACATTGGTTTCTTTTTCGGGCTTCTGATCATATTGAGAATTCCTTCTTTGACTTATATCATCACATAGAAGGACATTGTGTTTCTGGTTGCAGACTATACATCTGAATTTGTTCCAGCATGACACTACTCGATGTCCACTTTTTAAGCAATTGTAGCAACATCCCTTCTTATCTAACATCAGCTTTCTGTCTTTAACTGTCATTTTTTGTGCTTTAGGACAGTCAGCATGGCTATGATCACCTTCACAAAACACACAATTGCTTACCTTTGCAGTTGTCAATAACCCAGCTGCAGATGACATTTTCTTTATTGTGCTAGGATCTTTTCTCCTTTCGGTGTCTTTCCTTCTAAAACCGTCTCTCCTATTGAATCCTGACATTGCCAATTTGATTTTTTCTTCATTTTCTAATTCCATTCTAAGGAACTTCATCAACCGTTCTAACCGATCTTCAGACGCATTCGTGTCGCCTTCTAAATTCTGGCTGCTTCTCTGCCAAGTACGCAGTATTTCTTCTGGGAGACTTGACTCCACTAGCGGCATTAACATCGCAGCAAGGGCGCTTAATTGTGATTCTAGTCTATCATAGAGGAACGATAAGGAAGTTTTTTCGGACGATAATGTATTTTGTAATACAAGATTCAATAAATCTCTTACATAGACTTCTACCAACAAGTCATCCTTGGCATATCTTGCCTTCAAGCATGCTATTGCTTTGGGATAATTTTCACTACTAGCAGGAAAACTTTCCACTAAAGCTCTAGCTCTTGAACCTGAAATGGTGGCTTGTATGAGATATTGAAACTTATCTCCCTCTTCAATAGATAAATCTTCGTGTATTTTCTTGAATTGGGCCCAGAAAGGAAGCCATTCTTTCAGTTCTCCACCAAATTTCTTCAGCTCTAATTGAGGGAGCTTGAAGTGACGCCTATTTTCAAGAAAAACATTATTTTCAGCATTAGACATTCCTACCTCTGAATGGCGGTCGACATTATTAACGCTACCATTTTCTTCCTGCAAGGCATCCAATTTGGATTTTAAATTAAACCATTTCATGGAATATCCATCGCTGTCTTCTAATTCCTTTTCTAATACATCCTGATCAACATCATCTGAGAGTAAGGCTTCATAAATTAGGTTGTTGGCGTCAACGAGTTCTTCATACTTCTTTTGGACGAGTTCCATTAAAGCCTTTATCTCGGTTGAGTCTCCTTGCGAAGCAGCCGTCTCCAGTTGCTTAATTTTCTTCGAAAAAACAGCTCTCAATGCAGCACGTGATTTTTTATATTTATCCATCTTGGTTTACGTCCTGTCACGGTGGCCACTTGTGGTGTAATCTTTAAAAAACCACCAAATATCGTAAACCACAAAAAATCACGACGACAAATTTTTGTTCGTACTAATTTATTTAGCTTGATATCCTTGCTTCCAAAAAAACAAAAGTATTTTTCCAAATGACATTTTCAGGCATACTGAGTATAAATACAAAATTAAGTAACAGGTATGTATTACTAGAACGTAAAATAGAAATCATAGTCATTTTCGAACAGACTTATTTGTGCCATTTAAATTGACGACGAAGTGTTTACGTAATCGTTTGATTACCGGGTATGGACTTTCATATGGAGGCTCGAACGGTTTTCGTACGCGGTCGATACGAACAAAAACATAGTCGGAATCTTCCAATGCTTGAGGCACATAAACATCCTTCTGGCTTGGTTGCCTAGGATGGGTTGTCTTTAAGGTTTTTAATATGCAAACGAAGACGGGTAAGAAATTCCGAGCGCTCGATCGGATTTTCATCGGACGAAATGGAAATCGAATTGGGCAATCTCAGATTCTGGCCGTAGACTAGCTCTGCTGATGAGCATTGCAAATCGGTCTTAATTGCCGTGCGTATGCCTAGTAAGACAAAGGGCAAATCTTCACTCCAATTAGCAGTGTTGTCCCTTGCCATTAAGGCAGCTTTAAGTTGCCGGTGGAACCGTTCGACCATTCCGTTTGCTTGCGGGTGGTAGGCGGTTGTCCTAATTCGGTGAGTACCGAGAAGTCTAGCAACCTCATTGAATAGTTTAGATTAGAATTGCGTACCTTGATCAGTTGTGATTACTAGGGGCGCGCCAAATCGTGGGATGTATTCAGTGACAAAGTGTTTCGCCACTGTTGATGCTGATATGTCCCGTATTGGGTAAGCTTCTGGCCATCTCGTAAATCGGTCTACGATTGTAAGGATGTACGCGTATCCTCGAGATGGTGGAAGGAGTCCCACTATATCCATATGGATATGTTCGAATCTATTACTTGGAAGTTTAAAAGCTTCATATGGAGCCTTCGTGTGTCTTGTCACTTTGGATTTTTGGCAACCGAGGCAAGAACGAGACCACTCGTTGCAGTCTTTGTTAATTGCTGGCCAGAAATATTTATTTGTAATAGCCCGTCGCGTGGCGCGTATACCCGGATGCGCCAAATTATGTTCAGATCTGAACGCCAGTTTGCGTAACGAAAATTGTATATAAGGTCGTGGAATACCCGTACTAGTTTCGCACCAGACCTGGTAAGTTGTAATCGGTATAGGTGTGAGTACTAGTCTTACTTTAGAGCCTTTGCTGGGGTACTCTTGGAGTTTTTGCAACTCTTTGTCACCTTTTTGAACCTGAGCTAATGTAGGTAAGTCAAAGGCGACAGCGTCGACGTTGTCAGTCGCAAGTGAGCGGGACAAACAGTCTGCGACAACGTTTTGTTTACCGGATATGTGTCGGATGTCTGAGGTAAATTGAGATATCAGATCCAGGTGCCTGGTCTGACGAGGGGATCGTTCGGTCTTCGTATGAAAGGCACGTATTAAAGGTTTGTGGTCGGTATAGACCACAAAATCGCGTCCTTCGACGAAATAGCGGAAATGTTTAATGGCTGCGTAGATGGCGAGAAGTTCGCGATCAAATGCAGAATATTTTTGTTCCGCGGGTGACAGCTTTTTAGAATAGAAAGCTAACGGTTGCCACCGCTGACCGTCAAATTGTTCCAAGACTCCTCCGATCGTAAAATCGGAAGCGTCTGTTGTTAGGCTGTATTTGGCATCCTCGAGTGGATGGTTTAGCAGTGTAGCCTCGATATGGGTATCAAATGAAAGGGTATGAAAAGTAGAATACAATAAGCTATGTCTTTATATCCATGGCGGCCGTCTCAAGAGGGCGGACTAGCATTTCTTCACCCCCACCTCGACATAGTTATCAATTGAAAGGGTATCATAAGTAGAATGCCATAACCGATATAATATACTCAATATCTGGTTAGATCCATGGCGGTCATCTCAAGAGGACGGATTTCCATTTTCTTCTCAACCCCTCGACATGGGTATCAAATGAAACGGTATGATAAGTAGAATGCAATAAGCAATACAGTATACTCAATAAATAGTTAGATCCACCGAGGCCACCTCAAGAGGACGCATTACCATTTTCTTCACAACCCCCTCGACATGGGTATCAAACGAAAGGGAATGATGAGTAGAACATAATAAGCTATATAGTATACTCAATATCTGGTTAGATCCATGGCGGTCATCTCAAGAGGACGGATTACCATTTTCAGCATGTTGAAAGAAAAATCGAGTTGGTTATGGATCAATAATTCCATAGTACAGAAAAAATCTTGGCCGAGAAACTCGAAAGGAGCTTATGTTTGTTTTTTTACAAAGGCAATAATATTAATTTGAATTCCTGCATTTTGTTATTTTGTTATTACCTACTTACCTACTAAAAATATAATGAACAATTAAATACATAATATTTCTTAAACAGAAGATTATTTATTTTTTATTTTAGAATGTATTAAAACAAAAAAGAGTGATATCCCACCAAAAAACATTAAAAATGTGAATTAGAAGTTCGTGGGCGCGGAAATTATTTATTGGGACAGTTTAAAACACACTTATAACAAAAAGAAGTGATATGGATTAGTCAAGATGAATCGTTAATAGCATGAAATAATTAAACACGTGCATTTACGAACGAATTCAAAGGAATTTTACAACAATTTTAGAGCATGAATCTTAGCTGCCCTTCGAAATGTAACAAATTTTATTAGAAACTAGCAAAAACCCGCGTGCGTTGCAACGCCTTTTAATAAAAAAAAATTATGTGGGCATACTCCGGGATAGGACATGGTTATAATGAAGCATGGTTATGGGTACATAAAAGAATTTAGAGTTACCTATAAAAAATATGCTTCAAATTTAATAAAATTCGAGGTTGAGCACCACCTATCGGATAAATTGTGTACTACGTGCATAACAGACACCTAGGCAATCATATTCAGAATACGTTGGCAACATTAGCTGTGTTCCTTTTCTACTTTTTAGTACTTGTTTGGAAATAAATATCAAATTGTATTGTATTTTCGATTCACTATTTTTTAGCGATAATGGCTTACAAATAAAAGATAGATATGTATATGCTTTCGCGGACTTTTTTTGTATAAATTTTTTGGTAAAGATACATTTCCATCATACATTATATTGGTGTAACTTTTAAGCTTTTTGCAGCGCACGCCAGAATGGGCGAATTTTTTCCGATTTACGTGATACTTATATTGTTATATTTTGGCCTATTTACTCAATAGCTTTATAAATTATAGCCTATAGCAAAAAACCCGTGTGCGTTGCAAGGCTTTTAAATAAAAAAAAAAAATATGTATGCGTTGTACACGGTAGGAAAAAAAGTATAATGAAAAAACAATAAATCTGGAAAAAATTGCCTCTTCCCAATCTTATCGGTGATTCAATTAGAACAGCGTTATGTATTCAAGTAGATGCATCTAAACATATAACTTCTCGGTGAATTGGAATTTTAACTTTCTCTTTTCGGTTAGCCGTTACACTGCTCCCTTCTTACTCAGTATTCGTCCCGAACACAGCTTCTTCCAGGTCCCGTTTTTTCCGATCGAACTTTTTGGAAGCGATAGATGACATTGTTTAACCTCGTGATGACAATGTAGGGGCGCACAAATTTGCAAACTTCGACTCTTTCTACCGTTTTTACTGTTTCTATACTGGTTAAAGGGAATTTTAGAAATTTACTACATTTCAGAATGTGGCTTGGGAAAATTCGTGCGTCATATTGGACCCGCAATTTTGAATTTATAAGCTTTGATCATAAATTCGTTGTTTGCCCTAAAAGCCCCAGATATCGATTTTCATTGCAATCGGAATACAATTGGAAAAATTCGTCGGCCATATTGGCGCGGCCATTTTGAATTTATAAGTTTTGATCATAAATTCGTTATTTGCAACCTTAAAATCCCCCAGATTTCGATTTTCATTGGAATCGGAACACAATTGGCAAATTCGTCGGCCATATTGGCACGGCCATTTTGAATTTATAAGTTTTGACAACAAATTCGTTATTAGCGACCTTAAAAACCTCTGTATACCAACTTTCATTGAAATCGGAACACAATTTGCGTGGCCTTTTTGAGTTTTCGGCGGCCATGTTGAATTTTTTTATAAATTATAGCCTATATGTTATTCTGATATATGAGCTATATTATTGTAAAGTTTCATTAAAATCCATTCAGTAGTTTTTGCGTGAAAGAGTAACAAACATACATACAAACATTCACGTTTATAATATTAGTAAGAATAAGATACTATAGTCTGAGCCTCGCCGAATTCACCAAAGATTCATGCTAGGTATACAACGAACGCGCCAGCCAACTTTTTCGCGGTTGATAATACTTTATTGAGTTTTAAATAAAAATTGGCAGTTATATAATTCCTTTGAATTCGTTCGTAAATGCACGTGTTTAATTATTTCATGCTATTAACGATTCATCTTGACTAATCCATATCACTTCTTTTTGTTATAAGTGTGTTTTAAACTGTCCCAATAAATAATTTCCGCGCCCACGAACTTCTAATTCACATTTTTAACGTTTTTTTGGTGGGATATAATTATGTATCTACATATATCTATAAAAATCTCGTGTCACAGTGTTTGTTACCGTACTCCTCCGAAACGGCTTGACCAATTTTTATGAAATTTTTTGTGTATATTTGGTAGGTCTGAGAATAGGTCGTAGGCTATTTTTTATACATTTAACCTAAAGAAAAAGCTGAAAAATCTATAAAAATTGGTAAATTTAAGAATTTTCACTCCATTTTAGTTTCAATAGCTTCATAGCCTACCTATTTTTTGACATCTTCGTAAAAGTAAAATTGTCATTAAATTGAATCATTACATTTAATGAAAATTTCAAATTTACGCAGTTGCCAAACAATAGGTATGCCATATGACGATATTGAAAATAAACTGAAATACCATAAGCAATATTGTTCGGGGATGATAAACCCTTAAAAGAAATGAAATTTGCAATAGGAGAAAAATACCTGATTCCGGCGCAGCAACAAATGCATTTTGATCAAGCTCACGGGCAACAGTTCCATGATAATAATAAAGCAGGAATACAAAAGATTCCATCCCCACGAGATCTTCAGCATCATACACAAATTATCATCCAAATATTATCACAAATTATCATCCAAAGTAATTAAGAAGAAAATTCAACAGCAAATATACACATAACAAAAATAAACAAAAACACAATCACCACCGGCAGCCACCGAAAAGAAATCAACATGATACTGTCAAAAATCTGCCACAGGATGACAACCTTTAAAATCGAAAGGCACCGTCAGGCGAGAACCGAAAAATTCACCATGAAGGGGAAATTCATCGACAAGAGATGTGGGTCAACGACCGATCTACAGCAACCACCTACAATGGGAAGGCGATAGGTCGATGACCTCGGCAGGAGCGGGAAATTCTTTCACCCCAACCCAAAAGGAAACCGCTAAGGGGACAGAATATAAGGATGAAGAAGAAACTGGAAGCTTCCTTGATCAATCAGCAGTCGAAGTCTACGGAACGAGTCAGCCACAGCCGAAACTCACAGAATTGAAAACCCAGTTGAATTCAAGATCGTTAAAAACCTCGGTAAAGTAAAAATAAAAATATTAAATTTAATTAATACAATTAGATAAGCATTATTTTATATACTGAAATCAAAGACAAACTTATTTTTATGAATTTTGTGAAAAATATAATATTGTATGGATATTATTATTGTGAATTAAAACAGATAAAGTGAATTAACGACATTAGATAATAAATATAACATGTGTGTGAAATTTGTGCGTTTCCTTGAACCATTGAACTATTAAGATATATATATATATATGTGTCCCGGGGTCGTTAGTGATTGAAAATTGATGCATACGGAACATTACAAGAAGTATTTAAATATCAATCCAAGCCACGTTTCTCCGTGAACCTGGCTTGCGGGTAGGCAAAGTGGCAAACTGGTGATCAGGCGAACCGAGTTCGAATCCCGTTGGAGCGTCTCTCTTTTACCTCCCTTTTTTTGTATTTGCTGAGTTCATTATTTTTTTTGGGAAAAATGCTTTCTTTACAGACATTTTAGCGTGCAACCAAGCTGCTATCGGAACATGGTCCTTCGAGCCGGATATGAAGAAAGTAAAATCCCAGGAAGTGAAATCAAACTCTACTGTGAAACCAGTGAACTCAGTGAAAACCGTGAACGCGAAAACTAGAAATTAGAAACCAAAAATTAGTAAAACTTTTTAATGAAATCGAACAGTGACAATAACTGAAATCCGGAAATTTTACTAATTCGAAATCGTAAAAGAGAGTGAAAACCCGTGAAAATCAAATTTGTGCGACTCCTAACGGTCGGAAAATCTAGAAACTTGTGCGACCCATATTAACGGTCCGGAAAACAGTTAACAGTGTGTGGTAACGGTACTGAAAAACGAGAAAACGGTTCGGAAATCCGAAAATAACAGTGAACGGTTAACCGCTAACGGTCGGTTAAAATCAGTGAGTAATCAAAAGGTGTGAAGTTGGAAACATCACAGCAGGCATCAGTTTCAAACAAGGAAGAAATCTCCATACAAAGAACAATTAAACAGCAGAAGGAAATAATTTAGAACAGTGAGTACACAATTCGCAATTCCAAGATCCAAAATTAAAGCAACATTATTATAAATAAGTCTTGAATTTTATTTCGTTTTTCTTACATTGAACACTCTTAATATTAAATACATATATTAAAATTAAATATTACATCGTATTGTTAAAAGTCAATTTTTCGATCATCATATGTCAAAAATGAACTAATAATTCAATAGAAATTGAACTTTGCCAAAAAAAGTCAAATTTTCCTAAAAAATTGACGACAAAATGCAAAAATTCTCGATTTTCGATTCGATTTTTTTCACTTTTCTTCAAGTTTAAAATTTTTTCTTTTTCACCATCACAAGTGCATAAAAGAAGCTACATTTTAAAAAAAGTAAGAACCTCATACGAAGCGATGCACAAAACTGATAGGCCAATCAATTTTCAAATTTGAAGTCAATTTTTGAGCCTTGTATTAGATATTTTGACTTGAAATTTTAACCAGTTATTGTTCCCATTACAAAGTATAACTTTTGAAAATTTCATCAAATTTCACTAAAAATATTCGAAGTTATCACCAAAAAACCAAAATTCTGTAGTTTCTTTAGTTTTTGATTTTTTTTGAGGTTATATGTGCAGATAAGGATTTCATATAGTAACCGCTGGTAGCCAATATCATAACGAACAACCTCTATTTTTTTCAATTTTTTCGGACCTACACATGCCGAGATATACGCATTTATATTTAGAAAGAACGACCAAAATGGTAAATTTTTGACATAATAGCCGATAACTTACGTAGCGGCGGTTGCTAGAGGTAGAAAATGTCCATTTCGTATAGTATTCGATGTAACTAACATGTTCCAAAAAAAAATTTTACTCTGGAGACAATTCCTTATGTTTTGCTCATCTGACTCCACTAATAAGCCATTTGGACATTTCCGAAGAAAATTACGATGACGCGTGGGAAATGCTAATTGACAAATTTGGCAACGAAAGGAAACTTGTCACAACTCAAGTAAACAGGTTGCTTGATCTCCCAACGCTGAAGGCAGAATCAGCTTCTGGAATAAAACATATACATGACACTCTGAAGGAGTCCCTAAGAGCTATTAATAACCTTGGTGTGGACACTAGCTCTTGGGCCGCATTAGTCACTCCAATAATACTTCGTAAGGTTGATGTAGAGACATTAAGGTTCTTTGAGATTACGCTACTAAAACCAAAGAAAATACCAACTTTCGAAGTATTATTTAATTTCTTAGAAACAAGATTCAACGCACTAGAAAATTTGGGAGATCTGCAGAATGAAAACAGGAGTTGGAAGCAGACAAGTCAAAACCAACCAAATTCCACGAATTACGGAATATAACTCCATCACTTGATCAACGATGTCACCTATGTAACAAAGGACATTTATTATACTCCTGCGAAAAATTTAGATCACTGTCAGTTCAAAAACGTTTAGAAACGATTACAAGTAAAAAACTATGCCTGAACTGCCTAAGTCACGACATTAAGGAAGTATGTCACAGCCGCTTTAAATGCAGTATCTGCAAGAAAAAGCATCACACCTTACTTCACGATGAAAAACTGAGGAAAGGTAATCAACCGTCTACCACAAAGATAGGGAAAGGCAAGGAAGTCATCACCAACTACGCAGCGCAAAATCAACAAGTTTTATTGGCTACTGACTAATCAAGACCTTCGGCAGCAATGGTAAGGAAGAGCTACTACGAATATTGATTGATTCTGGTTCGCAAGCATCATTCATAATAGAACAAACTGTGCAGAGCCTTGGCATACCAAGAACCAAAGCGTGTGCCGAGGTATCAGGTATAGGAGAAATAAAACCAGGAAGCATTGTAGGGAAAGCAACAATAAAAATAATACCGAGATTTCCTTCAAGCTTTCAAATGGATGTGGACGTGCTTATCTTACCAAAACTAACAAAACTACTTCCGAGCACGGACATATCTCATAGGTTACCATGGAAGGACATACTATTGGCCGATCCGACCTATAACAAACCCGGACCAATAGACATTATCATAGGAGCCGACATCCTTCCTACAATTCTGCTTAATAATATCAGAAAAGCAGCAAAACTATTGGCCCAAAATACAGAACTTGGCTGGATTCTTTCAGGACAAACATCCACCTCCCGTCAAGGAACTAATCTAGTAAGCATGATCACAGAAGTGGATATTAATGACCAGCTCAAAAGATTTTGGGAAATAGAGGATATTCCAAGTAACGATACCCACTTATCCATCGCAGATCAAGAATGCGAACGCCAGTACGAAGAAACACATATTCGCAACAAGGATGGAACATATACCGTTTCAATCCCCTTCAAGAAACCCATGGAAACGCTTGGAGAATCACGAAGACGGGCACTAGCTCGTCTCCTACACTTAGAAGAAAAATTCTCTTCTAATAAGGCCTTAGAAGAGGGCTACAAAAAATTCATGAGAGAATACGTTGACTTAGGACACATGGTATTAGCAAATTCCACTGAATCACCGAAAGGACAACATTATTATATCCCTCATCATGCAGTGTTTAAAAACAATAGCACCGCAACAAAACTACGCGTCGTTTTTGATGCATCGATGAAAACATCATCTGGAACCTCCTTGAATGAGCAAATGCTATCTGGTCCTCGTCTCCAACAAGATTTATCGCAAATACTTCTGCGATGGTGTAGTGTAAATATCGCTACGTGTACACGGCAGATGTTGAAAAGATGTACCGCCAAATACGAGTATCATCCGAGGATCAAGATTATCAGCGAATTTTGTGGAGATTCTCAACAACGGAACCCATTAAGGAGTACAAATTAACCACAGTAACATACGGAACAACCTCAGCTCCATATCTCGCAATACGTACTCTCCAACAACTAGCAAATGATGAAGCCAGCAATTACCCATTAGCAACCACTGCTGCATTGAATGACTTCTATGTAGATGATCTACTGACTGGAGCACATTCGCGAGAAACGGCTATCAAACTTCATCAGGAATTAATCAATTTGCTGGCCTCTGGAGGATTTAATCTTAGGAAATGGACCAGCAACAAACGTCATCCAAGAAATTCCTGAAGAACAGAGAGAGCAGAATATTTTGGAATTGGGAGGAGAGGATACCATAAAAACTTTGGGAATCCATTGGAATCCAAAAAAGGATACATTCCAATTCAAGGTACATAATCGTAAGGTAGATGAACAACCGACAAAAAGAACCATACTCTCCAGTACTGCTAAAATTTTCGACCCATTAGGATGGTTAACTCCAGTGACTTTAAGAGCAAAAATCTTTCTTCAAGATCTTTGGGCAACTGGCGTGAAATGGGACGAAATACTACCATCAAAACTAACTCATGAATGGAAGGCATACCTACCTGAACTACACGAGCTTGAGAAAATACAAATACCAAGATGGAACCATTATGAACCAGACAACAAACTTATGGAGATCCATGGCTTCTGCGATGCCTCAGAAAAAGCATACGCAGCTGTAGTGTACAGCAAAATTGTAACACGATCAGGCGAAACAATAATAAAGCTACTCACAGCAAGGTCCAAGGTGGCTCCTTTGAAAGGCAAGCTAACCATACCTCGTCTAGAGTTATGTGCAGCGGTGCTATTAGCAAACCTAATCGAAAGAACCATCAAATCATTGAAAATTCAAGAAATCCCCATATATTTATGGTCAGATTCAACAATTGCATTATCATGGATCAAGACCAGTCCGGAACGGAAGGAAAGATTCGTCGCAAGTCGTATTTCCAGAATACAAGAGACCACCATAGCAGAACAATGGCACTACATTAAAACAGAGGAAAACCCTGCAGATTGTGCTTCCCGGGGATTATCACCTGCAAAATTAAGTGACCATAACTTATGGTGGACAGGTCCAGAGTGGTTAAAGTATCCAAAGGAAAAATGGCCTTCCACACCAATTGTACATTCCGCTGCAATAGAATCAGACCCAGCTCTTGCCATACTAACCGCAAGGGTTGATATACCAGATAGGGAAATAATTGAAAGATTCTCTTCCCTAAGAACACTAACACGAGTCACTGCCTTCTGTCGACGATTCATTCGCAACTGTAAAACACCGTTAAGTAAAAATACGTCACCTTACCTATCGGTTCTGGAGTTGGATGAGGCACTAAACTGTATAATCCGCCTAGAACAATCGCTTTCCTTCGCTGAAGAGAAAACCAGACTACAACAAAACAAGAGCATCGCCTCAAACAGTAAACTAAAGTCGTTGTCGCCGTTTATAGACCAAGATAACATATTACGAGTACGTGGTCGTTTGACACATTCGTCTTTAAGCTACAATGAAAAGCATCCAATAATCCTTCCACATAAAGGTGCATTAACAACTCTCATAACTAAAGAAGCTCATCTAAAAACTCTACATGCTGGAAATCAAGGGACGTTAGCTTACATCCGAAGAAAATACTGGATAATAAATCCTCGAAACACAATACGCGAGATTATCCATAAATGTATTGTATGTGTGCGTTACCGAGCAGAAACTGCTAAACAGATGATGGGAGACCTGCCGGCAGCAAGAATAACACCATCCAAACCATTTTCCCATACAGGTGTGGACTACGCTGGACCCATATCCATCAGAATGTCAAAGGGTAGAGGAAATAAATGCTACAAGGGATACATTGCGGTATTCGTCTGCCTTGGAACAAAGGCAATCCATATAGAAGCAGTCAGTGATTTGACAACAACAGCGTTCATTGCTTCGTTTAAGAGATTCATCGCAAGACGCGGTCAATGTCAACATTTATACAGTGACTGTGGAACAAACTTCGTCGGTGCCAAAAGGGTGTTAGATAGAGATCTTAAGATGGCCCTGAAGGTGAACGAGCCAGAAATAGCAGCCTTATTAGCATCTGACGGAACACAGTGGCATTTTAACCCCCCCGCAGCGCCACACTTCGGTGGATTATGGGAAGCCGGAGTAAAATCGATAAAACACCACTTAAAACGAGTTATTGGTGAAACTCCACTAGCTTTTGAAGAATTTATAACACTTCTATACCAAATAGAAGCTTGTCTGAACTCAAGACCACTCTATCCATTAACAAATGATCCACAGGATCTAGATGCAATCACTCCTGGTCATTTTTTAATAGGGCAACCCTTGATATGTCCTCCAAGCTCAGAGTAATTAGACCAAACAAATTGCACTACAAGATGGAAGCTGGTTGAGAAACTAAAGGAAGATGTGTGGAAATCCTGGTCAACAGAATATCTTCACAGATTACAACAACGCCCAAAATGGCAAATAAAACAAGAGAACGTGAAGATAGGTCAAATGGTCATAATTAAAAACGAAAATTTACCTGCTGCTAAATGGCTTCTAGCACGGGTGATAGAAACACACAAAGGATCTGATGGACTAGTTAGAGTAGTCAGCCTACGCACAAAGGGAAATACTATACTAAAACGCCCTATTACAAAAATATGTATCCTACCATCAGAAGATGAGGAGAAGACCTCAGAACAAAGCAAGCCAATCGAAACAGTGACAGTAGCTGTAGCATCAACCCGGCAATCAATTCAGAATGACAAATATAACACCTCTTCTTATAACCAAGAAGCTAAGCCTATTAAATGCACGAGCCAAACAAAGGCAAATACTTTACAAGTCTCGCAAATATCTTCTAGAAAAAGAAAACTTGAACTTCCTGATACCTACACGACTCCTGAGCTGATAAAGAGAAGATACCTTCAAGAAATTAAAGAAGCCCAGATTGCTCACAAATCACGAAGCAGCAGTATCCGAATTCGACCAGTAACAGGATATGACAACTTAGTGCCATTACAAAAACAGCGACTAGCCAAAAAAACTTACGAAGAAATGAAGTCAACAATAAGAAGAGAAACGAACATTATAAAAGAAAACCCAAGGAGCCATCAATCATCGATACGATGCAAGAATAGAGCATCAATTCGAATTCACAAACAATATTCTTGCAAAAGGTGGAAAACAATGGCATTTGCAGTCCTATTCTTAGTAACGATGTGCAAACAAACGTTGGCAGCCTATAATATTAGTCACCCTAAACCCGGACTGTATGTAGAACATATAGGAGAAACATTTGTACAGAGGGGAACTCTTCGTATTGAACTTCAGTATCCTTTAAACATCACATCAGACATTGCACAATTAAATGAAACTGTCACACAGTTTGGAATTGTCTGCGACAAAATGGGTCATCTATCCTTGGAATTACATTGCAACGAGTTAATTCGACATTTGACGCAAAAACAAAGCACAATATTGGACGAAATAGAAACTCTTGCCAGTAAATTCAAAGGAAGACAAAAACGCGGCATACTAGGTCAACTACTACAATCAGTGTTTGGAGTTAACGAGGAAGTATACACAGACATCAACATCCTACAAAAGGATCAGCAAGCACTTAGACAAGCTGCATTCCATCAGTCTAACATTATGTTATCCACCATCGCGACAATCAATGAGACGGAAGCCAGAACCACTGAGAGACTCAACATATATAATAAAAAACTAAATATGGCGTTAGAAGAAATAAATAAGGTGCCAGGTTGGTTCTCTACTGTGGATAGTAATAAAGCAGCTATTCACATAATAACTGCATACCAATTGGCAACCAGTCTTATAGATGAACTGGAATGCCAGTATATTCGGTTTACTGAGGCATTTTTAGGAAAAGGTGCATTACTAGAGTTCATATCTCCCAGCAAACTACTCACCATCATTAATAACGTTTCATCCAAACTACCATCAAGTCTTGGAATCACACACAAATCACACAAACCAATTGAAGTAGCAGTAGATGAGACTGGCATTCATATCTTTGGTTTCTTATACATCATTGAAGTAAATAAATATACACTGCTACAAATAACGCCAATTCCTCAACGTACAAATAGCAGCACGTATATACTACCATTAATAACAAATCCTATACTAGCGGTAAACTATAATGATCAAACCTACTTTGAGATGACTGAAAGAGAACTCACCACATGTACACCACAAGAAGCAGAGGGAATATTGTGCACTCCAACAGTTGTAAGCCACATTGACACGAACCCAAACTGCATAATAGATGAAATCTACCAACGTCAGGATCCATACCCATGTACAATGACGAAGTTGAAGGCCCCTGATGTCATCTGGAAGCATTTGCACATGCGAAATACATGGTTGGTAATAGCAAGCAAGCCCACTATTGCAGCGATAAGATGAAAGGGCAAGCGCGTGGAACTTAGATTAGAAGATGTGGCGATCATCCAAATCGAGCAAGGCTGCATTATACAAACCAGAAGAAACACACTAACATCAGAGATCACAAAGGACATCAACGTAAAATCAGCATTCAATAAACCCATGATGTTTAACCTGACAGAATACCGTCACCAGCAACACAGTCTAAGATTAGAACCTGAATCAGTACTAAGACCTCATGAGCAACTGATAGGGCAAATCAGACAACAGGAATTACTTCAAGAAGAATTAGCACAAGGCACCAGGACACTCTTCCGACACCATGTTACAACAGCAGCGGGCTCAATCACAATAACACTTATCCTAGTAATTGTTGGATACATCATTAAGAGTAAACAATGTAGCAAAACAAACCCATCAACTGCGCAACTTTCTTTCTTTCTTTCTTCTTTGTGCCCCTTTAATCCCTCATGGGACATAGGGCGGAAACAGTTGCCCTCCAGCGGACTCTGTTTTGCGCGACAGCTCTCAGCTCTGACCAGGATCTCCCAGTTGTTGCGGCCTCTGCTAGTAGGGTCCTCCTCCACGTTGTTCTAGGTCTTCCAACTCGACGGGATCCTTGCGGGTTCCAGTCAAGGGCCTGTTTGGCTAGGTTTTCGTTATCGCGTCGCAAGGTGTGGCCAACCCAATTCCATTTCCTTCGCCTGATTTGGTCGTCTATCCTTTCTTGGCCGGCACGGCGCCATAGCTCTTCATTTGAAATTCTATCTTGCCAGCGGATTTTTAGGATACGACGCAGGCATCTGTTGATGAAGACTTGTAGGCGCCCTGTGATGAATTGGGTGACTTTCCATGTTTCGCAACCGTACAAAAGAACTGCCTTAACGTTGGAGTTGAACAGCCGCAATTTGGTGTTAGTTGAGATCTCCGTTGATCTCCATATGCGGAACAGGCATGCATATGCGCCTCGTGCTTTATTTATTCTGGAACTGACGTCTTCTTCTGTACCGCCATTTTCGGTAATAATGCTACCGAGGTAGCAGAATTTATCTACCAGTTCCACGTCACGGTTATTCAGCGCAGTTCGTTCAAGTGTGTTTGCATTTATCCGCATTTCTTTGGTTTTGTTCGGATTCAGCCTTAAGCCTGCTAGACTACTTTCTGTTGCCAAATTGTTTAACATGTTTTTTAGCTCCTGATGTCTGTGGGCCAGCAAACAGATATCATCCGCGTAGTCGAGGTCCTTAAGGCGGTCTAGCAAACCCCATTGTATGCCGCCTGTTCTATTATCTAGAGCGTCGACAAGGATGTCATTTATTACTATAAGAAATAGTAATGGCGAAAGTAGACATCCTTGTCGTACTCCTGAATTCGCCTCGAAGCTGTCGGATAATTTTCCATTATGGAGAACTCTGCATTTGGAATTGTTGTAAAGGGCTTTTATCAATTCTATTATTTTATCAGGCAGTCCACGTCGCCGTAATGCCTGCCATATAAAGCTCCTATTAACCGAGTCGAACGCTTTCTCATAATCTACGAAAGCTAGGTAAAGGGGGGATCGGAATTCAGTAGACTGCTCCACTATGATTCTCAAGGTGTTAATATGGTCTATACATGAGCGGCCCTTCCTGAATCCGGCCTGCTGCCTTCTAAGCGTTCGGTCTACTGCCTCTCTTATCCTTGATAATATAACGTGGGACAAGATTTTACCCACAGTAGATAATAGACAGATGCCTCTCCAGTTGTCGCATATTGTTAGGTCCCCCTTTTTTGGTATTTTGACTATGATACCTTCCGTCCAATCCTCCGGAAAGGTACAGGTGTTCCATGCTATTTCCAGGATTGGCTGAAGCGCATCTGCTATGAGGCTTGAATCGGCTTTCAACAATTCTGCCGGGATGCCATCTTTTCCAGCTGCTTTACCATTGGCCATCGCATGAATTGCGGTTACTATTTCCGTCTTGGATGGGGCCCGGGTGTTGATTCGTATCGGCTGTGCATTGTTGCTGTTTTCCTGAGGTTCCTGTGCAAGTGAACCATTCAGGGCGGCGAAGAAGTAATCTCTCCATCTTTGGAGTTGCTCCTCGTCGCTGCACAGCAGCCTCCCATCCGCACTCTTTACGGCATGCTTTTTAGTAGAGTGCTTTCCCGAGAGCTGTTTAGTAATTTGGTACAGCACTTTACTGTTGCCTGTGTTTGCCGCGTTTTCCGCTTTTTCTGCGAGCTCATTTATCTGCTGCCTTTTATCACGCCGCACACTTCTCTTTACTTCCCGGTGTAATTGGGAATATTCCCGTTCAAGTTGGTGACGTCTTTCCGGGTCGCTTGTAGAGTTTACGTTATTTTTGAGGGCCCTCCTGCGTTCTATTTTTTGCCAGGTAGTGTCCGAGATCCAATGTTGCATGTTTCTCTGGACATAACCGACGCTCCGCAGCCGTCAATATAGCGCCCTTTGTTCTACTCCACAGCTCTTCAATATTTGTGTCGTCAGAAACGGTTTGCTGGTTTAATATTTGCTGCAGGTTTCCAGCAAATTCTCGCTTTTTAGCGGTCTCCTGCAGAAGGTCAACGTTAAACCGTCTATGGTTTATAACATCGCGTTGAACGTTTCTGATTGCAGCGATTCTAAGGCGAATAGTTGCTACTACCAAATGGTGGTCGCTTCCAGTGTCCGCTCCCCTGAAGCTCCTGACATCCTCCAGAATGGTTCTCCATCTGCGGCTGACGGCCACGTGATCTATCTGATTTCAACTGATCAACTGCGCAACAACCCGATGATTTATTTGTGTTGAGGCCAGCCAACGCATCCTATAGCCCAACACTCAAGGCCGAGGGGGGAGAATGTGCAAGCACATCACAAAAACATAATTTAACCAATTTAACCTAAATAAATTAATGAAGTAATATCCAACATTAATGAAGTAATATCCAATAACCTACATTACTTCAAGTATTACAAGCAATCTAGAACAATGAAGATATTAGGTAATAATATAATTAAAAATATGTTAATTAAGTAGGTCAAGCAATTAATATATAAGCCCAAATGCAATGTTACCTTAATCGTAGTCTTACTAACTGATTCTTATAGAACAGTAAAAGAAAATAAATAATTAACTCAAGTAAAGTATATTTTCACTCATAAAACCGCTATCCAAATTGTTAAAGTTGTGCGGTCTTTAACACGTCCTACTACACATCCACTACTCACCCAGAGTTCATCAGTACTTGATACACTTAGAACAAATGACCGACAACGCCAGCAAGCATATCGAGAATCTATAACCGTTTCGTTCCTTCGTCTAGCATTCCAGTATGAGCCAGATATTGACTATTGCGATCATTCCGAAGTGTCGATTGGTGATATGGTCAAGGAATGTCCCCATTGTCGTGCGCTTAAATTCAGAAATGAGTCAGCAGGGATGTGTTGTGCGTCTGGAAAAGTTCAGCTACTAGAAATTGAAACACCACCTGAACCATTGAACGGCTTACTTATCGGTACGAATCCAGATTCAAAACTGTTCCTGAAGTCCATTCGCACATTCAATCCATGCTTCCAGAAGACATCGTTCGGAGCAACAGAAATAGTTAACAATAATGCGGCAAATGGTCAACAATATAAGTCAACCTTCAAAATCAAAGGTCAAGTTTACCACAAAGTGGGCTCATTGCTGCCAATGCCAAACGAGTCACATAAATTTTTACAAATATACTTTATGGGCGGTGAAGACCCCGAACCCGCACTCGCCAATCGCGTTGATGCACGTTGCGGATACAATAACCTGAGTTCACCTTATGCCAGGCGCATCGTCAGTGAGCTGGACGCCCTATTAAATGAGCACAATGAGTTAATGAAATTCTTCAAATCACACATGCACAAATTAAAAAGTGACAATCACGCTATTGTCATCAATCCTGATAAAACACCAGCTGGAGAGCACAGGCGTAGATTCAATGCGCCTGTTGTTGACGAAGTTGCTGGAATCATGGTTGGCGACTGTACAGCTACCCGAGAAATCGTGATTCGAAGGAGGAACAATAATCTGGAGTTCATTGCTGACACACACCGTTCATACGACGCTCTCCAATATCCGCTAATTTTCTGGAAGGGACAAGACGGATATTGCATAAACATTAAACAACGAGATCCCGGAACAGGTACTTCATTTATTATGAACTTGATTTTGAATTATTATTTGAGAGTATTTTGTTAAAGAAGCTGGAACCAGTCCAGCCAAATCGCGGACAAAAATTTCAACCTCATGAGCACTAAAATGTTCTTGGCACAATACGTTTTAATAGCCAAGAGGAAGAACTTTTCGTCCGCGGACTCTGCACTGGCAGAATCAAACAGGTTAATTTATTATGAACATCATTACTTAATTTGAATTAATATTTATGAATGTGTTGTTGCAGGAGCCGAAACAAACAAGAAAGTTAGCTCGATGGATTTTTATGCGTTTCATATGATGGTTCGGCGCGATCAGGACAACGTCATTCTGCGATGTCGTGAGCTTTGCCAACAATTCATGGTCGACATGTATGTGAAGATAGAGAGCGAACGACTGCGATTCTTACGTTTTAATCAACAGAAGCTACGTGCGGAAGAATACATTCACTTATTATGAACAACGCCGACACCTCCGGAATTGGTAACTCTATCATTCTACCATCTTCGTACGTAGGTAGTCCACGTAATATGCAAGAATTCATTCAGGATGCTATGACTTACGTGCGCGAATACGGACGACCGTGTTTATTTATCACGTTTACCTGTAATCCAAAATGGCAGGAGATTACATCTTTACTATTGCCAGGCCAAAATGCAATACATCGTCATGATATTACAGCACGTGTGTTTAAACTAAAATTGAAGTCTTTAATGAGCTTCATTACAAAATTACATGCATTCGGTCCCACTCGCTGCTGGATGTATTCGGTTGAATGGCAAAAGCGAGGATTACCTCATGCACACATTTTGATTTGGTTTGTCGACAAAATACGTCCTGAGGAAATCGATAGTATTATTTCTGCAGAAATTCCAGATCCGTCTACTGATCAACTACTGTTCGATATTGTTAGAGCAAACATGATTCATGGTCCATGCGGTAATCTGAATCGCTTATCGCCTTGCAGGGCAGATGCCAAATGTACAAAGCGTTTTCCTAAAGAGTTCACTAACGATACGATCACAAATGTCGATGGATATCCAACATATCGTCGAAGAAATACCGATAATGGCGGACAATCATTTACGAAAAATATCAACAACACAGTCATTGACATTGACAATCGTTGGGTAGTACCAGAGATAGTAGTACCATATTCGCCGCTGCTTAGCAAAACATTCAATGCTCATATTAATGTTGAATTCTGCAGTTCGGTGAAGAGCATCAAATACATTTGCAAGTATGTGAATAAAGGCAGCGATATGGCTGTATTTCGAATTGAAAATACCGATATGAATACTTCTCCGTTAAATAAGAACGATGAAATAACGCTCTACCAAATTGGCCGATACATCAGCTCCAATGAAGCTATCTGGCGTATCTTTGGTTTCCCAATTCATGAACGGGATCCAGCTGTTATACATTTAGCCGTCCATCTTGAAAACGGCCAGCGCGTATTTTTCACGAACGTGACAGCAATTAATCGTGCCAATAATCCACCAAAAACTACACTCACTGAATTTTTCCAATTGTGTAATCGTTCGGATACTTTAGGTGCCTTTGCACGAACACTACTCTATTCCGAAGTACCACGCTATTTCACATGGGCTCAAACGAAAAAATGGATGCCCCGCAAGAAAGGCACACCAATTGAGGGGTACCCCGGGTTATTCAAAACTAAAACTTTGGGCCGAGTATATACAGTCAATCCAAGACAGACTGAGTGTTTTTATTTGCGACTGCTGTTGGTTAATGTCACCGGTCCATTGTCATTTCAAGATATACGAAAAGTGAATGGACAACATTATCCAACGTATAAAGATGCATGCCTTGCACTCGGCTTGCTAGAAGACGACAACCAGTGGGACAATATGCTTGCTGAAGCAGCATTGAACTGCACAGCAACACAAATTCGTCTACTATTCGCTATAGTGTTGACTACATGTTTCCCGGCCCGAGCAGACACGTTGTGGGATAAACATAAAGATTCAATGACTGATGATATATTGCATCGACTTCGTGCACGGTGCAACGATCTAACGATAACATTCAGCGACGCTCTGTACAATGAAGCATTGATAGCTATCGAAGATCTTTGTATTGTCATTGCCAATTTACCAATCAGTCATTTCGGTATGCGTTCGCCAAATCGAAGTGCATCTGATTTAATGAACACTGAAATGAATCGAGAACTACAGTACAATACTGTAGGAATGGCAGCGATTGTTACTCGCAATGTCCCACTACTCACTGATGAACAAAGAATAGTTTACGATCGAATTATGAAGGCAGTTTTGGTAGGACAAGTTGGATTCTTTTTTTTGGATGCACCAGGTGGAACTGGCAAAACATTTGTCATTTCGCTAATTCTCGCCAAAATACGATCAAATAATGGCGTCGCATTGGCCGTTGCATCATCTGGCATTGCAGCAACTTTATTGGATGGAGGCAGAACAGCTCATTCAGCATTTAAGCTGCCGCTGAATATTCAAAATAACCCACACGCAGTGTTTAACATAAAAAACAATCCTCCATGGCTAGAGTACTGAAACAATGTAAAATTCTCATCTGGGATGAATGCACAATGGCACACAAACATTCCCTTGAGGCGTTGAACAGGACATTGAAAGATATAAAAAACAATGACAAACTATTTGGCGGCACTCTCTTGCTCCTTTCAGGTGATTTCAGACAAACACTCCCCGTCATTCCACGTTCAACGTATGCTGATGAGATCAACGCTTGCTTGAAATCATCGCCACTGTGGCGTACTGTTCAAAAGGTACAGCTTAAAGTAAACATGCGCGTTCAAATGCTTCAAGATCCATCCGCTGACACATTTTCAAAACAATTATTAGATATCGGCGATGGAAAAGTTGCTGTCCATGAAAATACTGGGTGTATAAAATTGCCGACCGATTTCTGCACAATCATTACTTCGCTAAATACTCTCATTGACCGCATATTTCCCGATGTACATACACAATACATGAATCATGAGTGGCTGGCAGAAAGAGTCATTTTGGCTGCAAAAAATGTGGACGTAAACGATATAAACTTTAAAATACAACAGTTGCTTCCTGGCGGTTTGGTGTCATACAAATCGATCGATACAGTTTGCAATGCCAACGAAGCTGTAAATTATCCAACAGAGTTTTTGAACTCATTGGATTTGCCAGGCATGTCACCGCACAATCTACTACTGAAAGTTGGATCTCCGGTTATTTTACTTCGGAATTTGAACCCCCCACGCCTGTGCAATGGCACGCGATTTGTCATTAAAAAATTGATGAAAAACATTGTCGAAGCCAGCATTTTGAATGGAAAGTTCCGAGGCGAAAATGTATTGCTGCCACGAATCCCAATGATTCCCTCAGAAGTACCAATTGAATTCAAACGCGTTCAATTTCCAACTAGATTGGCTTTCGCAATGACAATCAATAAGTCGCAGGGCCAAACGATGTCTGCTTGTGGCTTAGATTTGGGCACACCATGTTTTTCACACGGACAATTATACGTGGCATGCTCTCGCGTGGGCAAACCATCCAGTTTGTTTGTATTCGCTAAAGACGGACTGACAAAAAACATAGTACACCCGATTGCTCTTCGAGATTGATATTGTTTTTTTTAAATGGTCATAATTTTAGACAAAAATATGTATCACTTTTTTGAATTTACATTTACTTTTTAAGAGATCAAACTTTAAATATGTCAGCCAAATTAATTTATTACATTGTATTAAGAAAATGATGGTTGGTGTTTTGTTATTTTTATAGGCCGTTATCCTCCAGAGCGTTCCATTCTTCTTTCAGTCATAGACCCCATCCCCGCATACTTATAGTCCACGAGCACGTGGACGTCAGACTTACAACTACCAAAATATTCACTAGGAATAATTAATATGGCCGCAATAGATCTAACGGTATATTGAGTATAATACATTGTTTATTGTATTCTACCGGTCTGACTTCATCTGTGTAGGAAAGCTCATATTTCGAAAAATGATATGTCAATGGATGGTTTTTATTGCCTCGATCAAAATGTCAGATCTCTAATAGTTTCACATTTTATTATTTGGAGTCAAAAATACAAAAAAAATTACATTTTGAAATTATCCTATTGCATTTTAAAATTCATATTATCTGGTTACTACTATTGCCTTATGGGTGCAGCGTAGGCGCACCGAGTCCCAGCTAGTATATATATATATATATATATATATATATATATATATATATATATATATATATATATATATATATATATATATATATATATATATATATTTATATATATATATATATATTAGGGTGGGTCAAATATTTTTTGGGTCAATTTCAGCGAAAATCTTAAAATTCGTGTTATTTCAAGTATTTTTCGCGAAGAAACTATATATTTTGGATGAAGTGTACCCCCCCTACTTTTTAATTATAGATTTTTAATAAATAAAATAATTTTTTTTAAAAAGACTTTCAAACAAACCGCTATAACTTCTGAAATAGTTGTAATAGGATAATGGTTTTGGGCTCGTTGGATCAGGAATTTTCCTAGCTATATATTTTGGTTTAATTCTACCCCCACTTTTTTTCAAAAATATATTTTGTAGGTACTAAATGATTATTTTTTTAATAACACTTTCAAACAAATCACTATAACTTCTAAAAGAATTGTAGTAGGATATTGATCTTGACCTTATTGGATCGGGAATTTTTGCAGCTTTACGATATTGTGAATATCAGATGTATATGTACTTGTATTACAGTAGCACAATTGTTTCAGAAGTTATAGCGGTTTGTTTGAAAGTGTTTTTAAAAAAAATTATTATTTAGTAAAAACGTATTATTGAAAAGTTTGTGGGGGGGTAATGGAAATGGACCATGATACATTCTTTGCGAACAATTTGACCCACCCTACTGCATATACACTAGAAATGTATACTTGTATTACAGTAGATAGACTTTGATGATTAGTTGCAAAAATGAAAAAAATGGTACTTTTCAAAATAACACCAATTTTCTGTTATTATTATTATTATTTTTTTTTTTTTAATATTTCTTTGCAGCCTAAAAAACTTCATAAAAAACTAACAACTTTTATTTAGGTTGGTTGGTTGTATATTCTTGTCCGATTTGTTAAAAAAGTTGATCCAAAGATTGAGTAAACAGTAAAAAATTAACCTTTTTACATATTACCACAATATTTATACATTTTTTAGGAATTCAAAAAATGCCTGGGCATTATTAAGTATTTAACGGTAACACTTTAGATATTTCTTTTGAACAAATTAGATCATGTCACAACATCCACCTTCAAGAACACTTTTTATGTTTGTATGATTTCTCACTCTTTCCTTTGAAGCTTAAACAAGGAATGTCGTATCCTTCAATTAGGCGGCTTAAAAAATATTCAAATCCTTTTTTTATTTAGGTGGCTTTCCTTAATTACTTTATTGCCTGCCTTTGTCCTTTCATGATACTGAGAAAAATAGAATAGATCTTGAGAAATCCTGAAAACTCTTTTTTAAATTGTATGGATTTAAACAAGATCATTGTGTCTTCAAATTGGTTATTTCATTACCCGGAGTGATATAACGACATAAGTATAAATAGCATTTCCGGGTATATTTATGCTTCAGTTATTCGTTATGTTATGGCAGACAGCTGGTGGTGGTGTTATGGCAGACAACTGCTTTTTCGCAAGCTCAGAAAGTATCTTTTTGTCAATGATTTGCGACTTGAGAAAACCAGTGCATCAAATGGCATTTAAAAAAATAATACACATCAGGAAAAATCTAGATAGAACAACATTAAGGGAGTATAAAACACTTAAAATTAATTTTGATTGCACTGATTGTATTAATATAATAGATTTGGATGACAACAATATTCTGTACGAACCACCATACACAAGAGACATACCTCTTGAGTACTTCGAAGACTATTATGAGAGCGATGAGCAATAATCAAATATTCAAATACCGTGCCACATTCATAGCACTGAACGCAATGTACAAGAGGTGACTAGAGCATCCAAACATGTTACAGAAAAAAACAAACCAGGAGATCTTGCCGCGTCTGCGGAGTCGAGAAAAAAATCTCCAGATTTCACAGCAAAAAAATCTGGTTGCCTGTAAAGTCCATATACGGGCGAAGTTTTTACGTGACAAGAAGACGTTGTCTTTCTGAACTTCTCTATACTGAAATTCAACTGTTTTTAATCTGGATAATTCTGTTAAGGATAGGACGATGATATGAGAAATATGAAATGAAAGGAAGTGTTTCCATTGTGATGTGCTTTGCGAAAGTCAAGTCGATGATTGTTACTTTTAATGTAGTTGACTTAAAAACATCTGACACGCATTCGAGATTGTACATATCTTTCATGAATTTGAGAAACCTGTCGTCAGTCTTCACATTGGTGTTGAAATCACCACACAGAAGGACTGGTATGCTAGAATCAACTTCCAGGAACGGATGCACGGACTGGCTGTTGTGAACATACGGATTGAGTCCTTGGGATAGTAACATTCCGATGTCCTGCAACCTAGCTCCTGGATGAATATATACAGCGCTGAGCACAAACTTGAAGATAGTATCAGCGGTAAAGCAAGTAACTTCAGCCAAACACATGTCACCTGCAGTTACGATGTGACGAGCTGTGTCTGTAATCGCAATTTGGACTACTTTTGCTGTAGATGTCGATGATAATTTGCGATAGATCGCTACTCCACCAGCTGTGTTGGTATCTGAGTTTGTTTGATTGTTCTTTCTGGATATGCACTCATAATCCTTGATTGGAACTGGTTCACGATTGTCTCGCATCCACGTTTCGGTCAGTACTAAATAGTCAGATCTTGGTATGACTATATCCGTTTCCATGTCCATGGCGTGGGCGCTTAAACTTTGACAGTTGATGTTCGTCACGATAGTTTGTCCAGCGTCGGTAGCGTCATCACAAAATTTTACTGCTTTTTTGGTGATTGTGTTGAGAGGGTGTCGGCCAAGTCGATTGTATTCATCGCGGATATCTCGCGTAGTGTCTGAGTCGTTTCCTTGTCGACCATGTTTGAAATTGAAGCAAGAATCCTTGTCCGTAATGATGTGCAAGCCGTTGATACTCGTTACGCGACTCATGGCCACATACCCCAATTGTTGTGGTTGCTTGGGAGAGTACTTATAAACGATGACTTCAAATGTCCCACCTTGGGACTTGTGGATCGTAATGGCACAAGCAGGCACGCATGGAAACTGTTTTCGTTTGCATTTCACTGATTTAGACGGTGTAATGTTAACAATCTTTTTGTACACTGGTACCCAATCAACGGACAAAGTATTTGGTTTGCTAAGCACATGTGGTCGACATTTGATTTTGGATTTGGCACCCGTATTTTTGTCTGGGAACTCAAACCAAAGAGTGATGATAACATCTTTGGTTGGCGGCAAAGTTGTGCTTGTCGATGGACCTGCTGCGGCAGAATGGTCATCTGCGTTGGCCGGTTGACGTTCGATGTGTCGCAAGGTTCCACAGCACCGTTAACCAATCCATCCGAAACATCGATGTTAGAGGTAATCATGTAAGGATACCCTTCTGCTAATGGCAACATGTATGGCAATCCGTCCGTCTCCGAAACCGACATCTTGTGAAGTTGCCCTTGATACTGGCGCTTTTCAGAATTATCTGAATATCCAAGCATAATATCAGTGGTGATACAGTTGTGTGCGTTGTTAATTGCACTTCGATTGTAAGATTCAACTTCTTCGTTACTATAATACAACCGAACAGCGTTGGGAACGTTCTTTTTGCACCAGGATTCGCTCTTGTTCCTGGACTCAATAAGTGCGATGTTAATGAGACTTAGTTTAAGTCCATTTCCAATTTTGGTGAGAATCGTGGAAAACCGCTCGTCAGTTTGTCGTACAACACGTACCAGTGGAAAGTATTTGATGCTTTGCCACAGTACAGTTCCACCCTGTTGGTTGCCTGGAACTGCGTAACACGGAAGGGCACGTACCGGTGGTAGCTGTCTAAAATCTCCGCACAAGATCACATAAATGCCTCCAAATGGTTGGTCGTAAACACCGGTAATCTGCTGCAGTCGGTAATTCATTTTACCGAGTATAGCGGCACTCATCATGCTGATCTCGTCGATGAAAACAGCTCTCACGCCAACGAACATATTTCTATAGGCTTGCAACATTTCGGTGGATAGAAGTTTTTGAACTCTAGAAGTTGTGATACGAAACGCTGAGTGAACTGTCGTTCCACCAAGAGGGGCTGCTGCTTTACCGGTGCTCGCACAAGCTACGTAGGCGTTGTTAAGTGAGTTGTGATTTTGAGTGTAACGATTGTAACAAATGTTGAAGAGGTTTAAACACAATCTAAACTCGAGATTTGTAATATCGTTAAACCTTATTTCAAGTTATAAATAATCTGTCATTTAATTAATGTTAATTTAATTGTGTTTAAATGTGATTGTTGTAAATGACATTAATCTAATCACTTTACTATTTCATGACATACTCAGTAGACGAAAACTTACCGTACGTCGTTCATTGTGAATGGACGTCAGCATCTGAGTGTGACATGTTTTTCGTAAATGCCTTCTAGCTGCACCGATTTATAAGACGTTGTCACGTCAAAAAATTCCAATAAATCCTTTTAAAAATTTTAATATTAAAAGTTTTTATACAAGTTTTATTTAACATTTCATTGTAATTTTATGTTTTGGAGAAGGTGGTAAAAATGTTAGGTAAACTGTGAAATTGTTAAATTGTTACTGTTTGCTCAAACTTTGAATGTACTTTTCAACCAAATCGAGCAGGAATATATAATAATAGGCCCAAAAAATAAAAGTTGCTAGTTTTTTATGAAGATTTTTTTAGCTGAAAAAAAATGGTTTTCCAGGAAAAAGTCATAGAAAATGGGTGTTATTTGGATAAGTGCCAGCTTTCTCTAATTTTTTGCAAATAAACATCAAATTCTTTCTACTATAATCAAGTAAACAGGTGATATTCACATTGGTGTAAAGCTGTAAAAATTCCCGATCCAATAAGGTCAAGATCAATATCCTACTACAATTATCTTAGAAATTATAGCGATTTCTTTGAAAGTGTTATTAAAAAAATAATCATTTGGTATAAAATATATTTTTGAAAAAAAGTGGGGGTAGAATTAAACCAAAATATATAGCTGGGAAAATTCCTGATCCAACGAGCCCAAAACCATTATCCTATTACAACTATTTCAGAAGTTATAGCGGTTTGTTTGAAAGTGTTTTTAAAAACAATTATTATTTATTAAAAATCTATAATTGAGAAGTCGGTTAAAAAGTAGGGGGGGTACACTTCATCCAAAATATATAGTTTCTTCGCGAAAAATACTTAAAATAACACGAATTTTAAGAATTTCGCTGAAATGGACCATGATACATTCATTGCGAACAATTTGACCCACCCTAATGTATATATATATATATATATATATATATATATATACTCGTATATATATATATATATATATATATATATATATATATATATATATATATATATATATTGTCCTGGGGGTGAAAAAGCATTCGCTACCGGCATGACTCATGTGCCCTTTACTGGCCGATCCCGCATGACGGTTATGTCTCACGTAAATACACACATACACTCATATGGACACATAAGTGCACATACGCAGATATGGGTCTATGAACATGAGAACTAAAAAAGCCCCTCCGACGTGATCCACCCCCGCGGGACTGGCTAATAAGCATTACATCGCGGGGGTCGTTCAGCTTTATTCAGCTGCTTCTGCTCGCGGCATTTCTGTGCCTTTCTCTATTTCTTACGGGTTCTTCTTGCCTTAGCTTTCTGTGAATGGTCTTTAGGGTTGCTTCCACGTCCCTCCACATTTCCTCAGACCTCATCATATGGTCTAGGATGCTTTCGGGCGTTAGTGGCTCCTCGACCCTTTCTTCTAGTTTCGCCCTTTACTCGGCGAATCGCGAGCAGGTAAAAAAGACGTGCTCTGAGTCTTCCTCCGTCGCTGGGCATACTGGACACAACGGTGAATCATCGTGCCCGAAGCGGTGGAGGTTTTCCTATACCCTCCGTGTCCGCTCAGGAACTGCGTGAGGTCGTAACTTACTTCCCCACGCTCCCTCGTAGCCCATATTTCCACATTAGGGATAAGTCTGTGGGTCCAACGACCCTTAACAGACTCGTCCCACTTCGCCTGCCATTCTCTTAAGGACTCGCAGCGCGCAATCTGCCGCCGCACCCTTCTTGGCTGTCCTCTACCATATTCTGGATCATAGAGACGCATGCCCTCCCTCGCCAGAATATCTACGGGAATCATCCCTGCATCGTCGGACGTGGTCCTGTATGCGCAGCAAGCGCGTAGTGCACTTAGCCTATATGCGGCCCTCTATTTCCTACAATTTGCAGTCCTGTTTAACGCTGCTGCCCACACTGGCGCTGCGTATAACAGGACATTGGGCAGCATTCTTGCGAGTGCTGCACAAATCGCAGAAGCTTTGTCTGCCATGCCCTCCAAGTGCGCTTTGAAATTTAGCCTCCGATCGATCATCACTCCCAGGTACCTTAGAGCGGGCTGTGAGTGGATGATCTGTTCCCCTACCTTGATCCTCATGGATACTGGCTTTCGCCGTTTGCTGATCACCACTGCTTCAGTTTTGTGCTCAGCAAGCTTCAACCCAGCGCGTTCTAACCACGCTTTTATTTCCCAGATCGCTTCGTTCGCATACAGTTCAATGTCATCTGGGTGTTTTCCTTCGACAACTACCCCGATATCATCTGCGAACCCGATCGCCACTGCTTCTTTTGGAAGACGAAGCCCCAACACATCATTGTACATTGCGATCCATAGGAAAGGGCCCAGGACGGAACCTTGCGGGACACCGCATGTTGTCCCGAACACTTTAGGACAATCATCCGAATCACAATGAAGCGACCTACCCTGCAGGTAGTCGGCCACTACACGCACTAGGTACTTAGGTGTGCCTAGCTTGATTAACGCCTCAACTATTTTGCTCCACCTCGCTGAGTTGAAAGCATTTTTTACGTCGAGGGTTATCAGTGCGCAGCAGTGATTTTTCTCTATGGCGGCTTTTGCTATGCCCACCACCATATTGATTGCATCAGTAGTCGTCCTTGCCTTTCTGAAGCCGAATTGCTTGTCCGACAGGCCGCCTGCCCTTTCGACGCTAGGGAGAATCCTGTTACAGATCACCCGCTCGAAAAGTTTGCCTATGCAACTAAGGAGGCATATCGGTCTGTAGGACGATGGGTCCCCTAAAGGCTTGTTCGGCTTCGGTAGGAGCACGAGTTTCTGCTGTTTCCATCGCTCCGGGAAGATCCCCTCTCTCAGGCACGCTGTGAAGGCTTCAGCGAACCTGTCTGGCGCCATCCTTTATTTGGTATGCCATCCATGCCGGGGGCCTTATTGATGGCTACCTTTTTCGCAGCCTCCAGAATCTCATCTGCGGTCACCGCAGGTACCTCTTCTGGGTCCACCTGAAGGGTGGGTAGTTCGGCGGCGCGTACGTTCTGTGGAAACAAGACGTACACAATGCTCTGGAGCAGCGCGGGGCAGGTGATCGGCGGAGAGCGTTTGCCCTTGACCGCTGAAATATCCATTTTATAGGCTCCACCCCAGGGGTCCGAGTCTGCTTCTCCGCACAATCTTTTGAAGTGCTCGGATTTACTTCTAGCGATGGCCTTGTTCAGCCTTCTCCTCGCTTCCTTATATCTCTGAAGGAGTTCATCGAAATCAGGACGGTTCCGATTTCTTTGAGTTCTCCTTCTCGCTTTCAGGCAGGCCCTTCGGCATTCGTTGATCTCGGCGTTCCACCAGAAGTTTGGTGGGTGTTGCCGATTGCCGGCGCGCCGAGGCATGGATGCATCACATGCCTGTTTTACTGAATCTTCGATTCGCTCTGCCCCTTCCCTGGCACCTCCTGCCGACCTCGCATCATGCAGGAATACTTCCTCGAACACCTCTGTGTCGAGTTTATTTACGGCCCATCCTCTAGCCGTTCCGTATATAGGATTCCTCTTTTCTATACCCTGGCCTACCTCGAAGATAATGGCTTGGTGGTCGTTGTGCGTGTACAAATCGCTCACCCGCCACTGTAGGTCCTTGGCCACTGAATCGCTCACATACATGATGTCGATTACAGATGATCTCCCACCCCTTTGGAAGGTGTTTTCGCCTCCGGTGTTGACTAACACTACGTTAAGTCGCGAGAATACTTCTAGAAGTATAGAAGTATATAGATTTGAAAAACAGGATACTGGAGGTCTCAATTTTCATAACGGCTATTTAAAATTTTAGAGTTACCCCCACCCCCGCGAGGGGGTGAGTGGGTGGGGGTGAGTTTTGTGTTCAAACGATTCTACCCTCCAACCTGAGCACCTTTTGCTACAAACTTTTTTCACGAAAACCTACTGTTCAGAAAATATCGAAACGGTGCCGGACTATTCCCCATCCCCAAAAATTCATTTTGGGGGTGCAGGGAAGCTTCGGATAAAAAAAATGTTAAGGCGAAAGTTTCATATTTTTCTTCGGAGAATCATAATCCGTGAAAAAAAATGGGGGTTGCTATTTAAAAATTTAGAGTTACCCCCACCCCCTGCGAGGGGGTGAGTGGGTGGGGGTGAGTTTTGTGTTCAAACAATTCTACCCTCCAAGGTGAGCAACCTTTGCTACAAACTTTTTTCACGAAAACCTACCGTTCAGAAAATATCGAAACGGTGCCGGACTATTCCCCATCCCCAAAAATTCATTTTGAGGGTGCAGGGAAGCTTCGGATAAAAAAAATGTTAAAGCGAAAGTTTCATATTTTTCTTCGGAGAATCATAATCCGTGAAAAAAAATGGGGGTTGCTATTTAAAAATTTAGAGTTACCCCCACCCCCTGCGAGGGGGTGAGTGGGTGGGGGTGAGTTTTGTGTTCAAACGAATCTACCCTCCAAGCTGAGCAACTTTTGCTACAAACTTTTTTCACGAAAACCTACCGTTTAGGAAATATCGTGCCGGACTTTTCTCTCACCCTGTGTATCCTTACTAATATTATAAATGCGAAAGTAACTCTGTCTGTCTGTCTGTCTGTCTGTCTGTCTGTCTGTCTGTCTGTCTGTCTGTTACGCTTTCACGCCTAAACCACTAAACCGATTTTGATGAAATTTGCTACAGACATAGTTTAGACCTTGGAGACGGACATAGGCTACTTTTTATGGAGAAAAAAAGGGTTTAAGGGGGTGAAATGGGGTTCAATAAGTTGTAAGGAGATTTTTTATCTTTACTTTTTTTTTCTATTGTATAAAAAGTAACTGACTGACAGACAACGCACAACCTAAACCGCTGGAGCTAAAGGGCTGAAATTTTGACAGTGAATCCCTATAATGGCGTGGATATCCACTAAAAAGCGATTTTTCGAAATTCATCCCCTAAGGGGGTGAAATGGGGTTTATCCAAACCGCTGGAGCTATAGGGCTGAAATTTGGACAGTGCATCCCTATAATGGAGTGGACATCCACTAAAGAGCGATTTTTCGAAATTCATCCCCTAAGGGGGTGAAATGGGGTTTATCCAAACCGTTGGAGCTATAGGGCTGAAATTTTGGCAGTGCATCCCTATAATGGCGTGGACATCCGCTAAGAAGCGATTTTTCGAAATTCATCCCCTAAGGGGGTGAAATGGGGTTTACCCAAACCGCTGGAGCTATAGAGTTGAAATTTTAACAGTGGATCCCTATAATGACGTGGACATCCACTAAAGAGCGATTTTTCGAAATTCATCCCCTAAGGGTGTGAAATGGGGTTTTTACAAACCGCTGAAGCTATAGGGCTGAAATTTTGGCAGTGCATCCCGGTAATGGCGTGGACATCCGCTAAGAAGCGATTTTTCGAAATTCATCCCCTAAGGGGGTGAAATGGGGTTTACCCAAACCGCTGGAGCTATAGAGTTGAAATTTTAACAGTGGATCCCTATAATGACGTGGACATCCACTAAAGAGCGATTTTTCGAAATTCATCCCCTAAGGGTGTGAAATGGGGTTTTTACAAACCGCTGAAGCTATAGGGCTGAAATTTTGACAGTGCATCCCTATAATGACGTTTACATCCAGTAATCCACTTGTTCAGTCACTTCATCGTAATTATTTCATTTTCAGCCACTTCATTGTAATTATTTCATTTAGTTTTAAACAACCATTTAATTTAAATATTCAAAATTTAACGTTCCATTTTTCATTGTAAATATTCACATTCAAATCAAACTGTAGTCACTGAACTTATTTCAATTTCCTTTGTATAATTCAAATTTCCGTTTTCAATATAAGCCACTTGGGCAGTCTCGTTGTAACTTCATCAAAATCAAGTTCATATTGTTCATGTGTTTCCTTAATAAAAAATAGTTGTCGGTTTCAAAGTTGCGTTTTCATTTCATTCTAAATATTTTAATTCTAATAATTGTAAAAAAGCTTACAATTAACATTTTGGCGCCCGAGCAGGGACATTTCCCGAAAAACAAACAAAATATAGTTATTAATTTTGGTGAAAAATTGCGGTATCGTGTTCCCATGTGTCGAATCCAAAAAATAAATCGTGTTTAATCAGTGTACTTAGTGCAACAGCAAAAGTAAAAACCTATTAAAAACATCAAAAATTACCAGCCCGGATTCTATTTTGCTGACATTTTTGAGTTAAAATTGGGAAAACAATAGGCTGCAGAATTCCATCAAAGAGCACCAGTAAAGACTCCAAGCTGCTGGCATTCTTTGTGTAAACTTTTTAAGAACAATAGGCAGCAGATTCAAAGAGTTGATGTCGAATGCGCCTATTCATATTTTTTACTTAATTTGAATATTATTACAATGTACAAATTTGTAATTAGATTTCTTTTAGGAAATTCTTCTAAGGGATTTCTCTAGTTCGGATTCCAGACTTCTGACATTTTATTAAATACATACATATTCGGAAAATAATAGGAGGAAAAAAAATTTAAATTCAGAAAGAAAAACTGGTATTGATGATAGTGGGCAAGTACAAAACCTTTGTTACTTTTTTAAAAAGACATAAATATAAATAAAGTGCAAACAAAATATTCTAATATTGGAAGAAATATATTAAATGTATATATATATATATTATGTTGAAACAATTATAGAAACATTTCAAATTAAAAGTAGAAGTTGAACAACAAAGGTTCAAAAAGACAAAATCTGTGAATTGAATTATAATATCATAAGTGAATTTTCTAACGGTTAGATTGAAGAATTCATGCGGAATTGACATTGAATTTATTTAGTGATTTAAGCTACTGTAAAGTTATAGGAACTCGAACAATTGAAGAATTTACGCGGAATTGACATTGAGTTTATCTAGTGATTTAAAATAAAATTGATTTTCATTTCGAAATAAATAAAGATTAGTTGAGAAAATGGCGGAACAATTGACAGGACTTAAAACGCAAAGAGCATCTACGAAGGGATGCATTACGCGCATTAAGAATTTAGTGGAACAAAGGTCGGAACTTTTAACTGCTACTGAACTTGAATGTAGGTTAGGAATATTAGAGTCGTATTTCAAGCAAGCTCTTGCTTACCAAACTTCAATCGAACAACTTGCCCCTGACGACAATAACGAAATAAAAGTGCGAAGTGAATTAGAGGAACTTTATTGTGCAACAAAATCCCAATTACTTTTGTTAATGAATGGTTCTCGTAAAGCTAGTTTACCGGCCACAGATTTCGGGAATAAAATAATAGTAGGTAGTACTTCCACCAGTAAGCTTCCTAAACTTCGATTGCCACAATTCTCCGGCAAATATACTGAATTTCCAAACTTCATTGGTTGCTTTACTAAATTAGTTCATTTGGATGACTCACTCTCCAATCTGGAGAAGTACAATCACCTTTTGTCGTGTCTTAGCGGGGCAGCTTTACAAACGGTAAAGGCATTCGAAATAACCGAAGATAATTATGAAAAAGCATTGGCTCATCTGAAGTTGAGGTATGACAACAAACACCTCATCTTTCAAGAGCACATTGTGGAACTATTTAGTTTGCCTAAAGTTAGTAAAAATGATGCCAGCCAATTAAGAAGTTTGATCGACAGCGCTAATGCTCATTTAAGTGCGTTATATTCCATAGGTTCAGCAGAGGATATTGCAAACGCTTTTCTCATTCATATTGTTAATTCAAAGTTAGACAGTGACACCCAAGAGTCTTGGGAATCTGGAGTCGATTTTTCAAAACTACCTTCTTGGCAGCAATGCTTCGATATATTAAGCAAACGATCGCAATATTTAGAATCCCGCGCAGTCAAAGTTAATTCGTCAGAAAGTGGCAGCTCGCATCGTCAATTTTCAAGGAATAAAGTAAGGCATGACAAACATACAAGTAGCCATGCAACTTCGTTAGCAGCTATTCAATCTTATTGTTCCTTCTGTGAAGAAAAAGGACACGTTATTTACAAATGTAGAAAATTTTTAGAGTTGCCTGTAACAGAACGATTTGCAGCAACGAAGCAAAAATTGTTATGTATAAATTGTTTATTCAAAGGACATCCAGTAAGACTATGCAAGGTGCAAAAATGCCGCGTCTGCGCTTTGCCTCATCACACACTTCTACACAGATATACATCATCCCCAACAACCGCCGATAACGTTAAATTGGCCTCGGCTTCGAAACCTTTTGCCGAGACTACGATAAAAAAGGGGGAAAATAGTAGTAATACTACACTACAAACGCTTCTTTTAGACAACGACGAAGATTACGTTTTCTTAGCAACTGCCATCATAAAAGTTAAAGATAAATTCGGTCGCGAATATCAAGCTCGCGCATTACTCGATGGCGCTTCCCAACTAAATTTCGTAACAGAGAGATTTGCTCAATTCCTCCAACTGGCAAGAAATAAGGTGGAAACGAGTATTTGCGGCATTAATGATACACATTCACGAATTCGATATTCTACTGATCTCTCTATAGGATCCATGGTAACAAATTATAACACAAATCTTCACGCTTTCATCCTTCCAAATATTACTGGAATTCACCCCGAGAGGAAAATCGCTGTCGATAGTTGGAAAATTCCACAAAATATTCAATTAGCTGATCCACGATTCTTCAAACCCCAAGGAGTCGATGTGCTTATTGGCACGGAATTATTCTTTCGGTTACTTTGTGTGGGTCAGATTCAGCTAGGTGAAGGCTTACCCCTCCTTCAAAAAACGGTGTTCGGTTGGATCGTCGCAGGAAAATATTCTAGTCGCCCAAGTTCGGAAAATAATTATAACTGTCTGATATCTAAGGAGTCGGAGCCAATTCAAAGTAATACGGAACAATCATTGCTTAATTTAGTGGAAAGATTCTGGGAAGACGATAGCATCGAATCATCAAGTGTACCGCTTACTGAGGAACAGAAAAGATGTGAAGTCCACTTCAAAGAAACGATGCAAAGAGATGTCCAGGGCCGGTTCGTGGTTAAGCTTCCGTTTCGAGATCAGCCAAAGCAGATTCTGGGAGAATCTTTGGAAATTGCAAAAAATCGCTTTCGAAGTTTGGAAAAAAGACTTACAAAGAATCCAGCCTTAAAGCAAATGTATGCAGAATTTCTGAAGGAATATTTAGAGGCCGGTCATATGGAAAGCATATCAATGGCAGACGTTCCCTATACACATTACTTTATGCCTCATCAATGTGTTCTTCGCCCGGACAGTTCCACTACTAAGCTGAGAGTGGTTTTTGACGCCTCCTGTAAAACGTCTTCGCATAAATCACTTAATGATGCGCTAATGGTAGGACCCGTGGTTCAAGAGGACCTATTCTCTATTATGCTCCGTTTCCGTTCATATAAGTACGCTTTGACGGCAGATGTACAGGCTATGTACCGGCAAATTTGGGTGCATCCTGAGGACAGAAACCTTCAGTTGATTCTGTGGAGAGACTCACCCAAGGAGGATCTTCAAATTTTCAGGCTAAAGACAGTCACGTATGGGACTGCTTCCGCTCCATTCCTAGCAACACGATGTCTAGTTCAGCTTGCAGAAGACTTCGTTAATCAGATGCCCCAAGCTTCAAGAATCATCAAACAATCTTTCTACATGGATGATCTTCTTACCGGTGCCGATGAAAGTAATGATCTCTCTCGCATCAAGAATGACATCGAATTTATATTAGCCTCAGCTCAATTTAAATTACGCAAATGGTACTCAAACGACAAGAGATTTCTGGACAATATTCCTGAGGATTCGAGAGAAAAACCACTAAAATTTCATGACGTCGATGCGGTCAAAACTCTAGGTGTGGTATGGGAACCAACAGCAGATAAATTTAGATTTCATTTCAAGCAAAGTAGTAGCCATTCCTCAAGGATAACCAAGCGAGCAGTGCTTTCAGAGGTTTCGCGCCTTTTCGATCCGCTAGGTCTTATCAACCCAATTATAGTGAAAGCAAAAATCTTCTTACAGGAATTGTGGATACTGAAGCTCAACTGGGACGAATCTCTTCCACTGGTTCTTGAGCAAAGTTGGAAAGATTTCATGCTAGACTTGCAGGGATTAAAGCATCTGGAGATTCCGCGTTTAATGTTCTCCTCAAACGGCTCCATCAGGAATGAAATTCATGGGTTTGCAGACGCTTCAGTGCGGGCGTATGGATGCTGTTTATATATCCGCTCCATAGACATAAATGGATCCATTTCTACGAATCTTTTGACCGCAAAGTCGAAAGTTGCGCCAATAAAGTCTCGATCTTTACCTTGCCTGGAATTATGTGCTGCACTATTGCTCTCAAAACTTCTGGATAAGACGCGCCAGAGCATCGATAAGAAAATAGACGACATAATTCTATGGACTGATTCAGAAATCGTGCTAGATTGGCTATCATCTCACCCGTCGTCGTGGAAAACCTATGTAGCCAATCGTGTATCAGAAATCCAAGAGCTTACAAAGAGTTTGACATGGAGACACGTAAATTCAAAGGCGAATCCAGCTGATATAGTGTCGCGAGGATCTAATGTGGCAGAGTTGCAGACATCTATATGGTTTTCCGGGCCAGCATATCTTCAAGAGCCCTCAAATCTCTGGCCACCTAACAAAATTCGAAGAACTAATATAGAAGAAGTTCCTGAAAGACGCAATTTGAAAACTATACTGGTATGTTCAATTTCGGATAATTTTTTAAATACAATTTACGAATGCAGCGACTTCACGAGGAATTGTCGCCGAATCGCGCTGGCAATCAGATTTTGGAACAATCTCCAGTTGAAGAAAAAGAAACAAAATATCGTAAACTCTGAGATAACATCCACAGAAATAGACAACGCATTTCTCAGAATAATAAACTTTATTCAAACATCTGAATTCGCTGAAGAGATAAGGTTGCTTCATGGCAAAAAAGAGTTAAAAGGTCATATAAAAAATCTCAACCCTTTCTGGGATGAAAGTTCAGGTGTTGCCTTATTGCGAGTCGGCGGCCGACTAAGAAATTCTAATTTACCATATGATGCCACCTTCCCTATCCTTCTTCCCCGCAACAATCCATTTGTAAAATCATATATTAATCACTTACACGTTAAAAACTTTCATGCAGGTTCTTTAGCATTGGTAGCCATCCTGCGGCAGCGTTTTTGGGTCGTGAATGCCAGAGAATACACCAGGAGAATTGTGCGCGCCTGTCTTCATTGTTTCAAATATAGACCACGTTTAGTTCAGCAAATCATGGGGGATTTACCAGTAAGCCGAGTCAACCAATCACTTCCATTTTCACACTGTGGGGTAGATTTCTGTGGACCGTTCCAGACCACGTACCGCCAGAGAGGAAAGCAAACTTACAAGACTTACGTTGCTGTTTTCATCTGTTTTTCTACAAGGGCTGTTCATATTGAGGTCGTATCGGATCTCACGTCAGATGCGTTCATTGCCGCTCTAAAACGTTTCATAGGCCGAAGGAATTTATGCAAACATATTTACTGTGACAACGCGACCAATTTTGTTGGAGCACGAAGACTACTCAGTGAATTTAGAGAGGCCTTTCTTAAGCAACAAACTCAGTCCGAAATCATCCACTGGTGTTCGAATAACAGCATTAGCTTTCATCATATTCCACCTCGATCTCCACATTTGGTGGGATTTGGGAAGCTGCTATTAAATCAGCAAAAGCCCATCTGTATCGCACGCTTCAAGGATCTCTATTAACGTTCGAAGAGCTGGCAACAGTGATGGTTCAAATTGAGGCAGTGTTAAATTCAAGACCCATTACACCTCTTTCTTCAGATCCCAACGACGAACAGGCATTGACACCTTCACATTTCCTCGTACAAGCTCCCATCTCTTGCTTTGTAGAACCAGATTTGTCCAAGCATAAAGTTAACTACTTACATCGATGGCAACGACTTTCCGCTTTACTGCAGCATTTTTGGAGGAGATGGTCGAAGGAGTACGTAAGTCAGCTTCAACAAAGATTTCGGTGGCAATCTGCGCATAAAGATATCACGGTGGGAATGTTAGTCCTGGTTCATCAAGAAGACCTACCACCATTTAAATGGAGACTCGGCCGAGTTGTTAAGACAGTTAAAGGATCAGATGGTCATGTACGGGTAGCAGATATCAGCACTTCAGCTGGCATCCTTCAAAGAGCAGTACACAAACTGGCACCTCTGCCCATGGACGAAAGTGATTGAAAAGATGCGCATCCTTTCAACGGCGGCGGCATGTTCAGTCACTTCATCGTAATTATTTCATTTTCAGCCACTTCATTGTAATTATTTCATTTAGTTTTAAACAACCATTTAATTTAAATATTCAAAATTTAACGTTCCATTTTTCATTGTAAATATTCACATTCAAATCAAACTGTAGTCACTGAACTTATTTCAATTTCCTTTGTATAATTCAAATTTCCGTTTTCAATATAAGCCACTTGGGCAGTCTCGTTGTAACTTCATCAAAATCAAGTTCATATTGTTCATGTGTTTCCTTAATAAAAAATAGTTGTCGGTTTCAAAGTTGCGTTTTCATTTCATTCTAAATATTTTAATTCTAATAATTGTAAAAAAGCTTACAATTAACACCACTAAAGAGCGATTTTTCAAAATTCATCCCTTAAGCGGGTGAAATAGGGTTTATCCAAACCGCTGGACCTATAGGGTTGAAATTTTAACAGTGCATCCCTATAATGACGTGGACATCCACCAAAGAGCGATTTTTCGAAATTCATCCCCTAAAGGTGTGAAATGGGGTTTTTACAAACCGCTAAAGCTATAGGGCTGAAATTTGGACAGTGCATCCCTATAATGGCGTGGACATCCGCTAAGAAGCGATTTTTCGAAATTCATCTCCTAAGGGGGTGAAATGGGGTTTACCCAAACCGCTGGAGCTATAGAGTTGAAATTTTAACAGTGGATCCCTATAATGACGTGGACATCCACTAAAGAGCGATTTTTCGAAATTCATCCCCTAAGGGTGTGAAATGGGGTTTTTACAAACCGCTGAAGCTATAGGGCTGAAATTTTGACAGTGCATCCCTATAATGACGTTTACATCCAGTAATCCACTAAAGAGCGATTTTTCAAAATTCATCCCTTAAGCGGGTGAAATAGGGTTTATCCAAACCGCTGGACCTATAGGGTTGAAATTTTAACAGTGCATCCCTATAATGACGTGGACATCCACCAAAGAGCGATTTTTCGAAATTCATCCCCTAAAGGTGTGAAATGGGGTTTTTACAAACCGCTAAAGCTATAGGGCTGAAATTTGGACAGTGCATCCCTATAATGGAATGGACATCTACTATAAAGTGATTTTTCGAAATTCATCCCTTAAGCGGGTGAAATAGGGTTTATCCAAACCGCTGGAGCTATAGGGTTGAAATTTTAACAGTGCATCCCTATAATGACGTGGACATCCACTAAAGAGCGATTTTTCAAAATTCATCCCCTAAGGGTGTGAAATGGGGTTTTTACAAACCGCTAAAGCTATAGGGCTGAAATTTGGACAGTGCATACCTATAATGACGTTTACATCCACTAAAGAGCGATTTTTCGAAATTCCTCCCCTAAGGGTGTGAAATAGGGTTTTTACAAACCGCTAAAGCTATAGGGCTGAAGTTTGGACAGTGCATCCCTATAATGGAGTGGACATCCACTATAAAGCGATTTTTCGAAATTCATCCCTTAAGCGGGTTAAATAGGGTTTATCCAAACCGCTGGAGCTATAGGGTTGAAATTTTAACAGTGCATCCCTATAATGACGTGGACATCCACTAAAGAGTGATTTTTCGAAATTCATCCCCTAAGGGTGTGAAATAGGGTTTTTACAAACCGCTAAAGCTATAGGGCTGAAATTTTGACAGTGCATCCCTATAACGGCGTGGACATCCACTAAGAAGCGATTTTTCGAAATTCATCCCCTAAGGGGGTGAAATGGGGTTTACCCACACCGCTAAAGCTATTGGGCTGAAATTTGGACAGTGCATCCCAATAATGGCGTGAACATCCACTAAGAAGCGATTTTTCAAAATTCATCCCCTAAGGGGGTGAAATGGGGTTTATCCAAACCGCTAAAGTTATAGGGCTGGAATTTTAACAGTGCATCCCTATAATGGCGAGAACATCCACTAAGAAGCGATTTTTCAAAATTCATCCCCTAAGGGGGTGAAATGGGGTTTATCCAAACCGCTAAAGTTATAGGGCTGGAATTTTAACAGTGCATCCCTATAATGGAGTGGACATCCACTATAAGGCAATTTTTCGAAATTTATCCCCTAATAGGGTGAAATGGGGTTTACCCAAACCGCTGGAGCTATAGGGCTGAAATTTTGAACAGTGCATCCCCTTAATGACGTGGACATCCATTAAGAAACGATTTTTCGAAATTCATCCCCTGAGGGGGTTAAATGGGGTTAAGCCAAACCGCTGGAGCTAAACGGCTGAAATTTTGACAGTACATATTTATAATGAAGTGGACATTTACTAAGAAGCAATTTTTCGAAATTCATCCCCTAAAGGGGTGAAATGGGGTTACCAAACTACTGGAGCTACAGGGTTGAAATTTGGACAGTGCATCCCTATAATGACGTGGACATCCACTAAGAGGCGATTACTCGAAATGCACCCCCAAAGGGGATGAAATGGGGTTAACCCAAACCTCTGAAGCTGAAGGGCTGAAATTTTGACAGTGCATCCCTATAATCACGTAGAAATGAATGACTCGGAATTCACTTTATTTAATATTCATTTGTGATTGCTTCATAATTTCTTACATCCACTTAAATAGGCGAACAAACTTAACGAACGTTCGTCAAACCCTAAAATGTCACTTTTCTTGATGACATACACATGCCAATCTCTGCTTCAAAACTTGCAGATTTGTTGAGCAGAGGTGATATTCGCAGCAATTTGTTTACCATATTTATTAAAAAAATGCACTATAATAAACCCTTTTTAGGGATAATAACAGCTGACTTTTTTGTTGGTTTTTTTTAAGGAAAACATTGCACATAATAAACAGTTTTTAAAGGCGTTGCAAGGCACGCGGGTTTTATGCTAGTATATATATATATATATATATATATATATATATATATATATATATATATATATATACTAGCTGGGACCCGGTGCGCCTACGCTGCACCCATAAGTCAATAGTAAACAATAAAAACCATCCATTGACTTAATATTTTTCGAGATATGAATTTTACACAGATGAAATGCCTCAAAGAACATGGGTCTTGCGTCGGCCGCCATGAATCGGTATATTGAGTCTACTACATTGCTTATTGTATTCTACTTATCATACCCTTTCATTTGATACCCATGTCGAGGTGGTTGTGAAGAAAGTGGTACCCCGCCCTCTTGAGACGCCCGCCATTGATCTAAAGATATATTTTGTATACTACATTGCTTATTGTATTCTCCTTAACATACCCTTTCATTTGATACCCATGTTGAGGTGGTTGTGAAGAAAGTGGTGATCCGGCCTCTTGAGACGGCCGCCATGGATCTAAAGATATATTTTGTATACTACATTGCTTATTGTATTCTACTTATCATACCCTTTCATTTGATACCCATGTCGAGGTGGTTGTGAAGAAAGTGGTACACCGCCCTTTTGAGACGGCCGCCATGGATCATTTTAGTTTCAATGGCGTCATGGCCTACCTATTGTTTGACAGCTGCGTAAATTTGAAATTTTCATTAAATGTAATGATTCAATTTAATGACAATTTTACATTTGTCAAACAATAGTAGGCCATGAAGCTATTGAAACTAAAATGAACTGAAAATTCTTAAAATTACCATTTTTGTTTGGATTTTGCAGCTGTTTTTTTGGTTAAAGGTATAAAAAATAGCCTACGACCTATTCTCAGACCTACCAAATATACACAAAAAATTTCATGCACATTGGTCAACCCGTTTCGGAGGAGTACGGTAACAAACACCGTGACACGAGATTTTTATAGATATATATATATATATATATATATATATATATATATATATATATATATATATATATATACTAGCTGGGACCCGGTGCGCCTACGCTGCACCCATAAGTCAATAGTAAACAATAAAAACCATCCATTGACTTAATATTTTTCGAGATATGAATTTTACACAGATGAAATGCCTCAAAGAACATGGGTCTTGCGTCGGCCGCCATGAATCGGTATATTGAGTCTACTACATTGCTTATTGTATTCTACTTATCATACCCTTTCATTTGATACCCATGTTGAGGGGATTGTGAAGAAAGGGTAATCCGGCCTCTTTAGACGGCCGCCATGGATCTAAAGATATATTTTGTATACTACATTGCTTATTGTATTCTACTTATCATACCCTTTCATTTGATACCCATGTCGAGGTGGTTGTGAAGAGAGTGGTACCCCGCCCTCTTGAGACGGCCGCCATGGATCTAAAGATATACTTTGTATACTACATTGCTTATTGTATTCTCCTTAACATACCCTTTCATTTGATACCCATGTTGAGGTGGTTGTGAAGAAAGTGGTAATCCGGCCTCTTGAGACGGCCGCCATGGATCTAAAGATATATTTTGTGTACTACATTGCTTATTGTATTCTACTTATCATAACCTTTCATTTGATACCCATGTCGAGGTGGTTGTGAAGAAAGTGGTACCCCGCCCTCTTGAGACGGCCGCCATGGATCGAAAGATATATTTTGTATACTACATTGCTTATTGTATTCTACTTAACATACCCTTTCATTTGATACCCATGTTGAGGTGGTTGTGAAGAAAGTGGTAATCCGGCCTCTTGAGACGGCCGCCATGGATCTAAAGATATATTTTGTATACTACATTGCTTATTGTATTCTACTTATCATACCCTTTCATTTGATACCCATGTCGAGGTGGTTGTGAAGAAAGTGGTACCCCGCCCTCTTGAGACGGCCGCCATGGATCTAAAGATATATTTTGTATACTACATTGCTTATTGTACTCTACTTATCATACCCTTTCATTTGATACCCATGTCGAGGTGGTTGTGAAGAAAATGGTACACCGCCCTCTTGAGACGGCCGCTATGGATCATTTTAGTTTCAATAGCGTCATGGCCTACCTATTGTTTGACAGCTGCGTAAATTTGAAATTTTCATTAAATGTAATGATTCAATTTAATGACAATTTTACATTTGTCAAACAATAGGTAGGCCATGAAGCTATTGAAACTAAAATGAAGTGAAAATTCCTAAAATTACCATTTTTGTTTGGATTTTGCAGCTGTTTTTTTGGTTAAAGATATAAAAAATAGCCTACGACCTATTCTCAGACCTACCAAATATACACAAAAAATTTCATGCAAATTGGTCAACCCGTTTCGGAGGAGTACGGTAACAAACACTGTGACACGAGATTTTTATAGATATAGATATATCTATAAAAATCTCGTGTCACAGTGTTTGTTACCGTACTCCTCCGAAACGGGTTGACCAATTTGCATGAAATTTTTTGTGTATATTTGGTAGGTCTGAGAATAGGTCGTAGGCTATTTTTTATACCTTTAACCAAAAAAACAGCTGCAAAATCCAAACAACAATGGTAATTTTCACTTCATTTTAGTTTCAATAGCTTCATGGCCTACCTATTGTTTGACAAATGTAAAATTGTCATTAAATTGAATCATTACATTTAACGAAAATTTCAAATTTACGCAGCTGTCAAACAATAGGAAGGCCATGACGCTATTGAAACTAAAATGATCCATGGCGGCCGTCTCAAGAGGGCGGTGTACCACTTTCTTCACAACCACCTCGACATGGGTATCAAATGAAAGGGTATGATAAGTAGAATACAATAAGCAATGTAGTATACAAAATATATCTTTAGATCCATGGCGGCCGTCTCAAGAGGCCGGATTACCACTTTCTTCACAACCACCTCGACATGGGTATCAAATGAAAGGGTATGATAAGTAGAATACAATAAGCAATGTAGTATACAAAATATATCTTTAGATCCATGGCGGCCGTCTCAAGAGGGCGGGGTACCACTTTCTTCACAACCACCTCGACATGGGTATCAAATGAAAGGGTATGATAAGTAGAATACAATAACCAATGTAGTATACAAAATATATCTTTAGATCCATGGCGGCAGTCTCAAGAGGCCGAATTACCACTTTCTTCACAACCACCTCGACATGGGTATCAAATGAAAGGGTATGATAAGTAGAATACAATAAGCAATGTAGTATACAAAATATATCTTTAGATCCATGGCGGCCGTCTCAAGAGGCCGGATTACCACTTTCTTCACAACCACCTCAACATGGGTATCAAATGAAAGGGTATGTAAAGTAGAATATAATAAGCAATGTAGTATACAAAATATATCTTTAGATCCATGGCGGCCGTCTCAAGAGGGCGGGGTACCACTTTCTTCACAACCACCTCGACATGGGTATCAAATGAAAGGGTATGATAAGTAGAATACAATAAGCAATGTAGTATACAAAATATATCTTTAGATCCATGGCGGCCGTCTCAAGAGGGCGGGGCACCACTTTCTTCACAACCACCTCGACATAGGTATCAAATGAAAGGGTATGATAAGTAGAATACAATAAGCAAAATATATCTTTAGATCCATGGCGGCCGTCTCAAGTGGCCGAATTACCACTTTCTTCACAACCACCTCGACATGGGTATCAAATGAAAGGGTATGATAAGTAGAATACAATAAGCAAAATATATCTTTAGATCCATGGCGGCCGTCTCAAGTGGCCGAATTACCACTTTCTTCACAACCACCTCGACATGGGTATCAAATGAAAGGGTATGATAAGTAGAATACAATAAGCAATGTAGTATACAAAATATATCTTTAGATCCATGGCGGCCGTCTCAAGAGGCCGGATTACCACTTTCTTCACAACCACCTCAACATCGGTATCAAATGAAAGGGTATGATAAGTAGAATACAATAAACAATGTAGTATACAAAATATATCTGGATGGCCGTCTAAAGAGGCCGGATTACCACTTTCTTCACAACCCCCTTAACATGGGTATCAAATTAAAGAGTATGATAAGTAGAATACAATAAGCAATGTAGTAGACTCAATATACCGATTCATGGCGGCCGACGCAAGACCCATGTTCTTTGAGGCATTTCATCTGTGTAAAATTCATATCTCGAAAAATATTAAGTCAATGGATGGTTTTTATTGTTTACTATTGACTTATGGGTGCAGCGTAGGCGCACCGGGTCCCAGCTAGTATATATATATATATATATATATATATATATATATATATATATATATATATATATATATATATATGGGGCATTCTCTGTCAACTCGGCCACCCCCTCTGTCCAAAAATTGGAGCAACATAGATGGTTCCATTTGGGCTCATTTGAAAGCTACTTAATTGTAGATTCTTTAAGGCAGTGGCCTTTTTTAAAAAATCATAATGGCGGATAAATATGGCCGCCAAAAATGAACTACCTCACCGTTAGGGAATGGTTTTTGCGATACTGTACCTAAAAAACTAAATAAAAATTACCTACAAATTTTTTTGCTACACATCAGTACCTAGTTAATACAAATAAATTTTTATTTTTCATCTAAAAGTGTTTCTGTCGTCTCTAACCTCAAAAACCTTCAAAAAAGGCGACTTTTAAGTGTTACGATCACGTATATTATCGAAAATTTATGGAAAAATGAGCTTTTGATCCATCTTTATTTCCTCAATACTAATATAGACCTACATACTTCTTTACGAAAATTAATTTTTGTCCTCCCTAACCTCGAAAAACCTCTGAAAAATGAGATTTTGGAGTTTTTCGATCACTCAAGTTATCGCAAATTCATAGAAAAATACCATTATGATGCAGTTTCAATTGCTCAATACCGACATGAACCTATTCTTTACAAAAGATCGCTTATGTTTTCCCTAACTTCAAAAAATCTCTTGAAAAGCGATTTTTCAAGTATAATTTTCTTCCGCGTTACCGTAAAAATATGGGAATTCATCATTCTCGCTCACTCTTACTCCCTTAAGGCAAATATTACCATATTATTGACCAGAGTGTCTATCTGTCGTTCATTACCTCAAGAAACTCTATCCGAGCTTTTTGTAAAATTGTGTAAAAATGGTACCTCGAGGCATTTTAAGCTATTCAATACTTCAGTAGTTGCGTGGCTACAATATCAGTTGTGTGACTACATACATTGGCAATTTTTTATTTTGCTTAAACGATAGTTTACAACAATTTTATTAATTGATTGTTTACAATAGTTTACAATATATTTATTTACTTAATAGGGGTATTCACTCTTTGATGTATTTTATTTCAAATAGCAAGTTTGTAGCATTTTTTTACAATGAAGAATAAGCACCCTGTATCATAATATCAATACACCCTTGTAAAATTTCTGTCAGCTGATTAAAATGACAACTCTGCTCTGTCTGTCTAATCAGATTTCGAGTTGGGATAATTTATTATTAGCGATAAAAATGCCAAGACAAAGCATAAAGGCTAATATAATAAAATTTTTAATTAATAATTGCGTTGATGAAATGTCTTTAATTATGGATACAGGTAGGTATGACTGAAATTTTTATATTTAGTTTTGCATCTACATGAAAGTTTTATTAGATGATGAAGATTACTCAGAGATCATTTTGGATGAGCTGTACGAGGATCTCTTTTTAGTACTTGCTTGTCGTAGAGGTGTCGAAACTGTTGTTCCAAAATCTTTGCACTGGTCATATAATATATTAACGCAACTAGATGAAGGCAGATTTATGCAGATGCTACGGGTCAACAGACAACAACTCGAAATAATTGTTGGTCTTATTTCTCAAGACGCTGAGTTTCATCGAAAGCATTCGTGTGAACAATTTCCTGTATCATTTCAGTTGGCAATCGTTCTCTACAGGCTTGGTTCTTCAGGAGAAGGGGCTTCTTTGAGGAAGATCGTCACAATATTTGGCATTGGAGATGGAGGTACTATTGCGAAAATAACAGCGCGCGTTTTTAGAGCAATATTAAATTTACGAGCGAAGTACATTTTTTGGCCTGATAAAGCTGAAAGAACTGCCATAGTTACAGCGACATACAATGAGCTCCCTTTCTGTATCGGATACATCGATGGAACAGAAATTCCCTTAGCAGAAGCTCCGGTGCTTTCCCCGTTTCATTTTTTTCTAGAAAGCATCAATATTCTATCAAGGCACAGGTAGTTTGTGACCACCAGCTTCGCATTCGAAATGTTGTTGTCGGAAGCCCTGGCAGTGTTCGTGACGCCAAAATTTTTACAAACTGCAGGCTGAACAAGGAGAAGACGAAGTTTTGTTCGTCGCACCAATGGTTAGCTGCAGACTCTGCATATCCACTTTCAAATATTTTGATAACCCCCTACAGGAACAATTCAAATCGTATGAACAAAGATAAGCGAAAGGCATTTAATCTTAGACACAGCAAATATAGAGTAAGAGTAGAACACACTTTTGGTTTTCTGCAAGAAAAGTTTTGTTGCCTTAAACAACTAAAAATGCGCATTCATTCAAAGGAAAATCATGCATTCTGTTTTGAATGGTTCATCGTTTGCTGTATCTTGCACAATATTTTGATCTACGAAAGTAATCTAGAAATACCAATAGTGGATAACTTTGACACTGAAAACCCGGATAGTGAAGACAATATTCCAGAATATGAAACACATCAGGAAAAGGAAAAATACGAAATTAAACGACAAACACTATGTTCTTTATTGTTTGATCAATAAAGTTCAAATTTTATTATTTGGTTAATAAGTTCAAATTCAGTCCTTGTTTATATTCTGTTTATATTTGCACTCGATTTCATACATTGCAATCCTCTCTTTATATTCGAGTTCCATTTTTTTCAATTTTTCATCTTTTTCGAGTTCGAGTCTTCTCAGATTAATTTCTTCCTTCTTGAATTCAAGTTCCGCTCGAAAACGTTCTTCCTCAATCTAAATTCTTCTTTTCTCTATTTGAATTTCATTTTGAAACTTTTCTTTCTCCAATTCCAGCTTTTTACGTTGGATGTCCGTTCTCTCTGTCTGAATCTGTGATAATTGTGAGAGCCCTGTTTTCGGAACAGCCTTTTTCAACTTCTCCGCGAAGGAATGTACATTCTGTTGCTCTTTTGAGATCTTTTTAGGGGCAGATGTTATCACATCTGCTTGAGCTGGTGAAGTTGAGGATCTTTCACGAGGTGTGGAATGGATGGAAAGTTCTTGAGGATCAGATCTTGCGTAAACTGATTCAAAATTTACAGGATAGGAATCTGAGGAAGCAGAAGGGAATAAAAACACCGGGGAAGAACAATGAAAACTCCCACTGCCATCGCAATCAGCATTATGTGCTGTGTTCTCTTCCAAGAAGATCGTGTCTGCTGTGTCGAATGAACATAATTCATTGTTGTTTTTCTCAGATTTAGCACCAAAGATCTCATTTAGCATTCCATAATGAGGACATACATATTTTGACAAGTTTGGCTGTTAAGAGAGGAGTTGTAACATCATGAAAAAAAACTAACGTCTTATTACCTTTAATACTCAAAAGCTCCTTTTCAGATTGTAAAATCCCAGCCCCAGTTGATGTCCTCCACTTTTCTGCTTTTACGTACGATTGCTTCATGTTTCTTACTTTCACCGTAACAAATCCCATGTTGTTCCGACTTCAGGGTTCTGTTACATACAGAATTTCTAAGGGTCTCGGTGAAAAACGAAATCCTTAGGCAAATTCTCATATCCCTTCATACAGGGAGCCTTTTACATCAAATTCGCAATGAATTTGATGCAATATGAGTTCCCTGTGAACAACAAATCCTAAACGGAAAATAATTATCTAATTTCCATTTTTAAATGTACAAAATTCCTTAACGGACAAATCTTCAACGTACAAAAATCCACTTCAACAAATGTAACATTTCCAGACGTAACCTGATCCGCGCGCATTTTGTCAGATTTGCAAGGTGCGCAATTACCTTTGCACCCTTCCCAAGCTTTTCTGGCAAACAGTGATCTTGACTTTGACTTTCTTGAAAGTAATTTGACCCACCCAACAATAATTAAGCGCAACTTGCAATGCGCCGCGTGAGAAGCGCGCGATAAGCAAGTTGCGCAGGTGGGAACTAAAAGTTCAAGGGCGCGTTTTTCCCAGCCGGTGGACAATTTTCCATGCCACCACCGGCGGGTGAAAATTTAATTTAGTTGAGTGTTGTTTTAACGGCCAAGGGCGGCGGGCGTGTCGCCATGTTCTTAAAAATCGAGTGTTGTTCTAACCGTGACCACCGGCGGGTGGAAATATTAATAATAAAAGTGTTGTTCCAACCACAAGCGGCGGCGGGCGATGTAACATTCGATAAATTATAAACAAAGATCTGATTTAACCACGATCGGCGGCGGGCTATTCGGTCGTGTTTTCGATGTTAAAATAAGTTAAGATAAATTAAAATAAAGTGCGTCTCGCTAAAAATATAAGTGGAGAAAGAATTGTGTTAAGAAGAAATTGAATACCTATATAATATCTATGCAATGATCTACAATTAGTTTTTTTATGCTATTAAAAGATAAGTCAAAATAAAGTGCGTCTCGCAAAAAATATAATTGGAGAAAGAATTGTGTTAAGAAGAAAATACCTATTTAATATCTATGCAATGATATGCAATTAGTTTTTTTTATGCTATTAAAAACAAGTTAAAATAAAGAGCGTCTCGCTAAAAATATAAGTGGAGAAAGAATTGTGTTAAGAAGAATTTGAATACCTATATAATATCTATGCAATGATATACAATTAGTTTTTTTTTTATGCTATTAAAAATAAGTTAAAATAAGGTGAGTTTCACAAAAATAGTTAAAATAAAGTGCGTCTCGCAAAAATATAAATGACAAAAGAAGTATTTATTTTAAATAAAATAACAAATTAAAATTAATAATAAAATAATAATTGGTGAGTTATTTTCATATATCTATGTGAGTTATTTTTACATAACAATTGGCGCAGCCGGTAGGATCTGGGTGCGCTAACAGCAAAGTCGTTAATACTGCTGGTCAAGGCTCCATTGACCTTTAACCCAAGGCTGAGCCTAACTTGGGGGCAGTGTTAGCGCCTACAGCTACAAAAACAGCGTGTAAAAAATCCCAGATCCTCCAACGAATCCTCGCTCGGGGGTGTACAACCACGGTGCCTCTGCTCCAGGCGAGCACGCGCTCACCCCCCATTGTATAGCATCGCGGGACTTTTAGTGGGCTTCATCCCTGCCCAGGACAAGGTCAAATAAGGACAAACAAGGCTACAACAACTATTTAGAGACTCCCCCATCGAGGGAACAGCACATCCCAGCAGGCGACCAAACTACTCCACGCTACACTACATTATCAAGGCCCAACAACATTCCAACGGACCATCCGCCCATGCGTGAACAAGATATCATCAAGGACTGCACCAATTCAGTTCCTACAAATGTTGGACGCAGTCAACATGTTTGCTACGTTTATTGTATGTAGAAAACTTAAATTTTCTTTTAAAAAAAAAATTCTTATTGTAGTTTATTATCAATATTATTTTAAATCCTATTATACCCACATAACTAAAGAAAATAGAAACATAATTCGATTCATAGTTAGTACATAAATGAGTGTAGGTTAATGAAGAAATTTCTTTTTTATAATTAACTTATTCGTAGTTCTTCAAAATGGATTGACAACCCAACAAAAGAAAAGAATTCAAAATAGTAATGTAAAAATATCCAAGTGCAAATTATAAATGATAATTGAACATAATTATTTACATTTTGTTTTACAAAATTAAAATGAAAATATATAGGTATATATCATTGCCGATAATAACTTAAAATAAAATATGTATAAAAGAAATATCAAAAATCATTCCGGACTCGGACAAGTTTAATCGATCCTATTATTATAGGATATTTCTAATAGGACCAACTTTGAATAATAATAGTAATTAAACTCATTTCAATCCATTTGAGAAGAAATAAAAAAAAACAATAAATAGAAGATAGACAAAAAAAATTTAATCTCATTTCATGCATAATAGACATGAATAATTTATGTTTAACAATTTACTTCAGATAAGCTTATGTTTTTGCAATATTTACAGAAAACATATAGCCTAATTATTACTAAATAATAATTAAAATAAAATTTTTTCCATTTTATTTTTTAATTCAAATCTTAGATTATATTAATTATGCGAAATATAGTTATAATCAACATACAACTACAACAAAACTATTATCTAGTTAACTAATTATTTACTTTTAACGTTTCATTTTTAAAACACACACCTTTAAGCACTGTTTCTCCGTTCAATTATTTATATGAAACAGGTTTAGATATGCTAATATTTTTATATACGTTTGTGAAAAACACAAACCAACATATATGTCTTTGAAAAATTTAATTAATCATTTTTTCTTCTTTTACTACAAGCCGACCTTGTTTTTAAATCAAAGTCGTTTCTTGCAGTCAAAAATTATGAGAGTAGTAGGACCATGTCCCTACAAAATTCAAAAATGTACTTGGTAAACATCTACCACAATTTGGCTCAATCTCCTCGATTTCAGCGAGATGCAACTGATGCCATAAATGTCACTTAAAAAATCCAATTTAAACTACCTATTTAAATATTGCTCTTATTCTGATAAATACACCGTACAAAAGCCCAAAGTACATATTGAGGACCATATTTCCAAGCTACGCCGCATATTCGACCGGTTGAGGGAAAACAACCTCAACGGCTTCAAGACCAATCAAGACCTGAGACAAAAAGTTATTCTGAGGAAATCTATTTGTATTCTAGGCCGGTCCCAGATTGTGGTCTCATTAAGTTTAAAGGAATAAATGCTTTATGAGTCTCACGAGACCGTCTTCCGCGCTCTTTAACAGTCCGAAAAAACATACAATATCTGTGGGGCTTCCTCTATATCCAAAATCACCTAGTAGCTCTGACGAGTCTAACAATAATACTCGTCCAAACAAATGGCTACCGTACTATATCTCTTAAACCAGTCCTGCAAATCGTAGTCCACGGTCATCTGTCGAACAAGACAGCGACGAGTGGGGGCACCTACGACCGGTAGACGAACCCGGATCCCCACCGTCTACAACAAGCCGTAAAGGACGCTTAAAACCAGGGGCCAAAATCACAGGAAGTGACCTTTCAAGACAGTCGTCTAGTCAAACCCGAAATTCTAAAACCGCATCCAGGAGCCATGGCCGACGAATATATCAAAGTCGCCAAATTAACGGCCCAACTTGTTCCTCTATTCACTGGCGGCCAAAACCCGACGATGGCAACGGAACTACAAATGTTCCTAGGCTGTTGCCGTCGGGTACTACAGTGCCTGACAGAACAAGAAAAGGCCGCCTTCCTTCAAATTTACCCAACTAGGCTTCGGGGAAAGGCCTATCAACTGATTGCCTCCTCCCAACCCGCCACTTTTGAGGAGGCAGAAAACCTCCTAAACAGGACCTATCTTCCCAGAGAAACATATCCGGAACTGGTCAACAAATTAATTCAACTACGCCAGTTCCCCCTAGAGCCTCTAACAACCTACGCAACACGAATCAAACAGCAGTTGTCACTATGCGAAGAGGCGGCCACCACTAAATATGGTGCGATGGCAGCACCGGCCGTAAAGGCCCAACTGCAAGATTTCGCAAAAAATGCCCTGCGGAGTGGGGTTACCAACCCTCACCTCTGCCAGTACCTACTAACTCTGGGAGAGGATACACTTGACAGCCTGACCCAAAAGGCACTAGATATGGAGAAGCTACAACAAAATTCTATGTATGCCTCCTATCAAATGACAGTACCCCAACCGGCATACAACCCTTATGGACAAACAGTCCCTATTTCTAAGCCGGAAAACATTCACCAAATGGCCCTAACAAATACGCCAAACCCACACACTCAGTACACCGCCCCGCCCACACCAACCATGCCGCAAACAACACTCCAAAGCCCGATAAACCCACAGGTAATGTATACAACAACCGCCCACCAGGTAACGAATGTAAGCCCCGTTCCGAAAAATGAAAATAAACCATTGAACATCACCTGTAGCTATTGTAAAAACAGAGGGCATACTTATGCTGACTGTTTGAAACGTAAAAACACGCCCTTCTGCATAATCTGCCGGTCCAACTCGCACGACGCGAGGGACTGCCCCCAACCAGTTGAGCCCCCAAGGTCCTCATTTAACAATAACAATCAAAACCAGGGGCCTTCATATAATTATAATAATAACCGCTACCCCAACCAAAGGTCTCAGTTCCAAGGTAATAATCGTTACCCAGACCAGAGGTCACAAGCTAGGGGTAATTACCGCTACCACGATCAACAACCCCCTAACCTGTATATTAATAGACAATCAACCAACCGGCCCATAAATACTGAATCCCATCAACCAAATGGCCCTCAACAAACAGCCAACACCACAAGATCAGTGTTTAATATTAGGTATAGATGTGATTTCTGCCACAGACGTGGCCACACAGTAGACGACTGTCATCAAAGACAGCGCTGGGAATCACAACAAACGGGAAACTCCCCGCAGTCGGACCAAGAAACCCCGGCCCGACAATGTCCTCAAAATAATACTAAAGGGGGACCTCAGGCGCCCGAACCAAGTGTCCCACTCGTCACTCTTCCACTGGACATAAGCCTTAACGGCAAAGCTGATCTAGCAGTGGACACTGGCGCTGAGATCAGTATATTAAAACATAAAAAACTAAAGGATCCTAACCTACCAGATCCAACAAAAAAATGCACACTACAAACGCCATACGGCCAAGGACAAACATTAGGGAGCTGTCAGGGGAACATCATTCTAAACACCCCCCTCCCATGCACCTTCCAAATTGTGCAAAATACACAAGAAATCCCTAACGATGGTCTGTTAGGAAACGACTTTCTTTCCAAAAACTGTAACGTCGAAGGTCCAAACCAAACACTGCGATTTCCTCGCACGGAAATCAACCCAGTAGAAATTGCAATTCCATTACGCAATGGGTCCGCCAAGTCAAACACTAGAGAGCAGCAGGAGCAAACCCAAACTAGGGAATCTCAACTCGTAGTAGCCGAGATAAACCCCGGTGGTGTCTCCCAGGTAGCCTCAGAGAGGAATACCAGCTGCCTATCTCTAGATGGTTCAAGGTTGGAAAACAACTCCAACGACTATGAGGCCAATTCATGCAAATATAACGTGGCATTGGAGAAATCCATTCGCCTACCAAGCCGGTCTCAAATGGTGGTCCCCATTCCCCTAAGGTTAGAGGAGGAAATGCTCTGTGAATCTTACGAGCCGAGCGAAGGAGTATTCCTCGCCAATTCCCTCTTGCCAACTGGAACAAAAACAGTGTATGTTGGTCTCATCAACGTTAACTCCCAACCAGTAGTCCTGACGAGCCTATCCCTTACGCTCGCCTCAATCAAAGACTACATAACTATTCACCTAGCCTCTAACAACAACCCTAAGTCTCCAACGAATGCTAATGACGTATGTGAGTATCTACCAGGCTCTGAACCAGACGGTCTCAGGAACGCCAGTACTCCATCGCCATCTAACGCAAGACTCCAAAGTATACCCAATAATGGTGCAATCCCGCAAGGTATACCCCAGGGAAAAAGGGCAAAAGTTAAGTTGGGAAAGAATGAAAAGGAAATCGATTCCATCTGCCATCTACGATACATATTCCCGGACCATGAGGATCCGGACCTTGAGCGTGAAACGCGCTTCAAACAGCTAGACGAGGAACTCAGCCTCGACCACCCTCTAACGGCCGACGAGAAGCGGTCCATACGGGATCTTTGTTACGAATATGCCGACATATTCCATTTAAAAGGGGACAAGCTAACCTACACGGAAGCTCTAAGACACGAAATCCCCATGGTCTACGACCAATACATTAATCAAAAAATGTATAGACTACCGGAAACTCAGAGACAAGTCATAAACGACCAAATAAGAGAAATGATGGACAACGATATTGTTCAACCCAGTAAAAGTCAGTTGAACTTACCCCTACCAGTGCTCCCTAAACCACCGGGCCTCAATGGTGGGAAAAAACTGCTTAAGAATTATGTCCTCACAGGCCTGCTACTCTTCGAATGTTTCATTTATCTAGACGGTATCGTCATCTACATTAAAAACTTTGTGGACTACCACTGTAAAGTATGCAGAGCCTTTGAGAGATTAAGAAAAAATAATCTCAAATTACCCCCGAAAAATGGCAATTCCTCCGAAAAAAAAAAGTGGTTTACCTTGGCGCCGTATGCTCTAAAAAAAGGAGCCTTACTAGACCCCAGAAAAACGAAATGCGTTCAAAACTTCCCAGTGTTCCGCACAGTTAGGCAAACGCAGCTTATCCAACTACAAAAAATTCATGATTAATTAGTCCGCCCCTTAGCAAATTTACTACGAAAAGGTATTAAATTACCCGGGACTTCCAAATGCGAAGAAGCATTTAATGCAATTAAGTCCTCTCTAGTCTCCCCCTCCACTACTCATACCCAGATTCATATGATCCATATGAACTCCAAATTAATCTCCTGTTCTCGTTACCTAACCCTGTAAATGACCGCAAGCGAGTTTGGACCCTTGCCAAATACCACCTAACATGGGAGCGCACTCACACCCATTCCACAGCCGCCATCTCACTCAGCGGCACCCTACTACTGGTACTCATAGGGTATACAATACATGCTACAAATTCATACCGTTACTAGCGGCCATGGCCCGCTCCACATGTGCCAGAAGGCCCCGAAATGCATGTCCTTCGAAACAGAGAACCGCCCCCGAGAACCTAACGTCCCCCAGCGAGGACCTGATACCACCCAAGCCTGCACAAACAACAGTATCAATAGAGACAATACCTAGGCCTCTAAGTAGATCCCACACATTACAAGGGCCTCTTCCATACAATTAGTACAACCAGGGCTTGGAACCCCAATAACCATAGGGTAAATCGGGCCGCCATACCGCCATACAGCACGCCTCCTTATAATGCGTTTCTACGCCTCACTCTACCAACCCACCTTCATACAAAAGGGTTGAAGAGATCGCCAGAAAAATCTCACCTGCGCTACGTCAATCCCATAAACTCCCCCTAGTTCGCGAGACGAACCCAAAACATTCACCACAAACTATCCAAACAGAGAATCGCTCTACTTACTACGTTTCGTAGCGATTCTCTTATTCCAGGGGGGAAGGAATGTTACATACAGAATTTCTAAGGGTCTCGGTGAAAAACGAAATCCTTAGGCAAATTCTCATATCCCTTCATACAGGGAGCCTTTTACATCAAATTCGCAATGAATTTGATGCAATATGAGTTCCCTGTGAACAACAAATCCTAAACGGAAAATAATTATCTAATTTCCATTTTTAAATGTACAAAATTCCTTAACGGACAAATCTTCAACGTACAAAAATCCACTTCAACAAATGTAACATTTCCAGACGTAACCTGATCCGCGCGCATTTTGTCAGATTTACAAGGTGCGCAATTACCTTTGCACCCTTCCCAAGCTTTTCTGGCAAACAGTGATCTTGACTTTGACTTTCTTGAAAGTAATTTGACCCACCCAACAATAATTAAGCGCAACTTGCAATGCGCCGCGTGAGAAGCGCGCGATAAGCAAGTTGCGCAGGTGGGAACTAAAAGTTCAAGGGCGCGTTTTTCCCAGCCGGTGGACAATTTTCCATGCCACCACCGGCGGGTGAAAATTTAATTTAGTTGAGTGTTGTTTTAACGGTTAAGCGTGGCGGGCGCGTCGCCACCCTTCGTAAAGAATGTTGTCTTAACCACGGTCGTCGGCGGGTGCGGCTTTCGCATATCGAAAATAAGCAAATTGTGTATAAAATGAAAAGTATCAAATTGTTAGAGTGTTTAAAAAAATAAATATTAATAATCATTTTTTTCTCTTGGTGTAAAATTAAATAAATAAATACAAGTGTAAGTTTTTGTTTGTGCAAAAATGGAAAAAAGCCTCTTTTTATCCTATATAAATATACATAATTATAAGCTACGTCTCATAGAAAGTGAAAAAAAGGAGGAATAAATAAGATTATAAGCTATGTTTTATAGAAAGTGAATAAAAAGATAATTTTCTTGTTGGTTTGATAATATAATTATAAAAAATGACATAATTAATAGAATTAAACGGTTTTATATGAAGTTATAGATTAATTTAAGAATAAAAAGACAACTATTGTTAAAAGAAACGTTGAAATAGTGATAATAAAAACAAATTAATTATCGGACAAACCGAAAAATAAAAGTGCGTTTTACTAATACAATAAAACCCGAAATATTACTACATAACAGTTCTGTTCAACAAATTTTCTGTAAAAAATTTGCGCGGTTGGCTTCTAAACATAGTAAGAAAGTGGTATTTCGTCCATTCGAAACGTTAATGAAATCGACCTCAAATTCCTGCTCATCTTTTAAAAAATCGAGAATTTTGACCTCTTCCTCTATAGTCCACTTTTTGTTTGGTTTGCTTCGCTTTCTTTTTGTATTTAGAGGATTGGAAGATCCATTTTTCATATCAACTGATTCTGCCATCACTAAGGAAAAATCTTGAAGTGGAATGTTTAATATGAGGTACCTACTTTCACTAACCTTGAAAACAATTTGAAAATACAATTTAAACTGTCATTGAATCACCTGAGAAAAATATAATACAAGGGTGTAATATTGAAATGCTAGAGGCGTCGCCTATTGCTAACTTTTACATCTAACGTAAAATATGTCAAGTGGTTTTTGTTGTTGCAATTGTAATTTGATACAACCTTGTAAGAATTTGCTAAGATACAAGGCCAAATACACCGAAGAGTGAATACCCCTTGTTTAATTATGCGTTGCATTTTTATAATTTCATTATGGAGACTAAAAAAAACTCAATGTAGTTCATCTGAACGTAAGTACTCATTTATCAGAATCCTGCTGCTTATACTTACAAATAGGCCGTGTTCCGTAATATCACCCAGCATACTGCCCAGCAAGAAAGGGTAAAATCAGGAGTTTACGCTGTGATTAATAGCAGGTTACTTGAAAATTTTATAACTCGAAACTCTTTCAGCCTCCAATATCTTATATTTTTGTGATTACCAGTACGTTACACCGGTTCACACAACTAAAATATAGATCAACCAATGACGTCATTTTCACTACCCAGTATACTGGGTTATATTTCGGAACACAGCCATAATCGTTCAATAATATGGTAATATTTGCCTTAAGGGAGTAAGAGTGAGCGAGAATGATGAATTCCCGTATTTTTACGGTAACGCGGGAGAAAATTATACTTGAAAAACCGCTTTTCAAGAGATTTTTTGAGGTTAGGGGAAACATAAGCGATCTTTTGTAAAGAATAGGTTCATGTCGGTATTGAGCAATTGAAACTGCATCATAATGGTATTTTTCTATGAATTTGCGATAACTTGAGTGATCGAAAAACTCCAAAATCTCATTTTTCAGAGGTTTTTCGAGGTTAGGGAGGACAAAAATTAATTTTCGTAAAGAAGTAGGTCTATATTAGTATTGAGCAAATAAAGATGGATCAAAAGCTCATTTTTCCATAAATTTTCGATAATATACGTGATCGTAACACTTAAAAGTCGCCTTTTTTGAAGGTTTTTGAGGTTAGAGACGACAGAAACACTTTTAGATGAAAAATAAAAATTTATTTGTATTAACTAGGTACAGATGTGTAGCAAAAAAATTTGTAGGTAATTTTTTATTTAGTTTTTTAGGTACAGTATCGCAAAAACCATTCTCTAACGGTGAGGTAGTTCATTTTTGGCGGCCATATTTATCCGCCATTATGATTTTTTAAAAAAGGCCACTGCCTTAAAGAATCTACAATTAAGTAGCTTTCAAATGAGCCCAAATGGAACCATCTATGTTGCTCCAATTATATATATATATATATATATATATATATATATCAGGGTGGCCCTTATTTCGACTTTTTTGACTTTTTCCAAAAAGATCCCCCCAAAAATATGCGAATGGATGAAAAACGGGCCCGTGTGAAATTTTACGCCAATCGGGAGTGATTTAGAGGTCCCTCAAAATCGTCAAAGTTTCGAAAAATTTGATTTTTTGGCATTTTTCTTTTTTAGCCACCCCTGAAATATTTTATTCCAACCCTGACCGACAAAATATTATAGATATTTTAATTACCTTTCTAATAAGCCAAATTTATAAAATAACGGTTGACAAATAGAGAAGTTATGGCCATTTATGTTATAGAAAACCAAACATTTTAATTTCTATAAGAATATTTCATAATAATTTAATTTTCAATAAAAACCACTAACAATTTAGTCTAGTTTCGACTTCCATAAGGATAGAATCTAGAGATGCGCCGAATATGGGTTCGACCGAATACGAACATTCGGCCGAATGTTCGGTCAAAAATGTACCGAACCGAACATTCGGCCGAATTATTCGGTTCAGTTTTACGCAGTAAACAGGTTCATAAAGGTAAGCGAAGCGTTCTGTAAAGCGGCCTACAGGCGACAAAGTTGGTTGACAACAAAGTTGGCATCATGAAATATACAGACACTCCAACTTGATTGTCAACATCCGCGCAAACGTCAATGAAGTGCACGGATCAAATTACTTTTTTCTAATGATGTTCGCCGGCTAAGTTCTCAACACCGCTACAGACATACACATGGTTGCCAACTTCTACTAAAAATCAAAAATTTTTGATTTCATTCCAACCGTCGACCAACTTCGATTTTAAGTTGTCAACCAACCTACACACTTTCAACTCTGACACCAAATGTTGCCAATTTTGTTGGCAACCAAGTTTGTCGTCTATAGGCCACTTAAGTAGCAGTGTTCGCCCGCCCCTCCACCACTTTGCGCTAGCTCGGCTCGCTCATTCAATGCGCCGTCATTTTTTTATTGCAATTTTTCTGGTGATAGATAAGTTATCGCCAAAAAATAAGAAACTAAAGCAAGAATGTTGGGAAATGATAATTCCATAAAAATTTAGGCCCTACGCACATGAGGCGACTGAGTTGCAATCCCAGTTTCAAACTGGTTTCACCATCACGGTCACAACCAGTTTACAACCTAAATAAAACCTTTGCCCACACACCACCGCAACTGATTTTTGATCAATCAAATCATATCAAATCTGTGCTTACGAAGATTTTGTTGAATAAACTTTGACACGTACAAATGCAACCACGCAACTGAAACTGGTGGCATTTCCAAGCGTACAAGCGTTGCTTTCGGTGACAGCCAATATAGAAGTGTGTATTCGAATGCATGCAACGCAAATGCAAAGTCTAGAAATTAACAAGTCTTTCATGTTCATATGGTTAATGAGTGAAAGGCGAACAGCTGCATGCACAAGTTTTTCAAATGACGATGTCAGGCTATCAGAGAGAGAATGCAACATTTTTATACGCGCTGGAATACAACCATAAGTCGGAAAATTTTATGAGTTTATATGGGGGTTCGGTTTTAGGGCGGGACATGACACCATTCATGCCACGTCCAAACTGGTATCAGACATACACTGGAACTTCATGAAAGGCCAGTGTACAGGAGCATGCCTGATCGATTTTGAGAAGGCATTCGATATAGTGTGGATCGAAGGTCTTCTCTACAAATTGGTCAGACTCGGCATGACTGGACCTCAGTTATACATGATTTACAATATGATTTCAAAAAAGAAGTTCGTCGTCAAAAGTGGCAACTTCACATCAAGTAGGGTCTTTGACATTAAAAATTTTCTGCAACAGGGCGCAGTAAACTCGCCGCTCTTATTTAATATCTTTACGAGTGACCTAATAAGTTCACTCCCCTTCGCACTAGCGTATGCGGATGACCTGATTGTGTACAGGACGGGGAAGAAGATTGGAGTGATCCAGACGCTCTTACAACGTGACTTCGAAACAATCGAACGGTATAGTGATGATTGGAAATTGAAGATCAATTTTAGCAAATGTGAATCGATCCTTTTCCGGACTCCTCTAAACAAAGCTTCCCGCGATGTGCGGAGGAACTGGAAAACACTCAAAATTTCGAACAATGCGGGGCAAGCATTAGAAAACAAATTGGAAGTGAAATACCTTGGGCTTTGGATGGACCAATACCTATATTTCAATAGAAATGTAAGTGCTGCTCTTACCAAGGCAAACAAGGCGTTTCATATGACCAAAAGACTTTTTTACAGCAGCCACCTAAGCCCACGGGTCAAGGTGATATGCTATCAAGCCCTGGTCAGACCAATGTTAACTTACGGTTGTCCTGTATGGTTCAACATATCTCCTTCTTACATGGAAAAGCTTCGGGTTTTTGAAAGACAATGCTTAAGGGCGTGCCTAAGCTTGTATCGAACACCCGAATCGGGCTTCGTAAAATATCACGCCAACAATATCCTCTATGATAAGGCATCTGTTAACAGGATCGACAATTTCATAATCAAGTTGATTCGACGTCACGTCGCTAGAGCGACGGAGAGCGACAATCCTCTTATTCGGGGAGCGTTCTACCCGAACTCTGAATACCACAAAGCAGCTTGTGAGCGCGGGTTTATCCCCCCAGAAGCATTTATTTACCTAGATTCCAAAAAATTGGTTCAGGATGATTCGGGGTTACCCCTCTTATATCACATGCATCGCAATGCATGTGATAAACGAGTGTGCGCGATTCAAGAAGGCAGAGAAATACGGGATCTCCTGAGGTTCAGCACGCGAATATCAGAAAAAGATAAAAAAGAGGTCTCCAATGCCAGTAATTTGTACTGGTGGCTGGAGGACCCCCTTAGTTGGGTATTTGCCCTCTCTAATGATGTTATAGAATATTTTTTAATGCATGTTAGTTTTAAAAGATTAGCTTAGTACTTAGATAGGATTTAGTTCTAGTTTTTACTTTGTAATGAAAGTAGCTTTAAGTAAGTCTAGGTTAGTTGGGCGAGCTTCCACGAGCTATTGTTATTTCTTGCAGCTCAAGCCCGTGGAAGCCCGTCGCCTGGATGGGGGCCACCCGAGAGATATCAACTCTGCTGCCCCCCGCCCAGATAGGTTTCTTAGGGTTAAGTTAGTTAGTAGAGTAGACTAAGTTAGCTTAAGTTTTATACAAAATAATTAATATAGCATCTAAGTTTTCAAATTTTTTCTTAGGACTAATAATATATAATGTAAAAATTAATAAAAAAAAAATACATAAGTTTTAGCCGAAAGGCATAAGTTAAATTAAGACATAGATTAATTTAGAGTGCCTGCTGAGGGCCAGTAAGTTAGATAGATTAGAATAGGTTAAAATAATTAACTTTAAGCGTTTAGTCAAATTTATATTAGGATAGCTGTTAGGTTAAATAAACGCTTTTTAAAAACTAAAAAAAAAAAAAAGAATGCAACATTTTTATACGCGCTGGAATACAACCATAAGTCGGAAAATTTTATGAGTTTATATGGGGATGTATTGGTGCATATTTGCTCGTTTGTTTTGATTTATGAAAGAAAACAGCTGATTCAATTTTCTTTCCTTTTCTGTTATGCATACTTTATCGTAAAGAGAGAATCTGGCTTTGTCTGGCCGAGTTCACGAAGTATGCGTTGAGTTTTGCTCAGCAGTGATGTTCATATATGCACGCACACAATCAACGGTCGGAAATTTTTGTATGAAGATGAAAGACTTGTTATTACTAGACTTTGCGCAAATGTCGGTCTACTTTGCACTTTTTCTGCATTGCCGCATTCGACATAGCACACACACAATCATCCACTCGTTACTTATATTTTTGGGTGCTCGCCGCGTGTCATGGAACCGTTGAATGCAACGCGGGTACGCTTGTCTCTCACCAGTTTGATATTGCTTCCGACCCGACAAAAACAGTCGCACGCAAGCAGTTGCAAAACTAGTTTCAAATCGGTCTCGTTTATGTCGACTCGTGTGGGGATTCCCCATTTTTTTATTTTGTGTAATTTTTGATTTTGTGAATAAATACAAAACAAAGAAGTGTTGGTTTCATTTACAAATACTACCTACCTAGAGTTCCATAATAAATATTCTTTAACATATGTAACTCATAAAATAATACAATTTAAATATTCGGAAATTATTTGGCAAACTAACCGAATATTCGGCCGAATACGAACATTAAAAAAATACGCCGAATATACCGAATACGAATATTCGGCCGAGTATTCGGCGCATCTCTAGAATCGCTAAAAGTGCCAGAAGTTAAAGTTTGATCAGTGGAATAATTTATATTGCCAGTAGTTTAAATTGTTTGTTTTGTTTATAGTGTTTTCGTTAGAAACTTGTCCTGTTCATAAAAATTGATTATATTTTTTAATAATACATAATTTAAAGATTCATATGCAAAAATGAGTACAATAGCACATAAAAATTTACGTTCACACATATATTTAGTTGGAAGTGCATATTCCCAAATTCTTGGTGCAAAGCTGCCTTCAAACAAACAAGTTCTGTCCGTGTTTTTTTATAACCATAATATTGTAAAATTAACTATTCGTGAAAGTTCGCGTTTAGTTATTGAAGAAGCTACAATATTTTGGGCTAAAGCTAGAATTCCAACTAGATACAAACAACGCAGTGTTGAAAAATTAGAAAATTTGCATAAAGGGTTGTTTTATCATTTGTAGAAATAAAAATAGAAGATCTGAAACTCAGTGTAACAGAGAAAAAGAGTTTGTCGAGCAATTGGATGATCTTTTTGACACATGTCGATGCACTTACAATAATGAAATGTGAAGAAGATAAAAAATTTTTAATCGCACAACGTGAAAAAGGTCGCCAAGGATGCTTAACAGTTGTTGACATGAAAGCCCTACAACAAGCAAAAAGAAAAGCGGAACTTTTAGCAAAAATTACCCACAAAGATACGACACTCTCAAAATTTCCCATAAGCTCCCTTGCGAGTGAATATATCAATCGACAAGGTGCAAGCGAGACAAAATTAAATTTAAAAACAAAACAAAAATCGAAGAAAGAGAGAGTAAATAAAGAAATGTTATTTCACGAAGTGCGAAAGAGACGCACTGATTTCTCTTCTCCGCAATTTTTTGTGCCGTCTGGACTTTTATTTTGCTTGTGTGAATTCATGTACCATCTTCGTGTACTTCCTGCTCTGCATGTGTTTGTGTAGTTTGCTGTTGCTCCGCCCTCTCGCCATTCCGGAGCGCGTATATGCATAGAGAAGTTGATTTTTACTTTGAGTTGATTTTTACTTTCCTTTTTCTTCGCACAGAAAGGATTACATTGTCGTATCTTTCTAAGTAATTTTTGCTTTTAGACTCAGAAGAATCAAGAAGAAAAAAAGTAGCGCAATCTACGGAACTACCTACTGATAGTACAAAAGGTATTACGCTGTCATCAAAAAGTGTAACTGATACTGAAACTTCATCTCCATCTACAAGTGAAAATGTAGCTGGAACAAGCCAATCTCAAATAAGAGGAAAAAAACATTTCATTAATTCCAGAGTTATGTCCGCATTGGATAAATGCAAAATAAGTGACCGTTTAGCTACGCATGTTATTATTGCGGTTGCAGAAGCATTAGGTCATGATATTAGTGATTTAATAAATTAATCGTTCAACGTTACAACGTCAAAGAGAAATAAATAGAAGAGAAAAAGCAACAGAAATTAAAAATGCATTTAAGGTATATATAATAATATAATATAATAATATATATATATATATATATATATATATATATATATATATATATATATATATATATATATATATATATATATATATATATATTAGGGTGGCCGTTATTTCCCAAATTAAAGATATTTATGAGAGGACTGGAAAAATTATTATTTAGATGTCAAAAAGGAAATTATCAATTTTAAAAAATTTGTAACATTTGTTTTCGCGTGCCTTTAGATAAAACAATTTCCCCCTATAAATAACATGGGAAAATCCATTTTAACGTTATGTTATTTATTTCCAACATTATCCGAATAGCTGTGAGTATCGGAAATGCATAAAAACATCATGAATACCTAAAGGAAAATTTCCCTTTTGAATAACAAATAAAAATAATAAGATACTCAAGAGATAGAGCCTACACGACCCACGTCCAATCAGAGTGCAGAGTGTTTAAAAATTGAAATCTCTCAGCAGTTACGAAAATTACTCCGTTTTAATTAAGTTGATTAATAAAATGCTCATTGTTAGGAATCCTAACAAATTTTATTTTAGTTTGTTTAGATAACATGAACAATATTCCTTATAGTATAAACAATGTATGCTAATTATAGTGTCATAAACCGACATTCAAAATTGAATTTTTTTTATTGAGAATTGCAAGGATTATTAACTTCCCAGTATAGGAAGTTATTGTAATCGGTCCGAAAATCGAAATCGAAAATTTCAACGTATTTTCATCTTTCAAGGTCCCTGGAGCATTTTAAGCAAAAAATTGGGAGGAAGTATGTGTGTGTGTGTATGTGCGTACGGATGTGGTCATTTTTTCCTGCACGATATCGCGCGAACCAAAACGATATCGACTTCGTTGAGGTGTCGTTCAAAGCGTATTAACCGAAATATGATCTGAAAATATTTTCATGAAATTCGGTCTAGCCGTTTTTTTGTTTAAGCGACGTAAGCGATTTTTTGTACATGCACGATATAGTACGAACCAACCACGATATCGCGCGAACCAAAACGATATCGACTTCGTTGAGGTGTCGTTCGAAGCGTATCCACCGAAATATGATCTGAAAAGATTTTCATGAAATTCGGTCCAGCCGTTTTTTTGTTTGAGCGACGTAAGTGATTTTTGTACCTGCACGATATCGCCCGAACCACGAAAGATATTGACTTACTTGAGGTGCCGTTCGAAGCGTATTAGCGACAATATAATCTGAAAAGATTTTTATAATATTCGGTCCAGCGGTTTTTTAATTTAAATGACTTAAGTGATTTTTGTACCTGCACGATATCCCACGAACTATAAAAGATATCGACTTAATTGACTTGCTGTTCGAAGATTATTAACCAAAATATGATCTGAAAAGATTTTCATAAAATTCGGTCGAGCCGTTTTTTTGTTTAAGCGGCGTAAGTGATTTTTGTACCTGCACGATATGGCCCGAACCACAAAAGATATTGACTTACTTGAGGTGCCGTTCGAAGCGTATTAGCGACAATATAATCTGATAAGATTTTTATAATAATCCTTCCAGCGGTTTTTTGGTTTAAATGACTAAGTGATTTTTGTACCTGCACGATACCGCGCGAACTAAAAACTATATCGACTTCATTGAGGTGCCGAAAAACATTACCACATCAATTTTATATACATTTTCGTCATCCTAATCTTGTAAGTGCGCACATTTAGTTTGACATTTTAGCGAAAATATTGCTAAACAATTGTGAAAAATTCTCGGTATTATACATATATTCTATATTGCCTATTGTTCATTTATTATTAAAATATCCAATCATAATATTCAACATCCATCATACTGGGAAGTTGATCGTGTGGACCGAACGGGTCGAACCCACATCCCTACTAGTTATTAAGAATTTTTATTCATTAGAAATTTGTTCTTAACGCTTTTGGTATTGGTATATTCAATGAGAGTTCCATGTGTCGTCAAATTTTTGAATATTTTACAAGAAATAGTGTAAAATTACGTATTTGACGGCAAGGAAGGTTTTTATTTGATACGGGAACACTATTCATTTAGTGCAATGCTAAAATCTCGATTTTTGATAGTTCATAAATGGGTTATGTGTTGTTGCGACTAAATGTACTTGTTCAAAACAAATTTTCCTTTTACTATTTTTGATTTTTTTCAACATGTACGATACTCACAGCTATTCGGATAATGTTTCGATTTTCCCGTGTAATGGGGAAATTGTTTTATCTAGAGACACGTGAAAAAACTTACAAATCAAAAATGATTAGCATATATTGTTTATAATATGAGGAATATTATTCATGTTATCTAAACAACTTACAACTTAAAATAAAATTTGTTACTATTCGTAACAATAAGCATTTTATTGATCAACTTAATTAAAGCGGAGTAATTTCGTAACTGCTGAGAGATTTCAATTTTTAAATACTCTGCACTCTGATTCGACGTGGGTCGTGTAGGCCCTATCTCTTGACTATCTTATTATTTATATTTGTTATTCAAAAGGGAAATTTTCCTTTAGGTATTCTTGATGTTTTTAAGCATTTCCGATACTCACAGCTATTCGGATAATGTTGGAAATAAATAACATAACGTGAAAATGGATTTTCCCATGTTATTTAAAGGGGGAAATTGTTTTATCTAAAGGCACGGGAAAATTAATGTTACAAATTTTTTAAAATTGACAATTTACTTTTTGACATCTAAATAATCGATTTTACCAGTCCTCTCATAAATATCTTTAATTTGGGAAATAACGGCCACCCTAATATATATACAGGGTGTCCCACATAAACTTACAAAGCGGCCGGCTGCGGTTAGGTCTTGGATAGACGAACAAAAAATCGTATGGGTGGGGGGGGGGGGAAATCGTAACGGTTTAGCCGCTAGGGCGTTTTGAAGTTTTTTTGCTAGAGTTTTACATATCACCCTATATTTTTGTAACCGTCTAACCTATTGTCAAGGTTTTGGTACCAGTGCACGCAGAATTCCTCCACCTTTCTACAACGGTAAAAATAATGGTCCTATCTTATAAACTTTTGGAGTTATGAGTCGCCAAAGTCAAAATTTTGTATTTTTTTTACTAAAATTTCAACTAAAACCACCTTTTTCTCCAAAAAATACGTGATAAACCTAAATTTTTTTTTCCAAAATTAAAAAGTTTGGACAATTTCCTATAAGTAATGTATTACAAGTTTTATTCTAGGGCCTTTACTTTAGAAGTTATAAGCAATTTTAAAGTTAATTTCGATGCTTATTTGGCACTTTTCGACAAAGTTCAGATGGAAAAGTACTAAAAAAGGACGAAATAGAGCCAATTTCAACATTAAAAATGCTTATAACTTCAAAAATAGAAGCTGCGGCGTAAAAGTTGTAATACATTATTTATAGGAAATTGTCCAAACTTTTTAATTTTGGAAAAAAAAATTTAGGTTTATCACGTATTTTTTGGAGAAAAAGGTGGTTTTAGTTGAAATTTTAGTGAAAAAAATACAAAATTTTGACTTTGGCGACTCATAACTCCAAAAGTTTATAACATAGGACCATTATTTTTACCGTTGTAGAAAGGTGGAGGAATTCTGCGTGCACTGGTACCAAAACCTTGACAATAGGTTAGACGGTTACAAAAATATAGGGTGATATGTAAAACTCTAGCAAAAAAACTTCAAAACGCCCTAGCGGCTAAACCGTTACGATTTCCCCCCCCCCACCCATACGATTTTTTGTTCGTCTATCGAAGACCTAACCGCAGCCGGCCGCTTTGTAAGTTTATGTGGGACACCCTGTATATATATAGGTATATATATATATATATATATATATATATATATATATATATATATATATATATATATATATATATATATATTCTTCTTCTTCTTTAAACTCCTTTAATCCCTCATGGGACATAGGGCGGAAACAGTTGCCCTCCAGCGGACTCTGTTTTGCGCGACAACTCTCAGCTCCGACCAGGATCTCCCAGTTGTTGCGGCTTCTTCTAGTAGGGTTCTCTTCCACGTTGTTCTAGTTCTTCCTACTCGACGGGAACCGCGGATTCCAGTCAAGGGCCTGTTTGGCTAGGTTTTCGTTTTCGCGTCGCAAGGTGTGGCCAACCCAATTCCATTTCCTTCGCCTGATTTGGTCGTCTATCCTTTCTTGGCCGGCACGGCGCCAAAGTTCTTCGTTTGAAATTCTATCTTGCCAGCGGATTTTTAGGATACGACGAAGGCATCTGTTGATGAAGACTTGTAGGCGCCCTGTGATGAATTGGGTGACTTTCCATGTTTCGCAACCGTACAAAAGAACTGCCTTAACGTTGGAGTTGAACAGCCGCAATTTGGTGTTAGTTGAGATCTCCGTTGATCTCCATATGCGGGACAGGCATGCATATGCGCCTCCATCCATCCAATGGCGCTACAGCCCAAATCGAGCCTTGGCCTCCTCAAGGGCATTTCTCCAATTTTGACGGTCCCTTGCAGCATGTCTCCAGTTCCGGATGTTGAGCATTGACTCTGCGTCAGCCGTCACAAAGTCTATCCATCTCCTCCTGGGTCTACCTACTGGCCTACTTCCCGAAATTTCTGATCCCATAAGCCGTTTTGGGATGCGATTGTCCTCCATTCTGATCACGTGGCCGGCTAGTCTCAATCCGTGATTTTTATTAAAGTTGAGAGTTGTGGGTCGTCAAAAATTTCATACAACTCGTTGTTGTATCTTCTTCGCCATATTCCATCCTCTCTGATTGGGCCTATTATGCATCTGAGAATTTTCCTCTCGAACCTGTTGACTCGTTCCTCTATGTCCTGGGTCATAGTCCAAGTCTCGCTACCATAACACAGTACTGGTCGTATTACTGTTTTGTAGAGTGAGAGTTTCGTTTTCCTGTGCACAAATTTTGAGTGCAGGATTTGTTTTTGGGCATAAAAGGCTCTATTAGCCAGTAGTATTCGTCTGGTTATTTCTTCTTTTTCTTCGTTTCTTTTAGTGATAGTAGACCCAAGGTAGACTGTTTTATCGACTACTTCTAGGTTATGTTCGTCGATGGTTATATTTCTTCCCATTCTAAATCGTCCTGCTCTGGATTGTTGCATAACCTTCGTTTTTTCTTCGTTAATCTTCAGGCCTATGTCCTTTGCCGCCTCTTTTAATTCGACATAGACTTCTTTTGCTGCCAAAAAGGACCTTCCCACGATGTTTACGTCATCCGCATATCCAAGTAATTGAACCGACTGCGTAGCTATTGATGCACTTCTCTGGACTGACGTTTTCCTTATCACCCATTCTAGGGCCAGGTTGAAAAGCATGGGGGCCTATGCGCCTCGTGCTTTGTTTATTCTGGAACTTACGTCTTCTTCTGCCCCACCATTTTCGGTAATAACACTACCGAGGTAGCAGAATTTATTTACCAGTTCCACGTCACGGTTATTCAGCGCTGTCCGTTCAATGGTGTTTGCATTTATCCGCATTTCTTTAGTTTTAGTCGGATTTAGCCTTAAGCCTGCTGGACTACTTTCTGTTGCCAAATTGTTCAACATGTTTTTGAGGTCCTGGTGTCTGTGGGCCAGCAAACAGATATCATCGGCGTAGTCGAGGTCCTTAAGGCGGTCTACCAAACCCCATTGTATGCCGCCTGTTCGATTATCTAGAGCGCCGACAAGAATGTCATTTATTACTATAAGAAATAGTAAAGGCGAAAGTAGGCATCCTTGTCGTACTCCTGAGCTCACCTCAAAGCTGTCGGATAATTTTCCATTATGGAGAACTCTGCATTTGGAATTGTTATATAGGGCTTTTATCAATTCTATTATTTTATCAGGCAATCCACGTCGCCGTAGTGCCTGCCATATAAAGCTCCTATTGACCGAGTCGAACGCTTTCTCATAATCTACGAAAGCAAGGTAAAGGGGGGATCGGAATTCAGTAGACTGCTCCACTATTATTCTCAAGGTGTTAATATGATCAATACAGGAGCGGCCCTTCCTGAATCCGGCCTGCTGCCTCCTAAGCGTTCGGTCAACTGCCTCACTTATCCTAGATAGTAATATATGGGACAAAATTTTGCCCACTGTAGATAGTAAACAGATGCCTCTCCAGTTGTCGCATATTGTTAGGTCCCCCTTTTTTGGTATTTTGACTATGATACCTTCCGTCCAATCCTCCGGAAAGGTACAGGTGTTCCATGCTATTTCTAGGATTGGCTGAAGCGCATCTGCTATGAGGCTTGAGTCGGCTTTCAACAATTCTGGCGGGATGCCATCTTTCCCAGCTGCTTTACCATTGGCCATCGCATGAATTGCGGTTACTATTTCCGTCTTGGATGGGGCCCGGGTGGTGATTCTTATTGGCTGTGCATTGTTGCTGTTTTCCTGAGGTTCCTGTGTAAGTGTACCATTCAGGGCGGCGAAGAAGTAATCTCTCCATCTTTGGAGTTGCTCTTCGTCGCTGCACAGCAGCCTTCCATCCGCACTCTTAACGGCATGCTTTTTAGTAGAGTGCTTTCCCGAGAGCTGTTTAGTAATTTGGTACAGCACCTTACTGTTGCCTGTGTTTGCCGCTTTTCCGCTTTTTCTGCGAGCTCGTTTATCTGCTGCCTTTTATCACGCCGGACACTTCTCTTAACCTCCCGGTGTAATTGGGAGTATTCCCGTTCTAATTGGTGACGTCTTTCCGGGTCGTTTGTGGAATTTACGCTATTTTTGAGGGCCCTTCTGCGTTGCTGGTTTCTTTGGACATAACCGATGCTTGTTTCCGCAGCCGTCAATATCGCGCCCTTTGTCGTACTCCACAATTCCTCAATATTTGTGTCGTCAGAAACGGTTTGCTGGTTTAATAATTCTAAAAAGTTTCCAGCGAATTCCCGCTTTTTAACGCTCTCCCGCAGAAGGTCTACGTTAAACCGTCTACGGGTTATAGCATAATGTTGCACGTTTCTTATTGCGGTTAACGAATATTCGTAACCAATTTTGGATCATAAATGGAATGGCAGCCGTAAAGGAACGCATTTACAAGTGTGTGAAATGCACAAGGTATCGGGCATCGAAGCCACAAAAGATAATGGGAGAGCTCCCCAGTGCAAGGGTGACCCGAGCTCATTCCTTCGAGAACGTTGGCATAGACTACGCAGGGCCGTATGATTTAAAGATGTTGAAACACAAGGGGTCAAAGATATACAAAGGATACTTTTGTATCTTCATATGCATGACGACTAAAGCAATGCATATTGAGGTAGCATCAGACTTATCCACTGAAGCATTTCTTGCGGCTCTGAGGAGATTCATGGGACGCAGAGGTCAGTGCCGCAACATATATTCGGATAATGGCACGAATTTCGTTGGAGCCAAAAGACAATTGCAAAGCCAATTAAGGAAGGCTATAAAAAGCGCAGCAAATGAAGCTGCAGCAGAGCTAAATGAGCTAAATAATGAAATACATTGGCATTTTAATCCCCCTGCAGTCCCACATTTTGGAGGGCTTTGGGAAGCAGGGGTGAAAAGAGTAAAACATCACCTGAAAAGGGCTGTGGGTGATAAAATACTAACATTTGAGGAGTTGAATACGCTGCTCATCCAAATAGAATCCTGTTTGAATTCCCGACCATTGTGTCTTTTGTCAGCAGATCCATCAAATCTGGAAATACTTACCCCTGGACATTTCTTAATTGGCAGACATATGAAGGCCATACCGGAACCAGAGGAAACCGGAAAGTGTTGGATACACGGACAGGTGGAGACAAATACAACAAAGTCTACAACGCTTTTGGAAACAGTGGTCGAACGAATACTTACCACAATTACAGCAACGGACAAAATGGAAGACCAAACAAACCAACTTGAAAGTTGGGCAAGTTGTTATAATTATGGATAACAGCAGGCAACCTAGTCAATGGCCCTTGAGTCTGATACTAGAAACCCATCCTGGGGCAGATGGACAAGTGAGGGTAGCCACCGACAAAACTAACACGAGCACCTTCAAAAGACCTATTAACAAACTTTGTCCAATGTTAGCATGTTAAGTAAAGTATACATGTTGTCCGTTCAAATACATGTTTTTTTCCTTTTTATGTGGCAGTGCTAGGCTCTGGAGTCACTCTTTGTACTAATTGTCCGCCATGCCATTTGTTACGTCAGTTAAGACACTTGAATTCATTCGAAGTAACAGAGTTTATTGTTCCAGCGCGAATAAAAAAAGAATGGCAGATAGAGAAGAAAGCATTTTAAAGGAGCTCGACGATTATTTGGAGCTCTATCCACTAGATGATCAGCAGCTCGAAGAGTTAATAGGGGACAGCCTTTCCAAGGAGAGTGGGACTTACGGACTCCGCCACATACATCGGCGTCCAACGACGAAATATCTCCCACACCTGGCAAAAGTCTTCCGGGTTGTCCACCGGAAGATGATCTATCCGCCGGTTCACTGGAGGTGGAGGAATCAGATGCGGTGCATACAGAAGATGATCCCATGGAAGCATCCACTAATAATATTCCTACAACTCCTGGGAAAAACCTTCCAGGTTATCCACCGGAAGACGATCTCCCATATTTTGCACCATCAGTGCGAGAAAACAAACAACCCGCACAAGAGCAACCCGTACCCAACGTCAGCGCTGCATCCTCTTGTTTAGAAAACAAGAGGTATTATAGCACCCAGGATGGAACGCCATTTACAATTACCTATGAACAGCTTCAAGCTATACCATATAACACAATCCGCAAGTCAAAACGACATCGGTACACGGTCAAATTAGGGCACAACCGAATTGTGAAGCTGAAATTAAAAGGCACCAAAATATTCTGGTACAATTACTCCGACAAAACAGTGAATACCAAGTGATTAGGGACAAAAGCAAACTAATATTTTAATAACAATTGTATAAAAATCTGAATTTTAGAAAATAAGAAATATAATGAATTAAATAAATCTACAAACGAATTAATATAATAAAAATAAACATTAAAAATTGAACTAAAACTAAAACTAAAAGTTTCATTCCATAAAATAAATGGTGTTGATGCGATCCATCAACAAGGGGGGAGAATGTTTTGATCTGAAAACAAAATACTTGTTAAAGAATGAATTAAAAAATAAATGAAAGAAAGTTACCTGTTTTTAGCCAGTTTCACAAGCAGGCTCCATACTTACCTCCGGGATCCACATAAATAAGAACAACGAAATGTCAATTTCGCCACGGAAAGACAAAATTGACAGCGTGTAAACGCAGTATAAACAAGATCCACAAAAATGGAATGTGGAAAACGGCATAATTAATTGGCCAAAAAACTGCTAGAAAGATTCTCCCACCCCAGCGCCATCGTCCAGCACCAAGAAGAAGATGCTGGATAAAACTTATCATTTTGGGACAGAAAGCTCAATCTTCTTTGGACTTTTCGCCGAGAAGGTTAGCTGGCAATATTTTGGATTTTCTCCGAATATCGTTCGTAGGGACTTAGATAGTTGGTAGGCTTTTCGCCGCTGACTTTTGTGTTAGTTTAATTGCATAATTGTTGTCGTTTTTCAGGTGACGGTTTAGATTTACTGATTCTACAAGATAGAGAATTTCAGTGGAAATTATAGGAAATAATTTCTTTTACGAAATTGAAATTCGAATAAGTTCAATAGAAATTATATTGGATAATTTCTTTTACGAAATTGAATTTATTTATTTAGATAAATTTTTAGAATCTCAATTGAAATTATATGAGATAATTTCTTTTTCGATATTGAGATTCAAACAAATTCAATTGAAATTATATGGGATAATTTCTACCACGGAATTGAATTTGTTTTGAGTAAATAGACGTCACACGCCGCCGTAGAAGGAGTTTCAATTAGATTTTTACACACGGTAATTTCTTTTACGACATTGAAACTCAGGCAAGGTCAATAGAAATTATATGGGATAATTTCTACTACGAAAATGACCTTTGTTAGCGGAAAAACTTACCTGTTGATTACGTTGGATATTACCCCGCGTAACAACAAGATTTCATGTGGAATACATCGCTTCCTCACAAATAGACCAGCACGGGCAACAAGGATAGGCAACAAACGAAATACGCAGGAGACAGAACCCTAAAAGGAAAATATATTTGGAATAAAGAAATTAACGGAAAATAGGTTTAAGAATATTTGGAGTAAAGATTTTTAACTCTTAAATCACTATTGAAATATAAAATTAAGATAAGAGTTAATTAGCTTTTATAAGATTTAGGAGAGAATATATGTATTTGTATAAAACGAACTGTTAAAGATAGAGCTCCTTTGCTCTAACTGTAAGGGGTTGTCAAAGTGAAGCACCTTGACTTAATGTTGCGTGTGCACAAGTACTTGAACCTGTACACTAAATCGCTGTGCCTCAAGCAGACTCTCCTGAGGTAGAAATAAAAAGTCTTATTTTCACAGTGATTGATCACTAATAAACTCACTCTTTATTAATCAACCTTCCATTTATATACAAGAATTGCTTAAATAAACAATAATTAAAAATGGTGCAAGCATTTAAGGTTCATTGATCATTTAAAGTTCATTGCTTACAATTTTGCTGATGGCGCAATAATCTACAATTCTACTGAAGGTGAAAATGTACTTTAATTTTACTGATCGTGCAATTAAATTTATTGAAGGTAATGACCGATGGAAAAATGCAGTGTAATGAATTTATGACAAAGTGTGCAAGTTTTCTTAATATTTACGTTTTATTCAAAAAATTAAAACTAGAATCTAATCTAATGGCTTATGTTCTAACATTCTCCCCGGCATTGAACTATTGTTCAATTAATTTGTATCTCCGGCAGGCTGAATTTTCTCAACTGTCGAGGTGCTGGTACTGGGTTAGAAGGTTGATTCTGGCATCTTGATCTCCAGACCAACCAGCTGCTCACACATATCACTAATAGTAAGGCTAAATATGCTACTGTGTGAAGATGGATTATGTGGGTGTCCAGTGTTTCTGGTAACATTGCTGTCTTTTGTAGTTCTAATCGCTGCCTTATTTCTTGTAGCTCCTGTGCTGATGAGTTGAACTGTTCGAAATTGGTTTGTAACGGCGGTGCTATGGTGGGAAGATTTACATCTGGAATGGTGCCTAACTTGGTGTAAGATAATTCGATGGTGCTGGGATATTTGTTTCGTCCTCTCATCGTCACCAAGTCGTATTTAATGGTGCAATCTGGCTGGAGGGTCAATAAACCAACCCCTTCAAGGCTTATTGCTAACGATCTTCGGCCACATACAACATTGATTGGTGTGACCCTTTCCATAGCAAATATCCATTGATTGGAATGTTTTAATTGTATCCAAAATGGATGAGTTTTTATTTCATTAAAACTGTACAGTTCCGAAGGAGGAATATTGTTGAGAAGTCCAACTTCGCATGCATTGATAGTGGCACCCTTGTGGTAAATAGGATGATTCTGCTCGCATATGTAAATGGAATTTTCAATGTTGGTGCATTTAGTCAGTTCATCTTCCGACAATGGATAATATTCATCCCCATGTGCACTGATGGCTAGATATGGTTGAGTTGTTTTAATGGCAATCATGGTGTTATTCTGCAGTATTGGTATTGGAAATAATTGGAAGAGATCGAAAGTGTCTTGATTGACCAATGGCAGTTTTATTCTAAAGATAAGACTTTGCACAATTGAAGACTTGTAGAACTGAAGAATATTTTCCCCATCTATTGGAAGCTGCCGGTTTGTTGGTAAATGGCTCCGAATGTTGGAAATTTCTTCCATGAATCGTTGTGGTGATAGAATTAGCGGATTGAGTCTTCCATGATGTGTGTCTGTTATTACGTCCAGTATGACTGATTGGATTCTATTTAAATTAGCGGCTATAATGGTCATCTGGATTGCAAGTGCCATGAAGATGTTTATCAGGGTTTCTAGGTACGATTCATTCTCAAACCTTTCTAGTCGAGCAAGTACGAGACTTAGGTGAGTGTCAAGAGAGTTGAACTTATTTTCTACGGCCAATTGATCCTGCTTGATGATGTTAACTGTCGAGTCGATGATTGAGGTTTGATTCTTGAGTAAAGTTAGTAGGTATTCTTCGTTTGTATTTACTTTATTGATTGTTGTCGACATTTCCTTTGCGTATTCGGAGTCTAGCACTCCAAATAGGGAGTTAGCTACGTTGCCGATAACATTGAAGGCTCCTCTTTTTATTCTTCCATTTTTGGTACTATGTAATAGGTTGTCCTTCGGTAATTCTTCTTGCAAATGCCTGAGTTGGTCGATGATTGGTTCGCAATTTTCCCTGTGCGGGTTCTTTATACGTCTGCAGACATTTTGTAAAGTCTCGGTGCCGTTCAGAAACATGGAGTATTCCAACCAATATGGCTTTAGATCGTAATATGCTACTATGTCCCATTCGGATGATGCTAATTTGACTGTGCGGTGCTGGAGCTCATTTAAATATTCGCTTGGCCATCGTCGCCAAAATTCGTTCTTAATATGTGTGACTAACTTCCATCGTGTAAGTATATTAGCCTTGCTAGGTTCAACACTTGGCCCGATAGATGTTGTTAGTGGTTCTCCAATGAGGAAATGACCCGGAGTAAGGGCTGCAAGATCGTTAGGATTGTCTGGTACCGGCGTCAATGGCCTTGAATTCATAATTGCCTCAATCTCGATCATTACAGTTTCCAGTTCTTCATATGTTAATGATGCTGATGCGACACTTCGCTGCAATAGATGTTTAGCCGATTTTACAGCCGCCTCCCAAAGGCCACCGAAATGTGGAGTACGAGGTGGGATAAAGTGAAACTGGATATTCCGGCTACTACACATATTTTGTATTTGTTCGGTTGCCTTCGGGGAATAAATGGCTCTCTCCAATTCCAATAACTGGTTGTTTGCTCCTACAAAGTTGGTAGCGTTGTCACAGTACAAATTTTGACATCGTCCTCTCCTACCCATAAATCGTTTCAACGCCCCTATAAAAGCTTCCGTTGTAAGATCACTCACAATTTCAAAATGGACCGCCTTTGTCGCGAAACAGCAAAATACTGCAACATACGCCTTTTGTGCTCTCTTTCCTCTTAGCCGAAAATGAACCCAGATTGGGCCACAAAAATCTACGCCTGCGTTTACAAAAGGTCTGGCAGGTTAAACTCTGGCAGGGGGTAGATTTCCCATCATTTGCGTCAATAATTTTGGTTTTGCCTTATTGCATCGAACACAGTGCTGTACAATGGATCTGGCGAGAGATTTCCCTTTAATTGGCCAGTAACGTTGTCTCATGATGGCTAATAATGACTGTGGTCCAACGTGCATGTTCTCCTTGTGAATTTCCTCCATAAGCATTTTCGTGAATGGGTGTAAATAAGATAGTAGTGCTGGATGTTTTGCCTCATATGCTAGTTCTGCGGCCTCCAGGCGGCCTCCCACTCGTAGTACTCCTTCGTTGTCCAAAAATGGCGTGAGACTACTTAGTGAACTATTTTTGTGAACCTCTTTATATTTTCGTAGTTGTGCAATCTCGTCCTTAAATTCGTATTCTTGTAGACTTCTTATAATTATGTTCAATGCCTTGTCTAATTCCTGAGTGCTAAGTGGTAATGTGTTTGCCGACAGGGTGTCCTTCTTCCTTGTACGTTGAATAAATCGCAACATATAAGCTGTAACGCGTTGTATTCTTCTGAATGAATTTTTGTGGTTAAGTCTGTCTAAGAAGTGGTCTGTGTTATCTTGATTGACTGTGCTTGGCATTGAAAGTACTGTTTTCTTCTTCTCCAGATCGGAATTGATCATCTTCCCCTTGTTGTAAGGTTGTGGCCAAAGTGACTGCCTTCCATGTAAAAATGTAGGGCCATAAAACCACTGATTGCAATTGGCTAGGTTCTTCGGGTTTATACCACGAGATAGGATGTCAGCCGGGTTTTCCTTTAAGCGAACGTGCCTCCAGTGTTCTGGTATTGAGAGTCGTTGTATGTGAGATACCCGATTTGCAACAAAGGTTTGGAACGATGCTGACTCCGAGTTAAGCCAGGCAAGAACAATTTCAGAGTCTGTCCAAAAGTATATCGGGGCCTTGTCCAGGTTCATATTACTCTTCACTCGGTTTGTTAACTCCACAGCAAGTTTAGCAGCGCACAATTCAAGCCTCGGCAATGCGATCTTTTTTATTGGAGCGACTCGTAATTTGGAACATAACAATCTTACTACCACGGTTCCTTCCTTGCTTGTTGAACGAAAATAAATGGCCGCACCGTACGCATCCTCCGAAGCATCGGCAAAGGCGTGGATTTGGATGTTCCTTGGTTCATTTGAACAGACATGTCTTCCAAATTTGATGGTCTCGAGGTTCTTTAGATTATCTCGAAACTGAGTCCACTTGGTGTGCAATGCCATTGGAAGCGCGGCATCCCAGTCGAGCTTTAGCTGCCATAACTGTTGCAAAAATATCTTGGCAGTCACAATGACCGGACCCATGATGCCCAAGGGGTCAAAGAGCCTGGCAATGTCAGAGGAGACGGTACGTTTTGTGATTCGAGCTTCATTACTCCAGTTGACCTTGAAGCAGAATTCGTCCGTTTTTGGCAGCCATGTTAATCCTAATGTTTTCACATTAGTGATGAGCAGAAGTGGTCTTGTTCTTGCAGTCTTGTCTTGTTCTTGCACATTTTGCAAGAACAAGAACAAGAACAAGACTTAGTTATGCTTGCAAGAACAAGAACAAGACTAGCTGTGCAAGAACAAGACCCAGAGCAAGATTTCTTGCAAGATTCTTGCAAAAATTCCACCTAAATTCATTCTATTAAAAACATTTTCTAGGTGAGAAACCGCAAATATTTTGAAGCAAAATCAAACCTTAGATGTCAGTATTCAGTAGTTCAAGTAGTTTATTAGAAAAGAAAAAATGCTCTAAAAAATTCTTTTTTGAGTAACCTCTTTTGCTTTTTGGATGGCAAGGAAACTCGGACTTTTCTCAATGTATGTAATATTTTCAAGGCCTCCACATTGGTTACATCGCATCGTAAGAACGACAGGAGCGTGGGCCAGTTTTTGTATTGATGCAAAGGGATTTAAAAATTTCAGGGGCGCAAACATAATAACGTCACCAAGAGCAGTCGTGAAACTGATTTGTTTAATAAAAAAGCCATGTGGAATTCTCACCTCAAAGGTAGTAAATTTTCGGTGTATACAAACTTTTGACGCTGACTGACTGACGCTAAAATTATAATAGTTTTAAAATCAATTTTTTGCATTTTGTTGTTTGGATATAATTTTTTTATTAAAGTCTAGGTTTTTTTCAATAACCATTTTATAAAATCAACATACAATACCTACTACATGCGAGAAAATACCTTGGCCTTGCAGTTTTGTCTTGCCTTGTCTTGGTCTTGCACATTTAGTAAGAACAAGAACAAGCCTTAGGTATATTTGCAAGAACAAGAACAAGAACAAGCCTTAGGTATGTTTGCAAGAACAAGAACAAGACTTAGCTATGCTTGCAAGAACAAGAACAAGACAGACTGAACAAGAACAAGACAAGAACAAGACTAGATTAGTCTTGTCTTGTTCTTGCGTTTGCTCATCACTATTTCACATGATCTATTGTGTCATCCTTGAAATCAATCTGGACTTCCTGGTCTTCAATCTTTACATTTCGAAGAAGGTGCGGATGATTGGAACACCACTTCCTTAGTTTGAATCCAGCCTCGTTGAGAAGTGATCGTAATTGCCTTTGTATTTCAATGAGGGTGGTTAAATTGTCTGCTCCAGTAATGACATCGTCCACGTAAAAATTCCTCTTAAGCACCTCGGCTCCTAAGGGGTATCTGGTTGATTCTTCTTGTGCTAATCGTTGCAGACATTTGGTAGCTAGATATGGGGCTGGCCTTGTTCCGTACGTCACAGTTTTTAATTTGTAGCACCTTGTAGGTTCTGAAGGAGTTTTCCTCCATAGAATTAGCTGGAAATTTTGGTCGTCTTCATGCACCATTATTTGTCTATACATTTTTTGAATATCGACGGTGAACACAAACCGTGGTAACCGGAAACGTACGAGTATTGCGAACAAGTCGTCTTGTACTGTTGGCCCGGTATGTAGGATATCATTAAGTGAGATGTTAGATGCACTTTTTGAAGAAGCGTCGAAAACGACTCTTAATTTTGTGGTGCTGCTGTCTGGTTTCAAGACACAATGGTGCGGTAGGAAATAGCTGGGTGATGGTACTGAATTGAAATCTATTTCCTCCATGTGGTGTAGATTGATGTATTCCTCCATAAATTCTTCATATTGCTGGCGTAAACCTTCATCTTTTGCAAGCCGCCGTTCTAGTGAGAAGAATCTCCTAATCGCGACTGTCTTGGAGTCACCTAGTTTTGCGGGATTCTCTATAAATGGTAATCTTACGACAAAACGTCCTTCCTTGTTCCTTGTCGTAGTTTGATGGAAATAATTTTCGCACTGTTGTTCTGCACGTGTCAATTCATATTGTGTACCTTCTGAATCTTCAATCTTCCAGAATCTCTCAATAGTTTGATCTAGATGTTGTAGTTCTTGAATACCAATACCACATGAAGCTTGCATCATAGATGTGGACTTAATCTTTCCTGCTAGTATCCAGCCCAACACAGTATTTTGCAATATTGGCAAGCCCTGTGATAGTTTAATTTGTCATACTGACAATAGTTGATGATAGAATTCTGCTCCCAGAAGAATATCAATATGATCTGGACGATTGAAGAATGGATCAGCCAATGGTATGTTTTGGGGTATATTCCAATCATCTATGGATATTGGCTGTGTTGGCTGTGGAGAAACGATTTGCTTGAGCACGAAGGCTTCAACTTGAGTCGAGAATCCATTGATTCTTGATTGCAGTAGAATATTTGTTCTTCTTTGTGATTGTGCGACGCTGTCTTCAATTCCTTGGATGAGTAAGCTATCGGATATTGGTGATATTCCTAGCTTCTTTATGACTCGCTCCGTCACAAAACTTACTTGAGATCCAGAGTCCAGAATCGCTCTACATTCAACCGTTTTCCCTTGCAGACTTGTTAGCTTGACTCGAGCAGTGCTTAAAAGCACGTAGTCATGTTGTGAACGGCTTAATCCGGTTGCAGATGTGGTGAGTGCTAACTGATCCTTGCTGGAGCTGACTGCGGCTTGAAGCTTGGTGGGATCTTGAACACCTTGTATAGGTTGTTGTGTTGGTCCTGCCAAATGCACTAACGTATAATGCCTTTTGGAACATTTAGTACATCCTCGAAGAGTGCAGTTAATTGCCTTATCCCCTGCCTTAAGACAGTTGATACAAATATTATTTTTTCGCAAAATAGCCAGTCGATTAGTTGGACTCAATTCCTTGAAGTTTTTACAAGTGTATAACGGATGGTGCGCCTTGCACATTACGCACTGCGAGGAGGTTATTGTCTTAACGGTGTGTTTTGAGATGATGCTCCTTTTATTTTCATCCAGTGTTTTTCCTTTGCTGCCGAGAGCTTCTAAAGATTGGAAGCGGGTTTCAAGAAAATCCAAAAGGTGTTTAATAGTTTGCAGAGCCCTTGGATTGTCTAGAGACTGCTCGTACAATGCATGAGTTGTTCTATCCAGTTCTTTCACTAGCAAGTGAAGGAGTAATGGATCCCAACCGCTGGTTGATATTTTTAAATTTTCTAGTCCCATCAAACACTCTTGTGTTGTGTCATGCAGTGATTTTATAGCGGCTGCAGAAGTATTATCGCCTGAATGCGAAGGTTGTGACAATAGCTTATTGACCAATGCTGCGACTAAAAGTCTGGGATTGTCATATCGATCCTTTAGTGCAGAGGAATAGTTTTCTTCGGATAGCGAGAAGTGCCTCACAAGCTTCTCAGCTTCACCAGTTAAATTTGTTTTTAGGTACCACATTTTTTGACAGTCTGCCATTGGTTGGTTATGTACCATCTCTGTGAATAATTCATAAAATTGACGCCACTGTAAATAGTCTCCATCGAATTTCGGTAATGTAATTTTTGGCAAACGTAATGTGGTATTGCAAGTGCCATTGGCTGCTGAAGGTAATGAAATGTTTGGCTCTTTTAATTTGGCTTCCAGTTGTATGAGATATCCGTGGACTCTTTCTTCCAGGTTGATAAACGTGTTGAGATCATATCCGGCTTCATTAGGATCATCCTTCAGTCCCCATATGGTGTGGCTGAGCTCCTCCAGTTGTGCCCAGTATCTCTCGATGGTCCTTTTCTTGATTAAATAATACTCTCTAGTATGTGCGTTGCCTATTATTAGTGTCTGAAGAAATCTGCTTAACAATTCAGTCACTTGCTTCTGAGTTCTCAATGCCTTCTGTAATTCGGGTGAATTCTAGGTGTAAGGCCTTGATGATGGTGGATTAGTAGGGAGTGGACAATCTGACTCCCTTGGTGATAACTGAATTTCCTTTTGTGCCTTAGCGATCGCTCCTAGATGTTTGCTCTTCTCAGCTTCTGGTGCGCTGGTATGTACTTTCACTTGAATTTGTGGTTCCATTAGCGAATTAATTTTCTCTATAAAGTGGCTTCTAAATCTTCCGTAATTATCCTTAGTGGTTTCACACGTTTGACTTACGAAGTAGTGGTGGCTATGTGGCGGCGGTCCAGGTATAGCCCTTATCTGGTTGTCGATTTCCTCAAACTTAGCCCAAGTTTTATCTAAACTTTCAAGCTTCTCTTGGATGTAAGCTATGTTCGCCCTTCTCTCAGTTGGGGCCTTTTTATAGTTGCTGATAATGTTGTCAATCGCTTGCGATAATTGATATTGTTGTTGAGCGAGTTGGTCTAAAGTTGCCATGCTGGATTAACCTTACTCCCTTGCTACTTAAGGCAGTAGTGAATGGTATTGGTTGTTTCTGGATATATAGACTGCTGGTGCCTACTAATTGACAGCTGATGGGATTGTTGGATTCTTCACTGGTGGTTTCTGTCGTCTCTATGGCGAGGTTATAGCGAATTCTTGGTGATCGAGTGTTGCACCCGATCACGTCGGGGTCACCAAATATTAAAGATAGAGCTCCTTTGCTCTAACTGTAAGGGGTCGTCAAAGTGAAGCACCTTGACTTAATGTTGCGTGTGCACAAGTACTTGAACCCTGTACACTAAATCGTGATTATAAGTGGATCAAATGTTAAGGATAAAGATCCTTTGCTCTAACTGTAGTCAAAGTGAAGCACCTTGACTGGTTGTTGTGTGTGCACAAGTACTTGAACCTGTACACTAAATCGCTGTGCCTCAAGCAGACTCTCCTGAGGTAGAAATAAAAAGTCTTATTTTCACAGTGATTGATCACTAATAAACTCACTCTTTATTAATCAACCTTCCATTTATATACAAGAATTGCTTAAATAAACAATAATTAAAAAAGGTGCAAGCATTTAAGGTTCATTGATCATTTAAAGTTCATTGCTTACAATTTTGCTGATGGCGCAATAATCTACAATTCTAATGAAGGTGAAAATGTACTTTAATTTTACTGATCGTGCAATTAAATTTATTGAAGGTAATGACCGATGGAAAAATGCAGTGTAATGAATTTATGACAAAGTGTGCAAGTTTTCTTAATATTTACGTTTTATTCAAAAAATTAAAACTAGAATCTAATCTAATGGCTTATATTCTAACACGAACCAAGTCTCTTTTATTTAGGGCAGCCGGCACCTATCCTATACGTCTGTTCAGGCTAAAATAGAATAAAACCTGAAAATATCCCAAACAAAATCATACTTACAAAAAACGTACCTATAAACAAAAAACTCCTGAAAAATGACATAGGAAAAGGAATGATTAAATAAAACAACCAATTTCACTACTTTCTTCATTTTATTTTAAAAATCAAAACATGCAAAATAATCCTAAAAGCGAATAAAAAACACAATTCAATTTTCCTAATATTTATTCCATAAAAACAACACACAGGTAAGAGGACAACACTACACGAAAAGAAAACACAGAAGAAAACTTCGCCTGAAAGGAAAAAAGATTAATTAAACATACCTAAAAGGGAGAACAAATTAATTACGTATTAAACACAAACATTAAAATTTATTTACCTTGCTTGGAAAATAATCCAACAACGAAATGACTCCAAAGTTGCAAGTCCATGAAAAGAAAGCCGTCGGCAAAAAACCAAAAATCTGTAAACAAAAAAGATTAATAAAAATTTCAAACAGGTTCCACAAAAAATACTTACCTGTCAACCCCAATATCGCGGGCTCCCCCTCGTTCACCCACCACTAAAATCCTGAAAATATATCTTAAAATTAGTAAATAAATTAAAAGCCAAATAATATACTTACCAAGATGCAAAAAACCCATCTGACGTCTACAAGTCAGAAAAGAACAGCTGATCGGACATCTAGTACATAAACCCAAAATTATGTACTTCAAAAGGCGAAGCCCCACCACACGCAATCACAACCATTATTCGTAGATAAAATAAATACCGAAGCACAGTCTCAAGAAAGATCAGAAGTTGCTTCACATTTCTAGAGTCTTGAACTAGAAATTAAGCAAGCGAAAAAATCAGCCCAAGTATCGAACTTGGCAATTGGAAAAGATAGAATTGAGGTCTTTTTCAAACAATTTCACGAATCTGCTCAAGTACTGAACTTGACAGTCTGAAAAGACAGAATTGAAGTCTTTTCGTAGCAAAGCCTGAATTAAAGACAGTCTTGAAGTCTTTAATACAGCATCAACTTAATACGCAAAAATTGATTTGCAGCAATTATCGAACCACAGAGGGACGACTTCACAAGGCAAGGTAGTCCATCAAGCAGCAACCAGGCAGCAAGCAGCAAGCATATCCCAAGCGATTCTCAAAGAAACGAAACCAGAGTGCAGCAACACAAAGGTTATTCCTGGCTGTTCTAATTGCAGAACACATCAGTCGAAACATCAATCATCACGCTGACAGATAGGTGGCGTTATTCATTTAAATTGCCAGAGCAAGCAATATTTTGGTAATTTTTACTTACAAAACAAATACGAAATTTCAAGTAATAAATAACGAATTAAAGATTGAATTGAATTATTTTGGCAATTTGTTGAATTTATTGAATTTATAGTTGAGAAAATTTAAGAATTAATTGTGAATAAATAGTAATTTTGATTAGTGGAAAAGGTTATCTTTTTATTGAATCGCACCCTTCCGGCACCTTTTTTATTGAGTCAGAAATTAAAGTGCTAATTCTGAACATTGGTCCTTCGAGCCGGATAGTGATTCAATAAGATAACTCAAGCCGCAATTCAGAAACATGGAAGAATTACTCGATCATCAAAAACGACTTCGAGAACGCATCGAGAAGGCATATCGCAACTTTTCCAAGGATGGCCCAAGTAGGAAAACGGAAACATACTTCCAAAAGAAACTCGACGGTCTCGATGACGACTGGAAAACGTTTCGCAATAACGAAAAGGAAATAATGAGCAAAACGCTGAGTGAAGCCGAACACAAACATCCATACTTCAAGGACGATTGGTACGCAGAAGTGGAAGAAACTTACGTAAACACCTATTCCGCAATCAACGAAGAATACCTCAAAATCCGTCCAACCGCAGACCCAAGAGCCGAGCAGTCATCAACAGAGCTAAATAACAGTCAAATTGCTCACCATAACAACGAGGTAAAACTTCCACGAATCTCAATACCCACATTCGCAGGCGACTACGCATCATGGCCATCGTTTTTGGATCTATTCACCAGCCTCATACACAATAAAACATCATTATCAGGGGCTCAGAAACTACAATATCTAAAGGCTCATTTATCTGGGGAAGCATTGAGACTTCTCAGCAACACATTAGTAAGCGACGCCAATTATGAGCCTGCATGGAACCTACTCGTTGATACTTACAACAATAAACGAGCATTATTAAAGACGCAACTCGACATTCTACTCAGCCAACCGAAGTTAAATCGAGAATCGGCACAAGGCATTAAGGAACTGAAAACGAGGACCCACGAATGTCTCACCGCGATTGAGAATCTGAAAATCTCAACACAGAATTGGGATCCTATTCTCATCCATTTGCTGGTCCAGAAACTCCCAAACGAAACTCACGAGCTTTGGGAACAGTCGCAGAGCACCAAATCGAGGCAATCGATTCCAACTTGGGCGGAACTCCGCGAATTCATGGAAACCAGGTTCAGGACCTTAGAAGCTGTTGGCAAGGCATCAAGCAACAAGAATGAACATTACGAAAGCAAATCCAGGGAACATCCAAGAAGAAGAACTCAAGCCTTCCACGTTGCAAATCAAAACGTATGCATCCTGTGCAAAGGCACACATGCCCTAGGGAAATGCCCCAAGTATGTACAGCTCAGCATCGATGAGAGATACAAAACAGTCAAATCAAAGGACTTATGCATCAATTGCCTGAGAACAGGCCATCGCTCATCCCAATGTCCCAGTAAAGGTAGATGTTTCCAATGCGGAAAGACTCACCATACAACGTTACACAGAAACCAGCTAGCAAGGCAAACTAACAGCGGCGTTTCATCGCCCGCCAGTTCAAACGATGAATTGCCTTCCAACCAAACACAAACGTACTTCTCTCAGTCAGCATCTTACGACTGCCGACAAGTACTATTAGCTACAGCCCTGGTCACCGTAGTATCTCCAACTGGACGAGAGCAAGTCTGCAGAGCACTCATTGATCCCGGGTCTCAATCCTCGTTCGTACGTGAAGCTGTGGTTCAAGGTCTACAACTCAAAAAGGAGCCAATACAAACAGCATTAACCGCGATCGGCAACATGCCAGCCGGAAAAATCACCAAATGGGCTTCGTTACAACTAAAGACACGAAACCAACAGGCGAAGAACATCCAAATCCAAGCAATGGTAATTAACAAAATAACCAATCCATTACCAAATAGCGAATGCTCTAGCAAGGATTGGGCTCACTTAAAGGATCTTGAATTAGCAGATCCAACGTTCCACAAGCCAGGTCACATCGACATCCTTTTGGGAGCCGACATCTTCCCCATGATCATCTTAGCCGGCCTAAAAAAGGACAACAAAAGAACCCTAGTGGGACAAAACACGGTGTTTGGGTGGATCATCTCTGGGAAGACCACTCCAGCTGCACAAGCAAGTGCACATACGAAAACATTCTTCACCGAGGTGACTCCTAACGACGAACTCAAGAAATTCTGGGAACTAGAAGAACTTCCCTCAAGGCCCAAGTGGACAAACGAAGAAACTCGCTGTGAAGACCACTTCAACAACAACGTCACTAGATGTAGCAACGGACGTTACCAAGTCCGACTTCCATTTGTAGCTGACAAGGTACAACTCGGCGCATCAAGACACATCGCTATTCGAACATTGACGCAGATGGAGAAGCGATTCCAGCAAAATCCTGACTTAAAAGCAGACTACGTCAAATGCATACAAGAATATTTGACGTTAGGACACATGGTGCCTACTAACACTCCAGAGTCAGCACTTCAAAACCAATTGCCTAACGACACAGCAACATATCAATGCTGTTACCTGCCTCATCATGCTGTCATCAAACCAAGTAGCACGACCACCAAATTGAGAGTAGTGTTCGACGCATCTCGTCCAACTGCTAATGGAAATTCATTGAACAGTGTATTATTGAATGGACCAGTAATACAAGACTCGTTAATGTCCACTCTCATGCGATGGAGGAAGTATCGAATTGCTTACATGGCTGACATCGAGAAGATGTACCGGCAGATACGAGTTCATCCAGACGACGCGGAGTATCAACGGATAGTTTGGAGGGAATCACCAGATCAACCCATACAAGATTATAAACTGTTAACCGTGACGTTCGGAACAAAGAGTGCTCCCTTCCTTGCCATCCGAACCATGCACCAATTGGCAAAGGATGAAGCAGAATCATTCCAAATCGGTTCCAACGCCGTGCTCAACGATTTTTACGTGGACGATTTGATGACTGGCGCAAATAACATAGAAGAAGCAAGACAGAAACAAAGGCAACTAATTCAACTTCTTCGAGCTGGAGGACTAGAACTTCGAAAATGGGCCGCAAACCACAACGCCATCTTGGAAGAAGTTCCGGCAGCCGATCGAGAGGTCTCATTTCCTCTCGCAGTCAACGCAGAGGAAGTCAAGGCTCTCGGCTTATTATGGAATCCTGCCAGCGATGCATTGTCATACAAGGTCAGCATGGAGTCAGCACCAGAAACATATACAAAACGAAAAATACTGTCCGAAATAGCGAAACTATTCGACCCCATCGGCTGGCTAACTCCAGTAACAATTAATGCCAAAATACTAATACAGAGTCTTTGGCTGACAAAACTCGACTGGGATGACACGGTCCCGATCAACATCGATCAACAATGGCGAGAATTCCGAGCGGACCTCCAAGTCATCCAAACCATTCAAATCCCGCGGTGGATTGAAGCTCACAACAAAGTCCAGAATATCGAAATCCATGGATTTTGCGACGCATCTATAAAAGCTTATGCAGCAGCCGTATACATCCGGACACAGGACGAAGACAACAATTGCCATTGCCATTTACTCGCTGCCAAGAGCAAAGTGGCACCCATCAAGACCATCTCGCTACCAAAGCTGGAATTATGCGGAGCACACTTGTTGGCCAAATTACTGGCGCAAGTAAAAGACGACATGAAGTTCGAGCAAGTAACAATACACGCGTGGACTGACTCTACAATTGTACTCGCATGGCTGAGAAAACACCCATCATCATGGGAAACATTTGTGGCGAACAGAGTCTCACAAATACATCAACTACTAGACCAAAGTAGCTGGAATCATGTGAAAACAGAAGACAACCCTGCCGACTGCGCCACAAGAGGAGTATCACCCAGTGAATTAAAATCACATAAGTTATGGTGGACAGGTCCTCACTGGCTCCACCAGACAAGGGAACACTGGCCCAAACGGAAGGAGATACAAGATACCACGATGGGCTTACGAAAAACCATCACCAACATGCATATCGAAGTAGATTCCTCGAATAACGATCTAATCAATCGATACTCTTCATTGACGAAATTACTACGTGTCACAGCGTACTGTCGACGATGGTTACCGTCACCCAAACCAAAACCCACCTATCTCACTTCAGAGGAAATACAGGCAGCCCTAACTTGTTGGATAAAAACCACTCAAAATTTGGAATTTGAAGATGAAGTCCAAGCATTGCAAGCCAAGCAAACATTACCCAATAAAAGCAGATTACTAAAGCTAAACCCATTTATCGATCAACAAGGTATTTTACGAGTTGGTGGACGCATCCAAAATGCTGACATAACATTCAACCAGAGTCATCCAATAATCCTACCCGAAAAACACCCGTTAAGTAAATTAATCATCGATAATATTCATCGCATCACACTACACGGTGGCACGCAACTAATGTTAAACACCCTGAGACAAAAATATTGGATTGTGAATGCGCGAAATGCAGTCAGATTTCATAATCACAAATGTGTTCAGTGCTTTCGTCAAAAGGCAGAAGGACGCACGCAGCTCATGGCCAATCTTCCGACATGCCGAGTCCGTCCAGCAAGACCCTTCGCACACACCGGAGTGGATTATTGTGGCCCATTCGAGTTGAAAGTTTCCAAGTTAAGAAACAGCCGAACTCAAAAGAGCTATATCGCCTTATTCATTTGCATGGTGACAAAAGCTATTCATCTCGAGGTAGTCACTGATGCGTCAACAGAAGGTTTCCTCACAGCTTTTCGAAGGTTCATCTCACGGCGAGGATTATGCTCCGATATGTATAGCGATTGTGGATCCAATTTCATTGGAGCAAATAACCTTCTCACACATCACAAGATAGAGAGCAACAAGAAGATGGAGTTGGAACTAGCCGAATCCCTAGGAAATCACGGAGTTGACTGGCATTTTATCCCTCCAGCGTCTCCCCATTTTGGTGGACTATGGGAGAGCGGGGTAAAATCCGTAAAATATCACCTGAAGCGCACCATAGGCGACACGGTATTAACGTATGAAGAATTTAGCACACTCACTACACAGATCGAAGCGGTATTAAACTCCAGGCCACTTACAGAACTTACTCAAGATCCCGAAGACACATCGGCATTAACTCCAGGACATTTCCTGATAGGAGGACCGCTGTTGACACCTCCAGAACCCAGTCTCTTAGATACAAACATCAATCGACTAAACAGGTATCAATTGATCCAACGCCTCCATCAGAACTTCTGGACACGCTGGAGCACAGAATATTTAAGTCGTCTACAACAAAGACCAAAATGGCTCAAACCCACGACAGAAGTGAAGGTTAACGACTTAGTTTTAATAAAGGACGAACGATTGCCACCATCTCGATGGCTGTTAGGGAGAGTACTAACCACACATCCCGGACCAGATAAGTTAATTCGAGTAGTCACAGTACGAACAAAAAACAATGTTATGAAACGACCTATCACGAAAATATGTCCACTACCAATATCAGGCCCTAACGAAGCAGAATAGCATTTCCAAGAGAAAAAAAAATTCATTACAAAAATTACTAACAATTACTAAAGAAACATAGTCAAGACTGAAACCTCAAAATTAGTACCTAACAATCACAACTGCCAACAATTAAGAAAGCAACCATGAAAGTGTCCGTTAGCTGCCCGACCGTTAAATCCAATCAGTGGGAATCGCCATTTAATCAGTAGTGCTCATCAAAACCATGGATGTAAAAAATAAACTATCAACGCTATCATCACCTCAAAAACCAAAAATAAAGCGACCTTTTGAGGCAGTGCCGTGCGGTCCGGAAATAAGAAGACGGACTCAACCGCGTCCCGTCCCCACATCCAAGACCAGAAACACGAAAAACAATACAACAAAAAGGCGTATCTCCTTGGAGGAATATCGACGGCGCCAGCAAAGACCACCGCCTGACGTCCAGATGGAACAGGAGTTATGGGAAAAAATCCGCCACCTCCCGCTTCCGTGGAAAAAAATTCGACAGATGAAGAAATCCTACCGGACGCCGATCAAAGATGGTATCATCCGTTTTACAAAAAAGACGGATAAAATTCTGGTCCGCTTCCAAAAAGGGCAACACGAATTAAAAACCAATAATAAAGGGGAATAAATTAACAAACATAGAGCATTTTTTATTTGTACTGTACCTATCAATCGCCTCATTCAAGAAAATTTTCTTTGAAGCTTAACGCTTCAAGGCGGGGAGAATGTTCAGGCTAAAATAGAATAAAACCTGAAAATATCCCAAACAAAATCATACTTACAAAAAACGTACCTATAAACAAAAAACTCCTGAAAAATGACATAGGAAAAGGAATGATTAAATAAAACAACCAATTTCACTACTTTCTTCATTTTATTTTAAAAATCAAAACATGCAAAATAATCCTAAAAGCGAATAAAAAACACAATTCAATTTTCCTAATATTTATTCCATAAAAACAACACACAGGTAAGAGGACAACACTACACGAAAAGAAAACACAGAAGAAAACTTCGCCTGAAAGGAAAAAAGATTAATTAAACATACCTAAAAGGGAGAACAAATTAATTACGTATTAAACACAAACATTAAAATTTATTTACCTTGCTTGGAAAATAATCCAACAACGAAATGACTCCAAAGTTGCAAGTCCATGAAAAGAAAGCCGTCGGCAAAAAACCAAAAATCTGTAAACAAAAAAGATTAATAAAAATTTCAAACAGGTTCCACAAAAAATACTTACCTGTCAACCCCAATATCGCGGGCTCCCCCTCGTTCACCCACCACTAAAATCCTGAAAATATATCTTAAAATTAGTAAATAAATTAAAAGCCAAATAATATACTTACCAAGATGCAAAAAACCCATCTGACGTCTACAAGTCAGAAAAGAACAGCTGATCGGACATCTAGTACATAAACCCAAAATTATGTACTTCAAAAGGCGAAGCCCCACCACACGCAATCACAACCATTATTCGTAGATAAAATAAATACCGAAGCACAGTCTCAAGAAAGATCAGAAGTTGCTTCACATTTCTAGAGTCTTGAACTAGAAATTAAGCAAGCGAAAAAATCAGCCCAAGTATCGAACTTGGCAATTGGAAAAGATAGAATTGAGGTCTTTTTCAAACAATTTCACGAATCTGTTCAAGTACTGAACTTGACAGTCTGAAAAGACAGAATTGAAGTCTTTTCGTAGCAAAGCCTGAATTAAAGACAGTCTTGAAGTCTTTAATACAGCATCAACTTAATACGCAAAAATTGATTTGCAGCAATTATCGAACCACAGAGGGACGACTTCACAAGGCAAGGTAGTCCATCAAGCAGCAACCAGGCAGCAAGCAGCAAGCATATCCCAAGCGATTCTCAAAGAAACGAAACCAGAGTGCAGCAACACAAAGGTTATTCCTGGCTGTTCTAATTGCAGAACACATCAGTCGAAACATCAATCATCACGCTGACAGATAGGTGGCGTTATTCATTTAAATTGCCAGAGCAAGCAATATTTTGGTAATTTTTACTTACAAAACAAATACGAAATTTCAAGTAATAAATAACGAATTAAAGATTGAATTGAATTATTTTGGCAATTTGTTGAATTTATTGAATTTATAGTTGAGAAAATTTAAGAATTAATTGTGAATAAATAGTAATTTTGATTAGTGGAAAAGGTTATCTTTTTATTGAATCGCACCCTTCGGCACCTTTTTTATTGAGTCAGAAATTAAAGTGCTAATTCTGAACAACGTCATCTATTTTTAATTATTACGACGATCACCTCCTAATACCTGGTCTTTGATCGGTATTAAGAAAGTGACGCCGTAACATATAATATATATATATAGGTATATATCCTTACTAATATTATAAATGCGAAAGTAACTCTGTGTGTCTGTCTGTCTGTCTGTTACGCTTTCACGCCGAAACCACTAAACCGATTTTGATGAAATTTGCTACAGACATAGTTTAGACCTTGGAGACGGACATAGGCTGCTTTTTATGGAGAAAAAAAGGGTTTAAGGGAGTGAAATGGGGTTCAATAAGTTGTAAGGGGATTTTTTTATCTTTACTTTTTTTTTTCTATTGTATAAAAAGTAACTGACTGACAGACAACGCACAACCTAAACCGCTGGAGCTAAAGGGCTGAAATTTTGACAGTGCATCCCTATAATGGCGTCGACATCCACTAAAAAAGCGATTTTTCGAAATTCATCCCCGAAGGGGGTGAAATGGGGTTTATCCAAACCGCTGGAGCTATAGGGCTGAAATTTGGGACAGTGCATCCCTATAATGGAGTGGACATCCACTATAAAGCGATTTTTCGTAATTCATCCCCTAAGGAGGTGAAATGGGGTTTATCCAAACCGTTGGAGCTATAGGGCTGAAATTTTGACAGTGCATCCCTATAATGGCGTGGACATCCACTATAAAGCGATTTTTCGAAATTCATCCCTTAAGCGGGTGAAATAGGGTTTATCCAAACCGCTGGAGCTATAGGGTTGAAATTTTAACAGTGCATCCCTATAATGACGTGGACATCCACTAAAGAGCGATTTTTCGAAATTCATCCCCTTAAGGTGTGAAATGGGGTTTTTACAAACCGCTAAAGCTATAGGGCTGAAATTTTGACAGTGCATCCCTATAATGACGTTTACATCCAGTAATCCACTAAAGAGCGATTTTTCAAAATTCATCCCCTAAGTGTGTGAAATAGGGTTTTTACAAACCGCTAAAGCTATAGGGCTGAAATTCGGACAGTGCATCCCTATAATGGAGTGGACATCCACTATAAAGCGATTTTTCGAAATTCATCCCTTAAGCGGGTGAAATAGGGTTTATCCAAACCGCTGGAGTTATAGGGTTGAAATTTTAACAGTGCATCCCTATAATGACCTGGACATCCACTAAAGAGCGATTTTTCAAAATTCATCCCCTAAGGGTGTGAAATGGGGTTTTTACAAACCGCTAAAGCTATAGGGCTGAAATTTTGACAGTGCATCCCTATAATGACGTGGATATCCACTATAAAGCGATTTTTCGAAATTCATCCCTTAAGCGGGTGGGGTTTATCCAAACCGCTGGAGCTATAGGGTTGAAATTTTAACAGTGTATCCCTATAATGACGTGGACATCCACTAGAGAGCGATTTTTCGAAATTCATCCCCTAAGGGTGTGAAATGGGGTTATTACAAACCGCTAAAGCTATAGGGCTGAAATTTGGACAGTGCATCCCTATAATGGAGTGGACATCCACTATAAAGCGATTTTTCGAAATTCATCCCTTAAGCGGGTGAAATAGGGTTTATCCAAACCGCTGGAGTTATAGGGTTGAAATTTTAACAGTGCATCCCTATAATGACGTGGACATCCACTAAAGAGCGATTTTTCAAAATTCATCCCCTAAGGGTGTGAAATGGGGTTTTTACAAACCGCTAAAGCTATAGGGCTGAAATTTTGACAGTGCATCCCTATAATGACGTGGATATCCACTATAAAGCGATTTTTCGAAATTCATCCCTTAAGCGGGTGGGGTTTATCCAAACCGCTGGAGCTATAGGGTTGAAATTTTAACAGTGTATCCCTATAATGACGTGGACATCCACTAGAGAGCGATTTTTCGAAATTCATCCCCTAAGGGTGTGAAATGGGGTTATTACAAACCGCTAAAGCTATAGGGCTGAAATTTTGACAGTGCATCCCTATAATGGCGTGGACATCCACTAAGAAGCGATTTTTCGAAATTCATCCCCTAAGGGTGTGAAATGGGGTTTTTACAAACCGCTAAAGCTATAGGGCTGAAATTTGGACAGTGCATCCCTATAATGACGTTTACATCCACTAAAGAGCGATTTTTCGAAATTCATCCCTTAAGGGTGTGAAATAGGGGTTTTAAAAACCGCTAAAGCTATAGGGCTGAAGTTTGGACAGTGCATCCCTATAATGGAGTGGACATCCACTATAAAGCGATTTTTCGAAATTCATCCCTTAAGCGGGTGAAATAGGGTTTATCCAAACCGCTGGAGCTATAGGGTTGAAATTTTAACAGTGCATCCCTATAATGACGTGGACATCCACTAAAGAGCGATTTTTCGAAATTCATCCCCTAAGGGTGTGAAATGGGGTTTTTACAAACTGCTAAAGCTATAGGGCTGAAATTTTGACAGTGCATCCCTATAACGGCGTGGACATCCACTAAGAAGCGATTTTTCGAAATTCATCCCCTAAGGGGGTGAAATGGGGTTTATCCAAACCGCTGGAGCTATAGGGCTGAAATTTGGACAGTGCATCCCTATAATGGAGTGGACATCCACTATAAAGCGATTTTTCGAAATTCATCCCCTAAGGGGGTGAAATAGGGTTTATCAGAACCGTTGGAGCTATAGGGCTGAAATTTTGGCAGTGCATCCCTATAATGGCGTGACCATCCACTATGAAGCGATTTTTCAAAATTCATCCCCTAAGGGTGTGAAATGGGGTTTTTACAAACCGCTAAAGCTATAGGGCTGAAATTTGGACAGTGCATCCCTATAATGACGTTTACATCCACTAAAGAGCGATTTTTCGAAATTCATCCCTTAAGGGTGTGAAATAGGGTTTTTACAAACCGCTAAAGCTATAGGGCTGAAGTTTGGACAGTGCATCCCTATAATGGAGTGGACATCCACTATAAAGCGATTTTTCGAAATTCATCCCTTAAGCGGGTGAAATAGGGTTTATCCAAACCGCTGGAGCTATAGGGTTGAAATTTTAACAGTGCATCCCTATAATGACGTGGACATCCACTAAAGAGCGATTTTTCGAAATTCATCCCCTAAGGGTGTGAAATGGGGTTTTTACAAACTGCTAAAGCTATAGGGCTGAAATTTTGACAGTGCATCCCTATAACGGCGTGGACATCCACTAAGAAGCGATTTTTCGAAATTCATCCCCTAAGGGTGTGAAATGGGGTTTTTACAAACCGCTAAAGTTATAGGGCTAAAATTTTAACAGTACATTCCTATAATGGCGTGGACATCCACTATAAGGCGATTTTTCGAAATTTATTCCCTAAGGGGGTGAAATGGGGTTTACCCACACCGCTGGAGATATAGGGCTGAAATTTTGACAATGCATCCCTATAATGGCGTGAACATCCACTAAGAAGCGATTTTTCGAAATTCATCCCCTAAGGGGGTGAAATGGGGTTTACCCACACCGCTTGAGCTATAGGGCTGAAATTTGGACAGTGCATCCCTATAATGGCGTGAACATCCACTAAGAAGCGATTTTTCGAAATTCATCCCCTAAGGGTGTGAAATGGGGTTTTTACAAACCGCTAAAGTTATAGGGCTAAAATTTTAACAGTACATTCCTATAATGGCGTGGACATCCACTATAAGGCGATTTTTCGAAATTTATTCCCTAAGGGGGTGAAATGGGGTTTACCCACACCGCTGGAGATATAGGGCTGAAATTTTGACAATGCATCCCTATAATGGCGTGAACATCCACTAAGAAGCGATTTTTCAAAATTCATCCCCTAAGGGGGTGAAATGGGGTTTATCCAAACCGCTAAAGTTATAGGGCTGGAATTTTAACAGTGCATCCCTATAATGGAGTGCACATCCACTATAAGGCAATTTTTCGAAATTTATCCCCTAAGAGGGTGAAATGGGGTTTACCCAAACCGCTGGAGCTATAGGGCTGAAATTTTGAACAGTGCATCCACTTAATGACGTGGACATCCATTAAGAAACGATTTTTCGAAATTCATCCCCTGAGGGGGTTAAATGGGGTTAAGCCAAACCGCTGGAGCTAAACGGCTGAAGTTTTGACAGTGCATATTTATAATGAAGTGGACATTTACTAAGAAGCGATTTTTCGAAATTCATCCCCTAAAGGGGTGAAATGGGGTTACCAAACTACTGGAGCTACAGGGTTGAAATTTGGACAGTGCATCCCTATAATGACGTGGACATCCACTAAGAGGCGATTACTCGAAACGCACCCCCAAAGGGGATGAAATGGGGTTAACCCAAACCTCCGAAGCTGAAGGGCTGAAATTTTGACAGTGCATCCCTATAATCACGTAGAAATGAATGACTCGAAATTCACTTTATTTAATATTCATTTGTGATTGCTTCATAATTTCTTACATCCACGTAAATAGGCGAACAAACTTAACGAACGTTCGTCAAACCCTAAAATGTCACTTTTCTTGATGACATATACATGCCAATCTCTGCTTCAAAACTTGCAGATTTGTTGAGCAGAGGTGATATTCGCAGCAATTTGTTTACCATATTTATTAAAAAAATGCACTATAATAAACCCTTTTTTGGGATAATAACAACTGACTTTTTTGTTGGTTTTTTTAAGGAAAACATTGCACACAATAAACAGTTTTTAAAGGCGTTGCAATATATATATATATATATATATATATATATATATATATATATATATATATATATATATATATATATATATATATATATATATCCATATATCCTTACTAATATTATAAATGCGAAAGTAACTCTGTCTGTCTGTCTGTCTGTCTGTCTGTCTGTCTGTCTGTCTGTCTGTCTGTCTGTTACGCTTTCACGCCTAAACCACTAAACCGATTTTGATGAAATTTGCTACAGACATAGTTTAGACCTGGGAGACGGACATAGGCTACTTTTTATGGAGAAAAAAAGGGTTTAAGGGAGTGAAATGGGGTTCAATAAGTTGTAAGGGGATTTTTTATCTTTACTTTTTTTTCTATTGTATAAAAAGTAACTGACTGACAGACAACGCACAACCTAAACCGCTGGAGCTATAGGGCTGAAATTTTGGCAGTGCATCCCTATAATGGCGTGGACACCCGCTAAGAAGCGATTTTTCGAAATTCATCCCCTAAGGGGGTGAAATGGGGTTTACCCCAACCGCTGGAGCTATAGGGCTGAAATTTTGACAGTGCATCCCTATAATGGCGTGGACATCCACTATAAAGCGATTTTTCGAAATTCATCCCTTAAGCGGGTGAAATAGGGTTTATCCAAACCGCTGGAGCTATAGGGTTGAAATTTTAACAGTGCATCTCTATAATGACGTGGACATCCACTAAAGAGCGATTTTTCGAAATTCATCCCCTTAAGGTGTGAAACGGGGTTTTACAAACCGCTAAAGCTATAGGGCTGAAATTTGGACAGTGCATCCCTATAGTGGAGTGGACATCCACTATAAAGCGATTTTTCGAAATTCATCCCTTAAGCGGGTGAAATAGGGTTTATTCAAACCGCTGGAGCTATAGGGTTGAAATTTTAACAGTGGATCCCTATAATGACGTGGACATCCACTAAAGAGCGATTTTTCAAAATTCATCCCCTAAGGGTGTGAAATGGGGTTTTTACAAACCGCTAAAGCTATAGGGCTGAAATTTTGACAGTGCATCCCTATATTGACGTGGATATCCACTATAAAGCGATTTTTCGAAACTCATCCCATAAGCGGGTGAAATAGGGTTTATCCAAACCGCTGGAGCTATAGGGTTGAAATTTTAACAGTGAATCCCTATAATGACGTGGACATCCACTAGAGAGCGATTTTTCGAAATTCATCCCCTAAGGGTGTGAAATGGGGTTTTTACAAACCGCTAAAGCTATAGGGCTGAAATTTTGACAGTGCATCCCTATAATGACGTTTACATCCACTAAAGAGCGATTTTTCAAAATTCATCCCCTAAGGGTGTGAAATGGGGTTTTTACAAACCGCTAAAGCTATAGGGCTGAAATTTTGACAGTGCATCCCTATAATGACGTGGATATCCACTATAAAGCGATTTTTCGAAACTCATCCCTTAAGCGGGTTAAATAGGGTTTATCCAAACCGCTGGAGCTATAGGGTTGAAATTTTAACAGTGCATCCCTATAATGACGTGGACATCCACTAAAGAGTGATTTTTCGAAATTCATCCCCTAAGGGTGTGAAATAGGGTTTTTACAAACCGCTAAAGCTATAGGGCTGAAATTTTGACAGTGCATCCCTATAACGGCGTGGACATCCACTAAGAAGCGATTTTTCGAAATTCATCCCCTAAGGGGGTGAAATGGGGTTTACCCACACCGCTTGAGCTATAGGGCTGAAATTTGGACAGTGAATCCCTATAATGGCGTGAACATCCACTAAGAAGCGATTTTTCAAAATTCATCCCCTAAGGGTGTGAAATGGGATTTTTACAAACCGCTAAAGCTATAGGGCTGAAATTTGGACAGTGCATCCCTATAATGACGTTTACATCCACTAAAGAGCGATTTTTCAAAATTCATCCCCTAAGGGTGTGAAATGGGGTTTTTACAAACCGCTAAAGCTATAGGGCTGAAATTTTGACAGTGCATCCCTATAATGACGTGGATATCCACTATAAAGCGATTTTTCGAAACTCATCCCTTAAGCGGGTGAAATAGGGTTTATCCAAACCGCTGGAGCTATAGGGTTGAAATTTTAACAGTGAATCCCTATAATGACGTGGACATCCACTAGAGAGCGATTTTTCGAAATTCGTCCCCTAAGGGTGTGAAATGGGGTTTTTATAAACCGCTAAAGCTATAGGGCTGAAATTTTGACAGTGCATCCCTATAATGGCGTGGACATCCACTAAGAAGCGATTTTTCGAAATTCATCCCCTAAGGGGGTGAAATGGGGTTTACCCACACCGCTTGAGCTATAGGGCTGAAATTTGGACAGTGAATCCCTATAATGGCGTGAACATCCACTAAGAAGCGATTTTTCAAAATTCATCCCCTAAGGGGGTGAAATAGGGTTTACCCACACGGCTGGAGCTATAGGGCTGAAATTTTGACAATGCATCCCTATAATGGCGTGAACATCCACTAAGAAGCGATTTTTCAAAATTCATCCCCTAAGGGTGTAAAATAGGGTTTTTACAAACCGCTAAAGCTATAGGGCTGAAGTTTGGACAGTGCATCCCTATAATGGAGTGGACATCCACTATAAAGCGATTTTTCGAAATTCATCCCTTAAGCGGGTGTAATAGGGTTTGTCAAAACCGCTGGAGCTATAGGGTTGAAATTTTAACAGTGCATCCCTATAATGGCGTGAACATCTACTAAGAAGCGATTTTTCATAATTCATCCCCTAAGGGGGTGAAATGGGGTTTATCCAAACCGCTAGAGTTATAGGGCTGGAATTTTAACAGTGCATCCCTATAATGGAGTTTTCGAAATATATCCCCTAAGAGGGTGAAATGGGGTTTTCCCAAACCGCTGGAGCTATAGGGCTGAAATTTTGAACAGTGCATCCCCTTAATGACGTGGACATCCATTAAGAAACGATTTTTCGAAATTCATCCCCTGAGGGGTTTAAATGGGGTTAAGCCAAACCGCTGGAGCTAAACGGCTGAAATTTTGACAGTGCATATTTATAATGAAGTGGACATTTACTAAGAAGTGATTTTTCGAAATTCATCCCCTAAAGGGGTGAAATGGGGTTACCAAACTACTGGAGCTACAGGGTTGAAATTTGGACAGTGCATCCCTATAATGACGTGGACATCCACTAAGAGGCGATTACTCGAAATGCACCCCCAAAGGGGATGAAATGGGGTTAACCCAAACCTCCGAAGCTGAAGGGCTGAAATTATGACAGTGCAACCCTATAATCACGTAGAAATGAATGACTCGAAATTCACTTTATTTAATATTCATTTGTGATTGCTTCATAATTTCTTACATCCACGTAAATAGGCGAACAAACTTAACGAACGTTCGTCAAACCCTAAAATGTCACTTTTCTTGATGACATATACATGCCAATCTCTGCTTCAAAACTTGCAGATTTGTTGAGCAGAGGTGATATTCGCAGCAATTTGTTTACCATATTTATTAAAAAAATGCACTATAATAAACCCTTTTTAGGGATAATAACAGCTGACTTTTTTGTTGGTTTTTTTTAAGGAAAACATTGCACATAATAAACAGTTTTTAAAGGCGTTGCAAGGCACGCGGGTTTTATGCTAGTATATATATATATATATATATATATATACACTAGGGAGCACTTGATTACCCTCACATGAAATTTCGATGTAAAACTTGCTGCAGCAAGCCTATCCCTGCGAAATTTTTGTTAAATATTTCTGGTCCGTTATTTCAAAATTCCTAGTAATCAAAATAATTCAAAGAACTAAAAGTAACGGGAAATTCCAATTTTTGAATATTATGTGTTTTGCAAGAGGAGCACTTGATTACCCTCATCAGTTTCTTTCTGTTATTATTAGCATAAAAGTGCAGTGAAGCTGAGGAATTTGTATTTAATTAAACTTTTACTTCTTTCAAATAGTGTTTTTAAGTGTTTTGCGTGTCAGTTTGAAAATATGGGTCGCGGGAAAACTCTATCCCAAGAAGAAATAGGCAAAATTCTTGCATTCAAGCAAAAGAATTATTCAAACAGGGAAATCGCGAGGAAAATTGGACGAAATTCGTGGACTGTTAACAACTTTTTGAAAGACCCCGAAAATTATGGGCCAAATAGAAAAGGCCGCACAGCAACGGCGACAACCGAGCGGGAGAGTAGGTCAATTTTACGTGAAGTGTCCAACTCCATGTCAACCGCTCGAAAGATAAAGGAAAAAGCCGGAGTTTCAGCGAGTGTTTGGACGGTTCGGAGGGTAATTAAGCAATCCCCAAAGATTCGCCACAAAATACTACAAAAAAAAAACGCTCTTGCATGAACGTCATAGGGATGCCAGATTAAGGTTTTGTAGAAATTATCTAAGTTGGAGGAGTGAGTGGGAACACGCGATTTTTTCGGACGAGAAAAAATTTAATCTGGATGGTCCTGACGGGTTTCAACATTATTTCCACGATATGCGAAAATCTGAGCTGTTCCTATCTCGTCAGGACCATCCAGATTAAATTTTTTCTCGTCCGAAAAAATCGCGTGTTCCCACTCACTCCTCCAACTTAGATAATTTCTACAAAACCTTAATCTGGCATCCCTATGACGTTCATGCAAGAGCGTTTTTTTTTTGTAGTATTTTGTGGCGAATCTTTGGGGATTGCTTAATTACCCTCCGAACCGTATAAACACTCGCTGAAACTCCGGCTTTTTCCTTTATCTTTCGAGCGGTTGACATGGAGTTGGACACTTCACGTAAAATTGACCTACTCTCCCGCTCGGTTGTCGCCGTTGCTGTGCGGCCTTTTCTATTTGGCCCATAATTTTCGGGGTCTTTCAAAAAGTTGTTAACAGTCCACGAATTTCGTCCAATTTTCCTCGCGATTTCCCTGTTTGAATAATTCTTTTGCTTGAATGCAAGAATTTTGCCTATTTCTTCTTGGGATAGAGTTTTCCCGCGACCCATATTTTCAAACTGACACGCAAAACACTTAAAAACACTATTTGAAAGAAGTAAAAGTTTAATTAAATACAAATTCCTCAGCTTCACTGCACTTTTATGCTAATAATAACAGAAAGAAACTGATGAGGGTAATCAAGTGCTCCTCTTGCAAAACACATAATATTCAAAAATTGGAATTTCCCGTTACTTTTAGTTCTTTGAATTATTTTGATTACTAGGAATTTTGAAATAACGGACCAGAAATATTTAACAAAAATTTCGCAGGGATAGGCTTGAAGCAGCAAGTTTTACATCGAAATTTCATGTGAGGGTAATCAAGTGCTCCCTAGTGTATATATATATACAGGGTGTCCCACATAAACTTACAAAGCGGCCGGCTGTGGATAGGTCTTGGATAGACGAACAAAAAATCGTATGGGTGGGGGGGGGAAATCGTAACGGTTTAGCCGCTAGGGCGTTTTGAATTTTTTTTGCTAGAGTTTTACATATCACCTTGTATTTTTGTAACCGTGTAACCCATTTTCATGATTATGGTACCGGTGTACGCAGAATTCCCCCACCTATCTACGACGGTAAAAATAATGGTCCTATCCTATCTTATTTTGGAGTTATGAGTCGCCAAAGTCAAAATTTTGTATTTTTTTCACTAAAATTTCAACTAAAACCACCTTTTTCTCCAAAAAATACGTGATAAACCTAAACTTTTTTTTCCAAAATTAAAAAGTTTGGACAATTTCCTATAAATAATGTATTACAAGTTTTATTCTAGGGCCTTTACTTTAGAAGTTATAAGCAATTTTAAAGTTAATATTGGCCTTTTTCGATGCTTATTTGGCACTTTTCGGCAAAGCTCAGATGGAAAAGTACTAAAAAAGGACGAAATAGAGCCAATTTCAACATTAAAAATGCTTATAACTTCAAAAATAGAGGCTGCGGCGTAAAAGTTGTAATACATTATTTATAGGAAATTGTCCAAACTTTTTAATTTTGGAAAAAAAGTTTAGGTTTATCACGTATTTTTTGGAGAAAAAGGTGGTTTTAGTTGAAATTTTAGTGAAAAAATACAAAATTTTGACTTTGGCGACTCATAACTCCAAAAGTTTATAAGATAGGACCATTATTTTTACCGTCGTAGATAGGTGGGGGAATTCTGCGTACACCGGTACCATAATCATGAAAATGGGTTACACGGTTACAAAAATACAGGGTGATATGTAAAACTCTAGCAAAAAACTTCAAAACGCCCTAGCGGCTAAACCGTTACGATCCCCCCCCCCACCCATACGATTTTTTGTTCGTCTATCCAAGACCTATCCACAGCCGGCCGCTTTGTAAGTTTATGTGGGACACCCTGTATATATATATATATATGTATATATATATATATATATATATATATATATATATATATATATATACATATATATATATATATACATATATATATATATATATATATATATATATATATATATATATATACTAGCATAAAACCCGCGTGCCTTGCAACGCCTTTAAAAACTGTTTATTATGTGCAATGTTTTCCTTAAAAAAACCAACAAAAAAGTCAGCTGTTATTATCCCTAAAAAGGGTTTATTATAGTGCATTTTTTTAATAAATATGGTACACAAATTGCTGGGAATATCACCTCTGCTCAACAAATCTGCAAGTTTTGAAGCAGAGATTGGCATGTATATGTCATCAAGAAAAGTGACATTTTAGGGTTTGACGAACGTTCGTTAAGTTTGTTCGCCTATTTACGTGGATGTAAGAAATTATGAAGCAATCACAAATGAATATTAAATAAAGTGAATTTCGAGTCATTCATTTCTACGTGATTATAGGGTTGCACTGTCATAATTTCAGCCCTTCAGCTTCGGAGGTTTGGGTTAACCCCATTTCATCCCCTTTGGGGGTGCATTTCGAGTAATCGCCTCTTAGTGGATGTCCACGTCATTATAGGGATGCACTGTCCAAATTTCAACCCTGTAGCTCCAGTAGTTTGGTAACCCCATTTCACCCCTTTAGGGGATGAATTTCGAAAAATCGCTTCTTAGTAAATGTCCACTTCATTATAAATATGCACTGTCAAAATTTCAGCCGTTTAGCTCCAGCGGTTTGGCTTAACCCCATTTAACCCCCTCAGGGGATGAATTTCGAAAAATCGTTTCTTAATGGATGTCCACGTCATTAAGGGGATGCACTGTTCAAAATTTCAGCCCTATAGCTCCAGCGGTTTGGGTAAACCCCATTTCACCCTCTTAGGGGATATATTTCGAAAAATTGCCTTATAGTGGATGTCCACTCCATTATAGGGATGCACTGTTAAAATTCCAGCCCTATAACTCTAGCGGTTTGGATAAACCCCATTTCACCCCCTTAGGGGATGAATTATGAAAAATCGCTTCTTAGTAGATGTTCACGCCATTATAGGGATGCACTGTCAAAATTTCAGCCCAATAGCTCCAGCGGTGTGGGTAAACCCCATTTCACCCCCTAAGGGGATAAATTTCGAAAAATCGCCTTATAGTGGATATCCACGCCATTATAGGAATGCACTGTTAAAATTTCAGCCCTATAACTTTAGCGGTTTGGATAAACCCCATTTCACCCCCTTAGGGGATGAATTTTGAAAAATCGCTTCTTAGTGGATGTTCACGCCATTATAGGGATTCACTGTCCAAATTTCAGCCCTATAGCTCAAGCGGTGTGGGTAAACCCCATTTCACCCCCTTAGGGATGAATTTCGAAAAATCGCTTCTTAGTGGATGTCCACGCCGTTATAGGGATGCACTGTCAAAATTTCAGCCCTATAGCTTTAGCGGTTTGTAAAAACCCCATTTCACACCCTTAGGGGATGAATTTCGAAAAATCGCTCTTTAGTGGATGTCCACGTCATTATAAGGATGCACTGTTAAAATTTCAACCCTATAGCTCCAGCGGTTTGGATAAACCCTATTTCACCCGCTTAAGGGATGAGTTTCGAAAAATCGCTTTATAGTGGATGTCCACTCCATTATAGGGATGCACTGTCCAAACTTCAGCCCTATAGCTTTAGCGGTTTGTAAAAACCCTATTTTACACCCTTAGGGGATGAATTTTGAAAAATCGCTTCTTAGTGGATGTTCACGCCATTATAGGGATGCACTGTCAAAATTTCAGCCCTATAGCTCCAGCCATGTGGGTAAACCCTATTTCACCCCCTTAGGGGATGAATTTTGAAAAATCGCTTCTTAGTGGATGTTCACGCCATTATAGGGATTCACTGTCCAAATTTCAGCCCTATAGCTCAAGCGGTGTGGGTAAACCTCATTTCACCCCCTTAGGGGATGAATTTCGAAAAATCGCTTCTTAGTGGATGTCCACGCCATTATAGGGATGCACTGTCAAAATTTCAGCCCTATAGCTTTAGCGGTTTGTAAAAACCCCATTTCACACCCTTAGGGGATGAATTTCGAAAAATCGCTCTCTAGTGGATGTCCACGTCATTATAGGGATTCACTGTTAAAATTTCAACCCTATAGCTCCAGCGGTTTGGATAAACCCTATTTCACCCGCTTAAGGGATGAGTTTCGAAAAATCGCTTTATAGTGGATATCCACGTCATTATAGGGATGCACTGTCAAAATTTCAGCCCTATAGCTTTAGCGGTTTGTAAAAACCCCATTTCACACCCTTAGGGGATGAATTTTGAAAAATCGCTCTTTAGTGGATGTAAACGTCATTATAGGGATGCACTGTCCAAATTTCAGCCCTATAGCTTTAGCGGTTTGTAAAAATCCCATTTCACACCCTTAGGGGATGAATTTTGAAAAATCGCTTCTTAGTGGATGTTCACGCCATTATAGGGATGCACTGTCAAAATTTCAGCCCTATAGCTCCAGCCGTGTGGGTAAACCCTATTTCACCCCCTTAGGGGATGAATTTCGAAAAATCGCTTCTTAGTGGATGTCCACGCCATTATAGGGATGCACTGTCAAAATTTCAGCCCTATAGCTTTAGCGGTTTGTAAAAACCCCATTTCACACCCTTAGGGGATGAATTTCGAAAAATCGCTCTCTAGTGGATGTCCACGTCATTATAGGGATTCACTGTTAAAATTTCAACCCTATAGCTCCAGCGGTTTGGATAAACCCTATTTCACCCGCTTAAGGGATGAGTTTCGAAAAATCGCTTTATAGTGGATATCCACGTCATTATAGGGATGCACTGTCAAAATTTCAGCCCTATAGCTTTAGCGGTTTGTAAAAACCCCATTTCACACCCTTAGGGGATGAATTTTGAAAAATCGCTCTTTAGTGGATGTCCACGTCATTATAGGGATCCACTGTTAAAATTTCAACCCTATAGCTCCAGCGGTTTGAATAAACCCTATTTCACCCGCTTAAGGGATGAATTTCGAAAAATCGCTTTATAGTGGATGTCCACTCCACTATAGGGATGCACTGTCCAAATTTCAGCCCTATAGCTTTAGCGGTTTGTAAAAACCCCATTTCACACCTTAAGGGGATGAATTTCGAAAAATCGCTCTTTAGTGGATGTCCACGTCATTATAGAGATGCACTGTTAAAATTTCAACCCTATAGCTCCAGCGGTTTGGATAAACCCTATTTCACCCGTTTAAGGGATGAATTTCGAAAAATCGCTTTATAGTGGATGTCCACGCCATTATAGGGATGCACTGTCAAAATTTCAGCCCTATAGCTCCAGCGGTTGGGGTAAACCCCATTTCACCCCCTTAGGGGATGAATTTCGAAAAATCGCTTCTTAGCGAGTGTCCACGCCATTATAGGGATGCACTGCCAAAATTTCAGCCCTATAGCTCTAACGGTTTGGATAAACCCCATTTCACCCCCTTAGGGGATGAATTTCGAAAAATCGCTTTATAGTGGATGTCCACTCCATTATAGGGATGCACTGTCCAAATTTCAGCCCTATAGCTCCAGCGGTTTGGATAAACCCCATTTCACCCCCTTAGGGGATGAATTTCGAAAAATCGCTTTTTAGTGGATGTCCACGCCATTATAGGGATGCACTGTCAAAATTTCAGCCCTTTAGCTCCAGCGGTTTAGGTTGTGCGTTGTCTGTCAGTCAGTTACTTTTTATACAATAGAAAAAAAAGTAAAGATAAAAAATCCCCTTACAACTTATTGAACCCCATTTCACTCACTTAAACCCTTTTTTTCTCCATAAAAAGTAGCCTATGTCCGTCTCCCAGGTCTAAACTATGTCTGTAGCAAATTTCATCAAAATCGGTTTAGTGGTTTAGGCGTGAAAGCGTAACAGACAGACAGACAGACAAAGTTACTTTCGCATTTATAATATTAGTAAGGATATATGGATATATATATATATATATATATATATATATATATATATATATATATATATATATATATGTGCCCATAATTATGAAAGTGGTCTAAGTCATATATTTCTTGTTTGAAGATATTTAATGAATTGCATTTGACACACTGAATGAATTCCATATAATGTTGAAATTACAACCACTGTCTAATGGTTCATTTTTGACAATTTCGTAAAAATTACATTGAATACATTTAGTTTAAACTAATGTGGTATGAAATAACTGATAAACTCATTTTTTTTAAATTTTGACTTAGACCACTTTCATAATTATGGGCACATATATATATATATATATATATATATATATATATATATATATATATATATATATATACATATATATATATATATATATATATATGGGCGATTCTCCGGAACTTTTAACCTGCTTGTCGCTTCAAAATTTTTATGAATTACAATTTTTGTAGGAAGATTAAAAATAAAAGAAGCTATCGATAATGTTAAGAAATTATTAATGAGCAATGAGGTATAAGTACGAAGTCATTTAAAACGATATTTTGCAATGAAATTTGAAAAAATGTTCCGTTACCTGTCACTTTTCGGCCTGTCTTTAGCGCTAATCTGAATGAAAAACTATTTATATTTGTGATAGGAAGCGTTGACACAAATAGTGAAAAGTGAAAAATTGTAGTTTAACTCTTAAGGAAAAATGCAGTTGTGTTCGGTGCAGTGTCAAATCGCTATATTTTCCAAAAAAACAACTCTGAAGTTTGTCCCTAGGTTTTGACGTCAAAGTTGTAACCCGCATGGTAAGTCGAAGTACTCCGAATTGTCTCATTTTATCATAAAATTTTTTAAAGGCACTTATTGTTCAGACACTAACGAACATGTGCATACATTTTGTGACAACAATAAGTTGAAATTGGTTGATTTTTGGGCAAAACTGGCTAACGTGAACGTAGGTTACATTTAAATGTCAAAGTTGTAACCGCAATTAATTTGCTCATATTACATTAAATTCATCCCCGTAAAATTTCTTATGACCTATTGTAACTAGTTAAATCATATGTAACGTTTTCTTCGCTTAAGTTGTTTCATGAATCTTAAAAAAAAGTAATTTTAGCGAATGTCAAAATTGTAACCATGTCAAATTTGATGTCAAAATTGTAACCATGTCAATATAACCATGTCATAAAAAAAATATGCGCATTGAATTTTTTAATGTTCTACATCAGAAAACATTTATTTATGAAATAAGAAACACAAAAAATATCATGGTACGGTTGTGCTATCTATTTGAAATTTCATTTTTCCAATTAGCTCAGGTTAAAGGTTCTGGAGAATTGCCCATATATATATATATATATATATATATATATACATATATATATATATATATATATATGTATGTATGTATTTAAATTGACCCAAACTAAATGGCTTAAATTTTCTCTGTAAGCAATAATGAAATAAATACACAAAAACTTGAATTTTTGCTCAAAAAAAAGCCTATTTCATTGTTCTCAAATTAAAAAAAAACGCGATGCAAAATTTCCTATTAAATCTCTCTTCTCATTCATTAATTCATTGATAAATTTCAGCCATTGACCAAGAAATCATCGTAGTTTCAGCCCACCCACCCCCATCCAAAACAAAAGAAAAGGAATACCCGCGCAGGAATCTATTTTTAGACCCGAAACTTTTGGCTTTTCTTCTAACATGCGTTAAGGGCTTTGAAATGCTTTTTTAAGTTCAGGCGCAAACAAACTTTTTTCAATTTTTACTAAAAAATAACAAAATTAAAAAATGCACTTATAAAGAAATATTATTATTTATATTATTAAACTAATGTTGAAAACCCATCCCCATTGATTTTAGACGTTTAAAACAAAAATTTCTATCACTAAAACTTAAATCGGTACAACTATCGCCATCTAACAAACCAGCTGGAAAGATGTTTGTCCATATCTACTTACTCTATAATCAATGATATCTACTTACTCTATAATCAATGTATTTATAATCAATGAACCCTCTTTACAGACAGCCAATTTTTTTTTTATTCATAAAAGTATGCAATCATTTCATCAATGTTTGGCTCGAGCGTGACGGGGCAATGAGTCATCCTTTTTCGTTTTAATAGACGTTGTCACGTCGAAATCCCATAGCCTCTCAGATTGCCAGGCACTCTGTCACTAGGCTACTAAGGCATGCATACCAACAAAATATAAATAGCGGTATAAACGCGACACTTTACTGTGTGTACTCGGTGTTATTCAAAGTTTTTAACCAATAATTAAATATGGCTGATGAAAATTTACAAGTGAAAGAGGCACTTTAGGGACATTGGTAAAAAAAAGTATAGTACAAATCTCGGGCCGTCGGAGGTTGCGGACTCGTGCGGTGGCCTCGCTTGATTTCGGTTCGGTCGGTAATCTCCGCACTGGCCCCGTAGAAGCCCCCTTTCGGCCCTTGATATGTAATGTACTATTAAACTTATCTTATTGTTAGTGTGCCGCGAAATTTTGAAATTGTTAAAAGTGTGCCGTAACAAGGAAAAGGTTGAGAATCACTGCTCTAGTTACTTAATTCTCATCATAAGTTGATACTAAATTACTAACTTACATTATATACAACTTCTCTAAATCCCGAAGATTTACCGGACGAAAATACCGGTTTCAAAAAATGATCCAACCCCTTGTGGATACCGGTGATGTGCCGCAGGAAAGCAGCCATATCGCGCTAGTGCGACGTACTCCATTGCCCGCATGGCAAGGCACTACAAAATGTTATATACACTGTTTATATGAAGCAAAGTACCCGGTTGAACATGTTATTTTTAAATTATGAAAATCAATTGCATCAATGTCCCTAACTCACGTCCGCATAAGTTAAACCAGGACTAATTCGAGTCGTAAGCATATCTTCTACCTTCGCTGCTGAACGTAATTTAAATAATTTGCCCAAAACTCTCGAATCACTTATTTTTTTAAATGCATCCAGCTTCTTGACTGGAATGAGGTGTTGATAAGGAAGAAAAACCATTTTATTAAGGGAAACAGCGACGTATGTATATGTACACGAGAGTTTGAATTACTAATAAGATCTCCGCCCGTGACCAAATGTCATCGTCTGACATGTAATCAATTTGAGCACGCAATTACGGCATCCATAATTTCCTGAAATCAAGAAAAGTCCCACCTTAGCATAAATAATTCAACAATTCAGCCCCTTCATAAATTAACACTAACGAAAAATTCCTAAAAATAATATTTACTAAAAAAAAGTTGAAATTATTTATTGACTGAGAAATCACATAATTCCGCCTTCCCTGAAGTGGTTTATTTGTGGCCAGTTGAAAGTTTTAAATCTTGGCGCCAGGCCGCATTTTCGAGTGGAACTCAGGTTAAATAAATTTGTTATAAAATTGGCTAATTGTACTTCAATTAAAGAAGTACGGCAAATACAGGAAAACGACTGAGACGCTTTATATATTAAGCAGGTGCGCTTTTTCGCCTGCATCGAGCTTCAACGCGAAAATTGCAGCGAATTCGATACTTAAAGCTCCGCTGGATTCCACTCGGAAAAATGCGAATTTTTGTTTTCCCATTCATAAGAAAATCCGGATGTGACTTGGATGTGTGTGGTTATAGTAAAGCTTTTCGAACGAAATTATAGTTTTAGTGTTGGTATCTCTTAAGAAATTTTGTTCAGCCGGAGGATTTTTTTATATTTATGATGAAATATGAATTTTTTCCTCTAAATAAAAATACACGTCTTTTTGCATTGGAAGGGAGACTTTGGTAGATCTCTAAATTCATATCATTGTTATATCTACATATATAAATATAATTGGAGTGTGTCTGTGATTTCAAAATAATTGTGTTTTTATAATTAAAACATTTTTAAAATTTTTTCTGTATGTCTGTCTGTTTGTCTGTTAGGGCTAATCTCAGAAACGGCTGATCCGGTTGGGATAGGACTTTGAATGGAAGATTTAGTATTTTTGCGAGCATGTTTTAGGCTATTAGTATATCCGTTATATTTTCTTTATCTGTATGTATGCATTGATGTATGTATTTAGACAAATCTTGCCCAGGTCGTGCAGGTCGAGGATGGATATGGGAAATAAGCGCTAATTAGTTTGTGGTCCGAGCTACCAAGGGGTGAGCTAACCTTGACGGAGTACCGCGTCGGATGAGAAGTAAGAAACAGATCAAGGAGGTGTTTTCATAAGTAAGTATGAACCACTCCAATTTAGTAAGGTTGTCCTGGGGGTAGTTTTCGATAAAGTTAGAGGGTTGACTTTATTTCTATTGAATTCGCCATACCCCAATTATTAAATGGCGACATTATTAGCATTTCAAAAAACATTTTGAGATATAACATTCTAAAAACAAAATTTTTAAAAATGCCGGAAAAAGTTTTATTCTTACTAAGAATACTGTTGTATATCAAATTAAAGCCTTATTAAAGCAGAAGAAACTGGTGCTACTTTCAGCTTTCTATGCCAAATAGTTTTTGAACTATGTAGATCAATCTAAAGATTTCAAAATTTGTTAAAAATTTAAGATTTTCGACTTTTTGAAAATTTATAACTAAAACAATAGAAAGCCAAAAATTTCAAAACCAGAAGAACAAATATAAAAAAAATTATTTCAATCGGAGGTGGTGAGGTCCAAACCATTGGTTGGTTTGATATGGAATGACCCGGTTGTAATATACATTTTTTCATCTTCCAAACATTGCTTGCAGTATATATTTACGGGCTGAATATTTAACTGTCGATGGACTCTAAAACCGATAAATCCATGAAGCCTTTCCTCATTTTCATTAATTGGAGAGTTTACAAATAACAAGGAAGGTATTGAACCTATTTTTAATTTATTTTTACCAAAACAATTACGATCAAATTATTTTGAGCAAACGTACAATTTTTTATTGTGGGTGGGGATTTAACTTTACAGGCATTTATGAAAAGCACGTGTCCCAGATTTTGGAAATCGAAAGAATTTCAGATTTGGCTGAGCACGTCTATGCGCTTTGCAAGTTTGGGTGATGCAAACAACTCTCCAGGTTGTACGACTTTGTTGCATTTTTTATAAAAAATGTGTCCAAAATTCTACACCCACAATATTCCTACAACAAAAGACTTACGTAAAGCCAAACCCCAACATTTTAAGCCAATAGCGAAAATTCAGATAAAATAAAATAAAGAATAATTACCTAAATTCATTACTAAAATCAATCGAGTTAGTTAATACCGAAATACCAGTAAAAAAGTCGTAACCAAAACCTCAACCAAGTACCTATTTTAAAAATATCGCAAATCATCTCACCAAGAATTTGAAATCAAGCGAAATTGATAGTGAATCTCAGACAGTCTTTAAAAAAATACACTGAATGTTCTAAGAAATAGTTAAAATACAAAGCATCAGGAAAATCCTTCAATGCAGCGCTAGAGGCAAACGTTTGAAAGATGACAATGTTGCGAGAAACATTCTGTTGTCAGTTCCTTTCCTTGCCCCCCTAAAATTCTAGTTTCCTTATCGAAAAACTCACCGCATGTCTTGTGCTGCGGACCATGACCACGTTCGCCTCATTGTGTAGCTGGAAATTCTAATATGTTGCATGTTGCTAAGGTGAAGGCAATCTCAGTGGTCTGCCGATGCGAAAATCGTTCGGGTTTTTTGTTCTAGCTGTCGCATCTTTATACGTAGTATTATGTTATCTCTGGTAATACCCTGCCACCTGAAATCGATCTAAATCAAGATCTGGTAACGCTTGGGTTTCACTCAGTGCGAAAATATCAGGGGCATTGAGCAGCAGCTCACAGGTAACAGCAAGTAAGATCGCATTCAGTCTCCGAATGTCGCAAAAATTAATCCTAAATTATTGCACTGGGGACTGTTTTGCGTGAGATCCAAGACCTCATTTGTAGCCGGCTGCACCGGCGATGCATCCATCGGAGCTAACGGGAATAGTCTTGTTGCAGTGTTATGCCTGACGTTCCGCTATTAGATTAATATTGAGCTTAGAATAAGGGTCATGTTAATGCGAGAATACATGAATACATGCGGCTCTCTTAAAAGGGGGGTCGCCAGTACCTGCTATTTACAGTTCATATATTGTTTAGAATAACATAGACTTATTACTTACTTATAAAAAATATGTTTAATAGTGGTGGTTAGTATCTGTCATCAGTATGGTTAGTCGAGATTAATCAATTGAGAAGTACTAGCTTAGCTTATTTATGCTTATGTTCTGTAGTTGCATACGGAGAAAAGCTGGGTCTCACTCTAGGTGGGCGGCGCTACTGTATCCCAGGTAGGGTCAGAGACTGATTTATTGCAGCCGTGCGCTATTTATCACGTGCTGTATTGTTATAAGGCTGATTGTTCATCTTAAAATCCATCCGCGGTGGTGGTCCGTGTCAAAGCTGTCGTAGAATTGCAATATTGTGGAGTTATTACGTGTGAGGACGGGTTTTATATTGACATTAAGGAGGTTTAGTGGATTAAGGTAATAGATGCCACTGTCACTGTTTTCACTGTTCACATTACGAATAAGAGGGTTTTCGTGCGAAGATAGCTTATCAGTGCGCTCCTTCCAGTTTTCAAGTAAGTACGTCAACAGCGGAGTTACCTGCGCCTTGGCATAACGCTCTGTATTCGAGTAGTATTTAAATCAAGATTTGAATCTTAGAGAACAACAGTGCCTCAGGATTTTCCTTTCAAGACACTCAAAGTTGCGAGCCCAACTAGTGGAGCAATTAAACCAGCAGGAAAATCCGTATGCCAGCGATGGTCTGATAATTTGTTTATATAGTAGCAGCTTCGACTGCATATTTAGTGGGCTTTTATGCTTGAGAATAGGGTAAAGAAAGCCCGTGACCTTGCGAGCATTAGCAATAACCAGTTTAATATGTTCATTGAATTTCATTAGGCAGTTAAAATTAATACCCAAGTACTCAGTGTTGCTCAGTCTATAGTGTTTCTAATAAAATTTGTTACATTTCGACGGACAGCTAAGATTCATGCTATACAGCGGACTCGCCAGCCAAATTTTTCGCGGTTAATAATACTTTATTGAGTTTAAAAAAAAAATGGCAGTTGTAAAATTCCTTTGAATTCGTTCGTAAATTCATGTGTTTAAATACTTCATGCTATTAACGATTCATCTTGCTAATCAATATTACTTCTTTTTGTTATAAGTGTGTTTTAAATACATAGTCCGAATAAATAATTTCTGCGCCCACGAACTTCTAATTCACATTTTTAACTTCCCAGTATAGGAAGTTATTGTAATCGGTCCGAAAATCGAAATCGAAAATTTCAACGTATTTTCATCTTTCAAGGTACCAGGAGCATTTTAAGCAAAAAATTGGGAGGAAGTATGTGTGTGTGTGTGTGTGTATGTGCGTACGGATGTGGTCATTTTTTCCTGCACGATTTCGCGCGAACCAAAACTGATATCGGCTTCGTTGAGGTGTTGTTCGAAGCGTATTAACCGAAATATGATCTGAAAAGATTTTCATGAAAATCGGTCCAGCCGTTTTTTTGTTTGAGCGACGTAAGTGATTTTTGTACCTGCACGATATCGCCCGAACCACGAAAGATATTGACTTACTTGAGGTGCCGTTCGAAGCGTATTAGCGACAATAGTATCTGAAAAGATTTTTATAATATTCGGTCCAGCGGTTTTTTGGTTTAAATGACTTAAGTGATTTTTGTACCTGCACGATATCGCGCGAACTATAAAAGATATCGGTTTAGTTGACGTGCCGTTCGAAGAGTATTAACCAAAATATGATCTGAAAAGATTTTCATAAAATTCGGTCGAGCCGTTTTTTTGTTTAAGCGGCGTAAGTGATTTTTGTACCTGCACGATATGGCCCGAACCACAAAAGATGTTGACTTACTTGAGGTGCCGTTCGAAGCGTATTAGCGACAATATATTCTGAAAATATTTTTATAATATTCGCTCCAGCGGGTTTTTGGTTTAACTGACTTAAGTGATTTTTGTACCTGCACGATACCGCGCGAACTAAAAACTATATCGACTTCATTGAGGTGCCGAAAAACATTCATACAACAATTTTATATACATTTTCGTCATCCTAATCTTGTAAGTGCGCACATTAAGTTTGACATTTTAGCGAAAATATTGATAAACAATTGTGCCAAATTCTCAGTATTATGCATATATTCTATATTGCCTATTGTTCATTTATTATTAAAGTATCCAATCATAATATTCAACATCCATCATACTGGGAAGTTGATCGTGTGGACCGAAAGGGTCGAACCCACATCCCAACTAGTTAATATTTTGTTGGTGGGATCTCACTATTTTTTGTGTTATGAGTACACTATATCGCTTATTGTGTTCTACTTATGATACCCTTTCATTGTCGATTGAATATACTATATAGCTTATGGTTTTCTACTTATGATACCCTTTCAATTGATACCCATGTCGAGGGGGTGGTGAAGAAATGGTTATCCGCCCTCTTGAGACGACCGCCATGGATCTAATGACATAGCTTATTGTATTCTACTTATCATACCCTTTCATTTGATATCTATGTCGAGACGGTGTTTAAGAAAATGGTAATGCATCCTCTTGAGATGACCGCCCTGGATCTAACTATATATTGAGTATACTATATCGCTTATGGTATTCTACGTATGATACCCATTCAATTGACGCCTATGTCTAGAGGGTGCAGAAGAAATGGTAATCCGCCCTCTTGAGACGGCTGCCATGGATCTCACGACATAGCTTATTGTATTCTACTTATCATACCCTTTCATTTGATACCTATGTATGTCAATGGGGTGGTGAAGAAAATGGTAATGCGTCCTCTTGAGATCACCGCCATGGATCTAACCATATATTGAGTGTACTATATTGCTTATTGTATTCTACATATCATACCCTTTCATTTGATATGCATGTCGAGGATGTTGTAAAGAAAATGGTAATCTGCCCTCTTGGATGTAACCATATATTGGGTATACTATATCGCTTATGATATTCTACGTATGACACCCTTTTAATTGATACCCATGTCGAGGGAGTGATGAAGATATGGTAATCTGCCCTCTTCAGACGGCCGCCATGGATTTTACGACATAGCTTATTGTATTCTACTTATCCTACCCTTTCATTTGATACCTATGTCGAGAGGTGGTGAAAAAAATGGTAATACGCCCTCTTGAGATGACAGCCATGGATCTAGCCATATATTGAGTAAACTATATTGCTTATTGTATTCTACTTATCCTACCCTTTCATTTGATACCCATGTCGAGGGGTTATGAAGAAAATGGTAATCGGCCCCCTTGAGATGACCGCCATGTACCTAACCATATATAGAGGATACTATATCGGTTATGGTATTCTTTTTGTTGAGACGCGTACCAGTTTAATATGAACGCTTTTTGTTAATCATCTAAATTATAGGGAATGCTATCTGACATCAACAGTGCTGGATTCGACTAACTTGTAACGAATATGTCATATTTTTAGAAATAAATTACAATTACGAACTCGGCAAAAGTAGTAATCTATGGCCCCTGTGCTGAATGTCGAGTCGTGATTTGTAACAAGTTTTTTGAGTTGAAGAAAGTGACGTTTTAATCGAATTACGATTTGCAGCATAGTGACCTAGAATGGAAGTGCTAAGTGCGAGTTGAGCCCCCTATGCTGAGGGACGCAATTCATCTGAAACGCCACTTTCTTCAACTCAAAAAACTTGTCACAAATCACGACTCGACATTCAGCACAGGGGCCAATATTTCAAAATTTTACTGTACATCCGTACTAGGAACTACATATGTTTTTACAGTACCTAACGCAATCTGACACCATAGTTGTGACTAACCACTTTTATATGAACACATTTTGTTAATCATCTAATGCCATCTGGCATCAATAGTGCGAGTAAACACTTTTCGACTACCTAGTAGCACCATCTCATTTATTGAGCAATTGAAGTAGATTATAACGCCATCTGATAGAATAATTTTGAGTACCCACTTTTTTAGACTGACGGAGAAAAAAAATTAGTTTCGAAATGTAAAGAATGTAAAAATAAAGAAAACGAAGGATGATAGGGAAAAAAAACTCATGGAATAATAAATTATTTATATAATGGTTATCGGTTACAAATGAAAAATGACTTATATTGCTTATAAAAAGGTGATTGTTAAGAAACAGGTATGTGTAAACAGTTATTTATAAAAAAGAAAACTACTCGGTGCAAATTACTATTGCCACGATTACTGATATAATTTGTTAAAACAAAATTATAAATTTTTTGATTTTTGATGTAATTTAGAAAATTAGAAAAGAGGCTTGTTGTTTGGAATTGAGCATAGGGAAAAACTAAAAATAAAAAAGGTTTTCTTATTTGAATTATTATTTATAATTAATAGATAATTTTCAGAAGCAAAACTGTGGGTTTACGATAAAACCGTGGAGTAGTTATTAATTTTCCACATTTTGGTAACCGTGACAGGACATAAACCAGAAGGATGGATAGGGATACAAAGCAGCGTAGCGCTCTTCGAACAAGCTTTACGAAAACATCAAAGAAGTTGGAGGAAGAATTGTCCTCGGGAATAGACAATTTTCAGCAAATTAAAATTTGGAAAGAAGTTTTGGAAGCAAAATATGCCGAATTGGATTTGCTTGACAAAACAATAATCCAAAAAATGTTAGATCAAGAAAAGGTGGACGAAAAAGAATTAGAACGAGAATTGGATGTTGTAGATGAATACGCCTTGAGGGCCCCGGAGACCATCAATAATATTGTCAATACGTATTGATTGTTCAAAGCACTGTTATAAATGAAATCTAAAAAATCCTAATCGATCCGGCACCTGGAACCTGGATTTACTCGGGGTCAAAGGTCACAAAAACGGGTTTTTTGCGATTTTCAGCAAAACGGTAACTTTTATCATAAAATAGTGTTTACAAAGTTTGTAGATTATGCGATTACTGTCGTTTTTCAGCAGTTTGCCCATACTTTGAACCTACATATCTTTTAAACGGAGTCACTCAGGCTTCTGTTATTTCTTTCACATAAAATAATACACATTTACCTAAAAGATGAGCCTAATTACGTTGCTCTACTATAATCGGTCTAGAAGTTATTAAAGTTTAAGTAAATGGCAATTCGGCCATACAAGTTGCAAGTGAGGGGATATGAGTGCTTTATGTAAATCTTTAAAACGGCGATATCTCATGAATGACAATTCGTACGGGAAAATGTATAAGATCCTTTTTTGTAGGTAATCGCATAATCTACAAACTTTGTACACACTATTTTATGATAAAAGTTACCGTTTTGCTGAAAATCGCAAAAACCCCGTTTTTGTGACCTTTGACCCCGAGTAAATCTAGGTTCCAGGTGCCGGATCGATGGGGACTTTTTAGATTTCATTTACAACGGTGTTTTGAACAATCCTACCAATTTTCAGCTAGGTGTGAATTTATGTACCTTCATACTTATTTTTTGGTCTAATTTGACCGGACTATAAGTTTCATCATCATCATTGTGCTCCTTTAATCCCTCATGGGACATAGGGCGGAAACAGTTGCCCTCCAGCGGACTCTGTTTTGCGCGACAGCTCTCAGCTCCGACCAGGATCTCCCAGTTGTTGCGGCTTCTGCTAGTAGGGTTCTCCTCCACGTTGTTCTAGGTCTTCCTACTCGACGGGATCCTTGCGAATTCCAGTCAAGGGCCTGTTTGGCTAGATCTTCGTTTCCGCGTCGCAAGGTGTGGCCAACCCAATTCCATTTCCTTCGTCTGATTTGGTCATCTATCCTTTCTTGGCCGACACGGCGCCATAGTTCTTCGTTTGAAATTCTATCTTGCCAGCGGATTTTTAGGATACGACGCAGGCGTCTGTTGACGAAGACTTGTAGGCGCCCTGTGATGAATTGGGTGACTTTCCATGTTTCGCAACCGTACAAAAGTACTGCCTTCACGTTGGAGTTGAACAGCCGCAATTTGGTGTTAGTTGAGATCTCCGTTGATCTCCATATGCGGAACAGGCATGCATATGAGCCTCGTGCTTTATTTATTCTGGAACTGACATCTTCTTCTGCACCGCCATTTTCGGTAATAATACTACCGAGGTAGCAGAATTTATCGACCAGTTCCACGTCACGGTTATTCAGCGCAGTCCGTTCAATGGTGTTTGCATTTATCCGCATTTCTTTAGTTTTAGTCGGATTTAGCCTTAAGCCTGCTGGACTACTTTCTGTTGCCAAATTGTTAATCATGTTTTTGAGGTCCTGGTGTCTGTGGGCCAGCAAACAGATATCATCTGCGTAGTCGAGATCCTTAAGGCGGTCTAACAAACCCCATTGTATGCCGCCTGTTCTACTATCTAGAGCGCCGACAAGGATGTCATTTATTACTATAAGAAATAGTAAAGGCGAGAGTAGGCATCCTTGTCGTACTCCTGAGCTCACCTCGAAGCTGTCGGATAATTTTCCATTATGGAGAACTCTGCATTTGGAATTGTTATATAGGGCTTTTATCAATTCTATTATTTTATCAGGCAGTCCCCGTCGCCGTAGTGCCTGCCATATAAATATCCTATTGACCGAGTCGAACGCTTTCTCATAATCTACGAAAGCAAGGTAAAGGGGGGATCGGAATTCAGTAGACTGCTCCACTATTATTCGTAAGGTGTTGATATGATCAATACATGAGCGGCCCTTCCTGAATCCGGCCTGCTGCCTCCTAAGCGTTCGGTCTACTGCCTCACTTATCCTAGATAGTAATATATGGGACAAAATTTTGCCCACTGTAGATAGTAAACAGATGCCTCTCCAGTTGTCGCATATTCTTAGGTCCCCCTTTTTGGTATTTTGACTATGATACCTTCCGTCCAATCCTCCGGGAAGGTACAGGTGTTCCATGCTATTTCCAGGATTGGCTGAAGCGCATCTGCTATGAGGCTTGAATCGGCTTTCAACAATTCTGGCGGGATGCCATCTTTCCCAGCTGCTTTACCATTGGCCATCGCATGAATTGCGGTTACTATTTCCGTCTTGGATGGGGCTCGGGTGGTGATTCTTATAGGCTGTGCATTGTTGCTGGTTTCCTGAGGTTCCTGTGTAAATGAACCATTCAGGGCGGCGAAGAAGTAATCTCTCCATCTTTGGAGCTGCTCTTCGTCGCTGCACAGCAGCCTTCCATCCGCACTCTTAACGGCATGCTTTTTAGTCGCTTTTTCTGCGAGCTCATTTATCTGCTGCCTTTTATCACGCCAGATATTAAAGAGTGGCTTCAATTTTGGTCCCAATTCAAAAGAATTGATGGAGACACAACGATTGAACAACAAGTTCTAATATTTAATACAGGCAACAAAAGAAGGATCTAGAGCTCGAGTTTTGGTGGAAAGTTTTCCAGCTACTGGGGAAAACTATTGTAAGGCCTAAGATGGCTCGAAGAAGAGATTTGGGCGATAGGATCTGCTGATAGAAGTACGGTTACAAGATGACAGGAATTTCCCTGACATGTCCGGAGTTTCTGCCTTCTGTCAGGGAAACTATTAGTTAAAAGATGTCAGGAAATTCGGAAATTGCAACAGAAAAATAAACATTGATATATTTATTGAACATAGAACAAGAATTAGAGAATCAAATTTTTACATCCCATATTTTTCATTGCTATATATTGATTTTAGCAACTGCTGGTCTTGTATGACGATTTTGTAAAACTCTTCACATGATATATCCTTTAAATTGAACTGTGTCAACAGTAGAGCCTTAATAGAAGCTATGGATAGTCTATTTCTCTCCTTAGTCCACTGTACACCCATTTACGAGAATACTCGTTCTAGGTTTGCATTTTGTATTGCAAATATAAAGCAGGAATTCATGTTCAGTTCTGGAAGTCTCTCTACGCTACCGGTTTTGAAAATTATTTCCCATTGTTTAACTGGCATCATTTCAAAATAATCGGGTTTTTGATTCTTGAGAAAAGAATTTAATGCCGAAATTTCATCAAAAAGTCAAATTGCAGGGAAGCAACCACCTTCTCATAATCAACATGAACACCTTTCAATACCATCCAGTCAAAAACCTTGAATTCGTTTAACGGCTGCAAACCATTTATCTTAATAATCAAGGCAAGTATCGTAGACTTCTTCCACCTCTTTCATAAAGGTTTCTTTGCCATCTTTGGTGCAATTTAACAGCAATTTTCGCACTTTTAAAGGAACAAAGGTAAGCTGTGCTCTTGCCTTTAACGTCACACAGGTTTTTCCAAGGTTTTCATAATAATGTCAGATATAGTTTCTGCTTTCTCGTTTGGGGTGTTAATGACATCCGATAACTTTGATCACATTCCTCCAATTTGAGAATCGAAAAACTGGATTATAATAGGAAATATTTTTTCCGAGCCATAATTGTATACAAACGTAGGTTATACGTTGTAATCCATCCATCCAATGGCGCTACAGCCCAAATCGAGCCTTGGCCTCCTCTAGGGCATTTCTCCAAGTTTGACGGTCACTTGCAGCATGTCTCCAGTTCCGGATGTTGAGCATTGACTCTGCGTCAGCCGTCACAGAGTCTATACACCTCCTCCTGGGTCTACCGTTATATATTTTGCGTATATGACTTCGTACCTTTGATTACACTGGTTAACAAATTTTAAGGTTTTGTTAATCCATGAAATGAGTTGTGCTAATTGCGAAAGAATACCTCTAAACATACATTTTGATGTAAGTTTTAAGGTCGAGTTAGCTCTCGTTTTTTGTGGAATCAAATAAAAATCTTTTGACTTAAGATAACATTATATTCATAAATCACATATTATAAAATTTAAAAATGAGTTAATATATTGCTTTTCCGTTTATAAATAATATCTACAGCCTCTCTCTTCAACGTCCAGCAGTAGTCTGCTAACATAGCAGGAGTCCATTTGCCCTGGTATCGTCAGCGCAATCTTAACGTTCTTAATGATGCAATACAAGATTAAACTTGCATAACTGATAACTCGAGCTAAGACACTTGTAATATTATAATTGATGATTAGTATTTACCAAGTACTGCCTATTTTTGTATTTCATCATTCATGGGCAAAACCATTGTTAACCAGTGTTATCTCCGTTGAATTCTTTTTAAATTCACAAAACACTTTGATTACTTTTTATTTTTTTTTTATTTTAAATAAAATTTATTTATTCGCTAAAAGGGTTTAATCCACAGGTAACCCACTTAAAATTAAGTCATATAAAACTTTGAAAATTACATAATAATGAAAAACTTCACACATTCACCAAAAAGCTTTTACTTAACTAGTTTTAGATTGTCTTCTAATTTTCCTTTTTTGTCTTTTTTTTTCATTTAGCACTGGCAGCCGCCACGGTGCCAGCGCGACCACCACCGACCGCGTTTTTTTCTTTTAATTATTTTTTATTAATTACTACTCGATGCGTCGCGATCGGAGTTAGAATCAAGACTTGTAGTACCTTTTTAAAAAAGATGACACTACTCTCAAAGAGTGTCAATCTAATTGCATAGCTGGCTTGCACATGGGAAACATAATCCCATATTTCGGTTGCATATGTTGCGAAAATTATCTCGCCGACGCAAAAGCTCAAGTTGCTTTTGTCTACGTTGTTTCCCGTGAAGGAAAGTATCCTATTACAACTTGGTTTTTGTCGTGGGATAATTTTTTTTTAAATTTTCCGTTTAGGACTTTTGTTTTTTTTAACTTCCCAGTATAGGAAGTTATTGTAATCGGTCCGAAAATCGAAATCGAAAATTTCAACGTATTTTCATCTTTCAAGGTCCCAGGAGCATTTTAAGCAAAAAATTGGGAGGAAGTATGTGTGTGTGTATGTGCGTACGGATGTGGTCATTTTTTCCTGCACGATATCGCGCGAACTATAAAAGATATCGACTTATTTGAGGCGCCGTTCGAAGAGTATTAACCAAAATATGATCTGAAAAGATTTTCATAAAATTCGGTCGAGCCGTTTTTTTATTTGAGCGACGTAAGTGATTTTTGTACCTGCACGATATCGCCCGAACCACGAAAGATATTGACTTACTTGAGGTGCCGTTCGAAGCGTATTAGCGACAATATATTCTGAAAATATTTTTATAATATTCGGTACAGCGGTTTTTTGGTTTAAATGACTTAAGTGATTTTTGTACCTGCACGATACGGCGCGAACTAAAAACTATATCGACTTCATTGAGGTGCCGAAACACATTAATACCTAATCTTGTAAGTGCGCACATTTAGTTTGACATTTTAGCGAAAATATTGATAAACAATTGTGACGAATTCTCGGTATTATACATATATTCTATATTGCCTATTGCTCATTTATTATTAAAATATCCAATCATAATATTCAACAACCATCATACTGGGAAGTTGATCGTGTGGACCGAAAGGGTCGAACCCACATCCCAACTAGTTCTACTTCCTTTACGACTACTGAAATAAACGTCAATTCTAATTTATGTTCACTTCCCAAGATTCTTCTTCTAGTGGTTACTCAATTGAAGATAACTGAAATATGATACGAAAAGTTTCATACCAAGGACATTAACCTATGGGGCAAATACAGCATCAATGGTAGTGCCGTGTCGTGTTTTTGAAACCAATCGATCATTATTCATGGTTAAATTTACATAATCTTGGAGAAAGTTATTTGGTGGACCTGAATCTTCGCCTCTGCTAAGAAATTCTTCTCAGTCTTTTGTATATGGCCATAATACTTATTACAAAAATTAGATTTTTGATTTGGAGTAATGTATACTGCTATTACAACTTGTAATTTGAGACTGTTACACAAAGCTTACCTCTCAACCGTTCAAAATTGAATCTTGGGTCCCCCAAGGCTCCTTTCTAGGCCCCTAGTAATGAGACTGATTATATTGCCGCGATTGTGGTAACCCTGCGACCTTGAAATTCCCTTTCCCTTCTCTCGGCATCCTTCCCCTCTCCATTGATATATTTGCCATCGCTCTAGTTTTTTTTATAATTTGAAAATTTTTCCGTTAAGGATTTTCCAATTTGTGGGAAATTTGGAACTGTTGGGTTTTTATAATATAACATTCCTTCCCCCCCGGAGGAAGAGAATCGCTACGGAGTAGAGCGATTCTTGTACTCGAAGGTTGAGGGGTTGTTAGGGTAGATCGAGAGTTATGAAGCACCTGGGTAAGTAGTCAATTTTTCACCCGCCATTGTGTTTTGGGCATGCTATACATTTTTTGGTTAATGTATTGGTCGCAGACCATGGGGATTTCATGTCGTAGAGCTTCCGTGTAGGTTAGCTTGTCCCCTTTTAAGTGGAATATGTTGGAATATTCGTAACATAGGTCTCGTATGGACCGCTTCTCTTCGGCCATTAGAGGGTGGTAGAGGCTGAGTTCCTCGTCTAGTTGTTTGAAGCGCGTTTCTCGCTAAAGGTCCGGATCCTCATGGTCCGGGAATATGTATCTCAGATGACGGATGAAATCGATTTCTTTTTCATTCGTTCCCAACTTCACTTTTGCCCTTTTTCCCTTGGGTATACCTTGCGGGATTGCACCATTATTGGGTATACTTTGGAGCCTTGCGTTAGATGACGATGGGGTACTGGCGTTCGTGAGACCGTCTGGTTCAGAGCCTGTAAGATACTCACATACGTCATTAGCATTCCTTGGAGGCTTAGGGTTGTTGTTAGAGGCTAGGTGAATAGTAGTGTAGTCTTTGATTGGAACGAGCGTAAGGGATAGGCTCGTCAGGACTACTGGTTGGGTGTTAGCGTTGATGAGACCAACATACACTGTTTTTGTTCCAGTTGGCAAGAGGGAATTGGCGAGGAATACTCCTTCGCTCGGCTCGTAAGATTTACAGAGCATTTCCTCCTCTAACCTTAGGGGAATGGGGACCACCATTTGAGACCGGCTTGGTAGGCGAATGGATTTCTCCAATGCCACGTTATATTTGCCTGAATTGGTCTCATAGTCGTTGGAGTTTTTTTCCAACCTTGAGCCATCTAGGCAGCTGGTATTCCTCTCTGAGGGTACTAGGGAGACACCACCGGGGTTTATCTCGGCTACTACGAGTTGAGATTCCCTAGTTTGGGTTTGCTCCTGCTGCTCTCTAGGGTTTGACTTGGCGGATCCATTGCGTAATGGAATTGCAATTTCTACTGGGTTGATTTCCGTGCGAGGAAATCGCAGTGTTTGGTTTGGGCCTTCGACGTTACAACGTTTGGAAAGAAAGTCGTTTCCTAACAGGCCATCGTTAGGGATTTCTTACGTATTTTGCACAATTTGGAAGGTGCATGGGAGGGGGGCGTTGAGAATGATGTTCCCCTGACAGCTCCCTAATGTTTTTCCTTGGCCGTATGGCGTTTGTAGTGTGCATTTTTTAGTGGGATCTGATAGGTTAGGATCCTTTAGTTTTTTATGTTTTAATATACTGACCTCAGCGCCGGTGTCCACTGCTAGGTCAGCTTTGCCGTTAAGGCTTATGTCTAGAGGAAGAGTGACGAGTGGAACACTTGGTTCGGGCGCGTGAGGTCCCCCTTTTGTAATACTTTGTGAACTTATTGTCGGGCCGGGGTTTCTTGGTCCGACTGCGGGGAGTTTCCCGCTTGTTGTGATTCCCAGCGCTGCCTTTGATTTATTCGCAACTGCTACTGTGTGGCCACGTCTGTGGCAGAAATCACATCTATATCTAATGTTAAACACTGACCTTGTGTTGTTGGTTGTTTGTTGACGGACATTCGGTTGATGGGATTCAGTATTTATGGGCCGGTTGGTTGATTGTCTATTAATATCCTGGTTAGGGGGTTGTTGATCGGGGTAGCGATAATTACCCATAGGTTGTGACCGCGGGTCTGGGTAACGGTTGCTACCTTGGAACTGAGACCTTTGGTTGGGGTAACGGTAATTATTATAATTATGTGAAGGCCCCTGGTTCTGGTAGCGATTGTTATTATTATTATATGAAGGCCCTTGGTTTTGGTAACGATTATTATTATATGAAGGACCCTGGTTTTGGTAACTATTATTAAATGGGGTCCTTGGGGTCTCTTCTAGACGGGGCAGTCCCTCGCGTCGTGCGAGTTGGACCTGCCAATTATGCAGAAGGGCGTATTTTTGCGTTTCAAACAGTCTGCATAAGTGTGCCCCTTATTTCTACAATAGTTACAGGTGATGTTTTTCGGGGCGAAACTTACATTCTTTACTTGGTGGGCGCTTGGTAGTGTTTGCCTGTGGTTTGAATGGGGTACTGGCGGATACTCCCTTGCGTCCTTAGCATTTTTTTTTAATATAAGAGAAATATATGAATAGAGGAAAGCTATGAGGAATGGAAGGTAAAGGAAGAACCGACAAGGGTTTAAATTATCATGAAAGAAGTATAATGTGGGTTTTTATTCAAAAGAAGGTTCTCTTATTGAAGGTTCTCTTTTATAATTAGTGGACGATCGAGGTTGATTTCCTCGTAGACCATTCATGTCTTGCTCGTCTGGAACCTGATAGTCCGGGAATGTTTACCATAGTTGCTAGAGGAAATTGATTATATTTCCTTTTTGCACCAAATTTTTGCCCATTCTCCCATGCGGGATTGCACCAGTTTTGGGTATACTTTGGGGCCTTGCATTAGGGGGCCGTCGGGTACGGGCGTTCCTGAGACCGACTGGTTCAGAGCCTGGCGGATACCCACATGCGTCCCTAGCATTTGTTAGAGGCCTAGGATCGGTTTTGGGGGCTGGATGAATGGTAGTGTAGCCTTTTGTTGGGCGAGCGTGAGAGTTAGGCTTCAGACTTCCTATTAATGTTCTGGTCAACTTGTGTGAATTGGGCTTCTGGTTGTAAGTGTTCGTTTCGGCTTGTTTTTGGGCGGTGGGGATCCGGTGTGCCTACCGGTCGTAGGCAGGGCCGGACTATCGCCTACGCCAACAACGCCATGGCGTAGGGCGGCACATTACTAGGGGCGGCAATAATGTGAAAAAAAAATTAATATTTTGGAATGAAATTTTTTTTTATTTAATATTTTTTAATACATACTATTCTACGGTTTTTAACTTAGTACTTATCGAGCTTTTCTCTGAGCAAAATCGGCAATTAACAATTCGACATCTAGAGATCGATTAAGCTCAGCTTCAATGCACAATATTGCAAATGAATTAAGTCTTTCGTCACCTACACTGGCACGTAAATAATTTTTTATTCTCTTGAACACTGAGAAAGATCTTTCACCACTACAATTTGAAACAATTAAACACAGAAACATGCTATATGAATATGCGGATTTTCTAAAAAGTTATTGTATTAAAAGTATATGCAACTTGCGATTGGCGTGGGGGCGGCACTTGGTCTAGTCCGGCCCTGGTCGTAGGTGCCCCCAATCGTCGCTGTCTTGCTCGACAGATGACCGTGGACTACAACTTGCAAGGATCGAATAAGTGGTATAATACGGTAGCCATTTGTTTGGACGAGCATTAGTCTTAGACTCGTCAGAGCTACTGGGTGATTTTTGGCATTGAGGGGGCCAAACAGATACTGTACGTTTTTGGAAGGTAAGAGGGCGTGGAAGAAGGGCTCATGAGACTCATAGAGCATTTCTTTTTCTAAACTTAATGAGAATGGTACCACATTCTGGGATCGGCCTGGGATACAAATAGATTCCCTTAGGATTACCTTTTGTCTCAGGGCTTGATTGATCTCACAGCCGTTGAGGTTGTTATCCAACCTTGACCCGTCTTGAGATTGGCAGCTGGTATTTCTCTCGGAGGATACTTGGGAGACACCACCGGGGATTGTCTCGGCTTCTACGAGCTGAGATCCTGATTTGGGTTTGCTCCTGCTGCTCTCTGGGTTTCGGCTCGGGGCTTTAATCTGTATTGGATTGGTAATTTCTTCCGGATTTATTTCCGTGCGAGGAAATCATACTACCTTATTTGGACCTTCAATGTATCAATGTTTTGAGAGGAAGTCATAGTCCAGTCAAATTAGAGGTTTGACTGGAAGATAATTCGGAAGTTGCTGAAAATTGGAACAGCCCTTAAAAACATTATTATACAAAAGCTGTAGAGACTGCCACGCGATTGGACGACTGCAAACTTTTTTATTCAAGGTCAAAGGGTCAAAATATCAGTTTTTTGCAAATATATGCTAAACCGTACGTCTTATCAGAAAATTGTGTTTACAACGTTTGTAGATTATGCGATTATCTACAAAAAATATATCATACATTTTCTCGTAGGAATTGCCATTTCTGAGATATTGTCGTTTTAATAAGTTAAAATACTCATATTCTATCATTCCCGACTTGTAAAGGTCATCAGAAATTTAACAAATCCTTTGTTGGAGTACGCGGCTAATATTTTCAGGGGTGATTTCTGGATGTCTTTGGAGAAAAAAATTGTTCCACAGAGGGCGGCTATCTCCGCTATCCACTAAGATACAGGGTGATTAGGGGAAAAATTTGGTTTTTTTTAAATTTACTGAAATTTGAATAACTCGTAAAGTAATTATCATAAAGTAGCCTAATTAGGCTCATCCTTTAGGTAAATGTGTATTTTTTAATTTGGTATAAAGCACAGCAACCTGAGTGACTCCGTTCAAAAAATATAAGGCTCAAACCATATGTATAATAATGTTTTTAAGGGCTGTTCCAATTTTCAGCAACTTCCGAATAATCTTCCAATTATGGTGTTTTTTCGTCTATTTTAACTGGACTATCATTTCTTAAGAGGATCGTTGGAAATCCCTGGCATGTTCTGTACAATTGGGAAGGTGCAAGGATTTGGAGTAATCAAATTGAAGTTTCCTTGGCAACTTCCGAGGGACTTTCTTTATTTATTAGAATAAGAGATATACAGGGGGGAATCGTAACGGTTTAGCCGCTAGGGCGTTTTGAAGTTTTTTTGCTCAAGTTTTACATATCACCCTGTATTTTTGTAACTGTATAACCTATTTTCATGGTTATGGTACCAGTACACGCAGAATTCCAACCAACGGTAAAAACAATGGTCCTATCTTACCAACTTTTGGAGTTACGAATCGCCAAAATCAAAATTTTGTTATTTTTTCACTAAAATTTCAACTAAAACCACCTTTTTCTCCAAAAAATACGTGATAAACCAATATTTTTTTTTTTTTAAATTGGAAAGTTTGGACAATTTCCTATGAATAATGTATAACAACTTTTACGCTAGGGTCTTTACTTTTCAAGTTGTAAGCAAAAAGCTTTTACTTAGCTAGTTTTAGATTGTCTTCTAATTTAAATTTTTACTTTTTTTTCATTTAGCACTGGCAGCCGCCACGGTGCCGTAGCAACCGCCACGGTGTCAGCGCGACCACCACCGACCGCGTTTTTTTTTCTTTTAATTATTTTTTATTAATTAGTACTCGATGCGTCGCGATCGGAGTTAGAATCAAGACTTGTAGTACCTTTTTGAAAAAGATGACAGTACCCTCAAAGAGTGTCAATCTAATTGCATAGTTGCAGTTTTACATGCAAAAATTGCTGAATTGCATTTTTATGTTTCCCATATTTCGGTTGCATATGTTGCGAAAATTATCTCGCCGACGCAAACGCTCAAGTTGCTTTTGTCTACGTTGTTTCCCGTGAAGGGAAGTATCCTATTACAACTTGGTTTTTGTCGTGGGATAATTTTTTTTTTTAATTTTCCGTTTAGGACTTTTTTTTTATAATTTGAAAATTTTTCCGTTAAGGATTTTCCAATTTGTGGGAAATTTGGAACTGTTGGGTTTTTATATATAACTTTCCTTCCCCCCCCAGGAAGAGAATCGCTACGGAGTAGAGCGATTCTCGTACTCGAAAGTTGAGGGGTTGTTAGGGTAGATCGAGAGTTATGAAGCACCTGGGTAAGTAGTCAATTTTTCACCCGCCATTGTGTTTTGGGCATGCACTTGTCCCAGATTTTGGAAATCGAAAGAATTTCAGATTTGGCTGAGCACGTTTATGGTCTTTGCAACTTTGGGGATGCAAACAACTCTCCAGGCTGTGCTACTTTGTGGCATTTTTTATAAAAAATGTGTCCAAAATTTAGTTCTGCATTTTGATAATTTTCCGTTGAGCTCGCCTTCCTGAGATCCTATTGCTGCATTTCGGATCATATTGCTGCATTTTTGTGTCATTAACCACGGTTCAAATGGATAACCGGAATCTCCTACAATTTAAATATTGGGTTATCATAACGTTCTTTTAAAGGATTTGTTGCTTGTTTTACCTAATAACCAGGAATTTTTTTCACCACTGCGGAAATCATTTTCCCGTTTCTGCCGAAAGACACTTTTACTCCATTCAAATGAGTCATGCGAAGCACCCTCATATCGACTGTCCACACTTATAATCTTCATGTTATGATCACATACCTAAAATGTAAATGAGAGGTATTTACATTTTAATTAGCTTTTAAATATAATAAAAACTTACAATCATTACTTTGAGACTATGTTTTCCTTTTCTATTAAAATATATATGTTCATTTTCTGAAGGTCGAACAATGTTGAAATGGGTTCCATCTACGCAACCCGTAATGCCGGGAAACCCGTATTTTGCGTAAAATGATGTTTTGCATTGGATTTTTTCGCTTTCAGTTGGAAAGGAAATCCATTTTGGATAGAGTTTTCGTTCCATTATATCCAAAACCTCGGTTAATACTTTTGACACCTCTGACTGAGAAAATCCAATGCAAAAGTCTTGACCGATGTTTAATTGGTATGCACCACTCGCGAAAAATCTCAAAGCTGCTGCAAGCTTTAAAATCTGTGGAACTGAAGACGATCGGCTGCGAATTTTAAAATCATCTTTTATGTCCTCCAATATTTGGACGAAGGATGCTTTAGAAAGACGAAATAATGCAATGAAACTGAAAAAAATGTCGACTTAATTAAAGATATTATTCAAATGTATTAAACCAAACTAACTTTAAATCCTGTATTTCCAAAGGATGAGGCATCTCGTATTTGTCTACGTACAGTTGCAAGAGCTTCTTCCTCACTGTCGCTACTACTTAAAAAAAGGCTAAAAGGCACCATTTCTTAGTTTTATTTTTACTAAAGAAACTATGTTGTATATCAAATTAAAGCAGAAGAAATTGGTGCTACTTTCAGCTTTCTATGTCAAATAGATTTTGAACTAAATTAATTTAAAGATTTCAAAATTTGTTAAAATTTTAAGATGTTCGACTTTTTGAAAATTTATAACTAAAAAAATAGAAGTCCAAAAAATTTGAAAACTGGTTTTATTTTAGTTTCCACCAGAAGAACAAATATAAAACAATTATTTCAATGGGAGGTGGTGAGGTCTAAACCATTGGTTGATTTGATGTGGAATGACCCGGTTGTAATATAATATACTTTTTTTTCATCTTCCAAACATTGTTTGCAGTATATATTTACGGGCTCAATATTTAACTTTTGATAATGGGACTCTAAAACGGATAAATCCTGTAATTGCAGGTCCGAGACTGAATTGAATTGTCAGACGTTTTCCCTGAAAATTGACTTGACATGAAGCCGTTCCTCATCTTCATTAATTGAAGAGTTTACAAATAACAAGGAAGGTATTGAACCTATTTTTAATTTATTTTTACCAAAGCTATTAGGCTGCCCGCACACTGCATCAGAAGTCACGCGATTCAGTAATGTTTTTCTTTTTAGTAATTTTCGCGATAATGGAAGACATGATAGAAGAAAATATGTTTTTACTAGAAAATGGTTATCTAAAAAGATTTTTAAGAAAAAGGAAGTGGGTCTGTGAGGTGTTTGCTAAACGAAATAAATTGGGGGAGTTTCATCACTTGCATTATGATTTAAAGAATGATCCCGCCAAATTTTTTGCATATTATCGAATGAGTTTGAGTACATACGAATATATTTTGAGTTCAATCAGTCAATCAATTGAAAAATTCTCGAATTTTAGAGAAACAATTTCACCCTCTGAACGGTTATCGTTAACTTTAAGGTATGTAAGTGGATACAAAGTAGGAATAGTAAAATAAATTCTTTCAACCAACTTAGTATTATTAGAAATTAATAGATATTGTGTGTAATATTTTTATTTATTGTGCATTATTATATGTTGAAAAATAGTTTAGTAGAGAATTCGTATCAGATGTCGAGTTTTTATCAAAGTTTCCCAGAGATCCTGGAGAAGGAGCAGGAGTTGAATGATGAACATTATCTTCGTCAATAAAAACCTGTTGTAATTTTGTTCGTACAAGTAGTTTTCTATTTTCCGGCACTTTTCTCAGATAAGGTAGTAAACTAATCAGAAATTGATAGTCACTGGCAAATCTGTTTTCACTGTTCTGTTGCATTATTTGCAACTTCTTTTCTTCAATCTGGAAATATTTTTCGTTTAGATTTGTCGATTTACGTTTTTTCGTTTTTAAAGATTTCTTAAAAGTATAGTTTTCATTCTGGCTCACTGGAGGGACCTCTTGAATTTCAGTTTCAGTAACGTTTTTTGTTGAAATCAGATTTTGAGAATTATTGTCGTCGTGACGATCTCTTCAATGTCGTTTTCTTCTGATTCAGTTAACAAATTCCCCTCCAGTTTTCCGCGTTTAAAATTGTCTTTAAGAAACAACATCTGCTGAAAATACGGCCACTTTGAAATAGACCGTGCACTAGCCGCATCCTCGGATTTAAATTTTTGGGTTTTATTAAGCTCTGATCTAAATGTGTCTCTCAGGTTTCTCCACTTTTTTTTTAATTCGGCAACTGAAAATAAATGCTTTAGTTATTATTTTCAAAACTAAAAAATTACATTTAATTCACAGATTTTTGGCGACTGGAATATCTTTTAGAGCTATTTCATTATCTTATCGAATATCTGATATTGAAGTAGGAAAAATTGTCCACGAGACTTGTGAGGCGATTTGAAAAATTTTACAACCACTCCATATGCCTACTTTGTTACAAAACTACTACATATAACAAATGAATTTTGGACTAAATGGAGGTTTCCCAACTGTGTACGATGCATGGAAAACATATACGAATAAAGTGTCCTGTAAACACCGGAAGGTTTTACTATAGGTAATTACAAAAATTTCTTTTCCATCGTTCTAATGGCAGTTGCAGGACCAGATTACAAATTTATTGCAATTGAAGTTGGACCCTTTGGCAAAGAAAGTGACGGAGATATATTCTCAAATAGTCACCTTTGTAAAAATATCGAAGCTGATGAGCTAGGTTTGCAGAATGTACGAAAACTGCCAGGTGCAAATATTACTACGCCTCACGTTCTGTTGGGAGATGAGGGATTTCCTTTTAAATCATATTTAATGAGACCATACCCAGCATCTCGACTAGGAGCACAAGAAAAATTTTTTAATCAGCGTTTGTCTACAGCTAGACAAGTCGTCGAATGTTCTTTCGGCATCATTAGCAAAAAATGAGAAATTCTGAAAAAGCCAATAGAAGTTCACCCCGAAAAATGTAACAAAATCATTAGGTGCATTTGTCTACTTCATAATATACATAATTACATATTGGTAAAGAGGGGAACACTGAACTTACTTCATTTGAAATTTTACTAAATCAACAAAAGCGAAGGTTTTGCACCGTTGGAGAAAACAGAGGAACTGATGAGGTATCCACGATTAGAAATAAATGAAAGAAATTTTTTTGTTCATAAGAAAACCTAAATGATTTCCTATAAAACCAAAAACTATTATTATGAATTTTAGTTTTTTTTAATTTACGTTACTTATTCTTGTTCTAATAAACTAACTAAAAGTAAAAAATATTTTATACTTACTTCCATTATTCATTTCATTGGCGATTTCAAGCCAATAATTTTGCTGGATATGTCTCATGTGGTAGTTTTTATCCTGCATGTCCCATATGGCCTTTCTTTCCAGCACTAAAGAAATTAGTTTTTCGCAATCCATGTTCAAAACTTAATAAAAACACACCGAATGAACAATTCTAACGAAAAGTTGCGATTGATCCCATCAAAATCGGATGGTTCGCATATCGCAAGATTTCGTCAGAATTCTGACGAACGAAATCGGATTCAAAGTGCGAGTTACAATTTGAATGTTAGAGATGGGATAATTCGGACGTTTTCGTCAGAATTCGTGCGAACAGAATTCGCATGAAATCTGATCCAGTGTGCGAGCAGCCTTACGATCGAATTGTTTTGAGCAGACGTTCGATTTTTTATTGTGGGCGGGGATTTAACTTTACAAGCATTTATGAAAAGCCCTTGTCCCAGATTTTGGAAATCGAAAGAATTTCAGATTTGGCTGAGCACGTTTATGGCCTTTGCAACTTTGGGGATGCAAACAACTCTCCAGGCTGTGCTACTTTGTGGCATTTTTTATAAAAAATGTGTCCAAAATTCAACACCTACAATATACCTACAACAAAAGGCTTACGTAAAGCCAAACCACAACATTTTAAGACAATAGCGAAAATTCAGATAAAATAAAATAAAGAATAACTACCTTAATTCGTTCAATCGAGTTAGTCAATACTAGTGATGAGCAAAAGTGGTCTTGTTCTTGCAGTCTTGTCTTGTTCTTGCACATTTTGCAGGAACAAGAACAAAACAAGATGTAGTTATGCTTGCAAGAACAAGAACAAGACTAACTGTGCAAGAACAAGACCCAGAGCAAGTTTTCTTGCAAGATTCTTGCAAAAATTCCACCTAAATTCATTCTATTAAAAACATTTTCTAGGTGAGAAACCGCAAATATTTTGAAGCAAAATCAAACCTTAGATGTCAGTATTCAGTAGTTCAAGTAGTTTATTAGAAAAGAAAAATGCTCTAAAAAAATTCTTTTTTGGGTAACCTCTTTTGCTTTTTGGATGGCAAGGATACTCGGACTTTTCTCAATGTATGTAATATTTTCAAGGCCTCCACATTGGTTACATCGCATCGTAAGAACGACAGGAGCGTGGGCCAGTTTTTGTATTGCTGCAAAGGGATTTAATAATTTTTTGTGCCCATACACGACATTTCTTCTTTAATGAATCATACTTGAACAACCTAATTTTTTATAATAAGTAATGGGTATAATACTGGTTTACTTTTCCTTCAAAATATTTCCGTTGTAATTTGTTGCTTACACACTTGACAGAAAAATGTCTACGCCTAACTTGTTCCCATATGAATTTTATGTAATTTTTCAGGGGCGCAAACATAATAACGTCACCAAGAGCAGTCGTGAAACTGATTTGTTTAATAAAAAAGCCATGTGGAATTCTCACCTCAAAGGTAGTAAATTTTCGGTGTATACAATCTTTTGACGCTGACTGACTGACGCTAAAATTATAATGGTTTTAAAATCAATTTTTTGCATTTTGTTGTTTGGATATAATTTTTTTATTAAAGTCTAGGTTTTTTTCAATAACCATTTTATAAAATCAACATACAATACCTACTACATGCGAGAAAATACCTTGGCCTTGCAGTTTTGCCTTGCCTTGTCTTGGTCTTGCACATTTAGTAAGAACAAGAACAAGCCTTAGGTATATTTTCAAGAACAAGAACAAGCCTTAGGTATATTTGCAAGAACAAGAACAAGACTTAGCTATGCTTTGTAACGGTCAGTTTTGCCTAAATATCTACTTGACTAAAAAATTACTGTGGGGAAGAAAATCGAGTAGTTGGTTGGGAACAAAAAGTAGGCGGGGAGAAATGGAAAAAATAGGAGTTCGAACTTTGACGTATGAAAAAATGGACTGAACAATATTTTTGGTCCGGGAAAAAAGTTGATGTTCGGGAAAATTAAAAAGAAAATAAAACGGAAAAAATCCGTTAGGAACACCTAAGACTGGCTGAAGTAAAAACCGTCATTATTCAGTTTATTTGAACAAAAATACCAGTTCGTGTCGAATTATCATCAAGCCGGACTATTTTGGTGACTATTTTGGTGCTGTGTATTCTAGTCGAAAATACAAGAAGGATTTAGGCCCAACCAAAACATTAACAAATAGAAAAGTAGTGTGAAGAGGCACCGAAGGGGATACCAGCAATACAAAAATTGCTTTAGTTTATGGAGCCGGATATGCAGGTTTCGGTTTTATGTAGCTGGAATTTTTAACCGGAAAAGTGCGGATTGGTGTTAATCTGTACCAACTGTTTTATTTATTTAAGGGGAAGGACCCGGTGTTTCTAGTTCTTCGTTTATCTGTCACCCAAAATTTCAGAAAACACGGGAAAAACGGGTAGAGAAATGGTTTAAGATCAGAAGACCGAGGGGGATGGAGACCAGACAGAAGCTTATCCAAAGTCACTCGAAAATGTTTTAAATAGAACAATTAGCTGATGAAAATTAGATGATACTTATCACACTAGTATAAATACGGAACTTCAGGTAATTAAGCAACACCTATAGTGCATCCACAACAGCTGGATCATAGATAATAAAACAAACCAAAACATACACAAAATAAAATAATCAAAACTTCTCTTTTTGCTTAAATAAAAAAAAAAAAAAAAAAAAAAAAAAAAATTAAACAGAAAAAAAATATTCATTACTAAAATAATAATATTAAATAGTAGTTAGTATTACATTTATAATATTTATAATATTCTTGATAATTATTTGTGAATTCGTGTTGCTCCTTGTCGGATCTATTTTCTTCTTTGTTGGTTCCGAAGTGATTCTATTGATTGTAATCACGTATGTACAAAACGAGGAGTATTGGCCAATACTGTGAGTTTTCTTTTTATCTTGAGCTCATATCTATGTAACTATAATAATGAAACCTTAATATTGTTGACTTTGCTCATTTAATTTTAATAGTGGACAAGGAATTATAAATTATTGTCGTGGTTGATGGTTATTCGTTGTAATTGTTGTTCTGATGATTAAATGGTTATAATTAATAGAATGACCATGCGTTAAATTTGTTTCTGGTGGAATGGTTGAGGGAGGGGGTCATTCCTTTTCAGGGTGATGCGGCTCAGGCGGTGCCGGGAGGATGATGGGCGGAAGTCAAGGTTGCACAGACACAGGTAAGTGGTGAACCAACCGCGGTAAGCCCCGGCCACACACCCCACGACCCCTCCGGCGAGCTAGACAACTCCGTGTGGCCGGCGTAGGAGTTCCGGATTTTCTTTTTATTTCTTATGTATGGTGTTGGCTCCTTGGCCATGCTCTTCCGGGCTTGTGGCTAAGGGGGTAACACCTCGCATAAGTGGCGCCCACTATTTATATCGCGCCATTATGCTGTTACAGCTTGCAAGAACAAGAACAAGACAGACTGAACAAGAACAAGACAAGAACAAGACTAGATTAGTCTTGTCTTGTTCTTGCGTTTGCTCATCACTAGTCAATACCGAAATGCCAGAAAATAAAAAAAAGTGGTAACCAAAACCTCAACCAAGTACCTATTTTAAAAATATGGCAGCAAACCCTCTCACCAAGAATTTGAAATCAAGCGAAATTGATAGTGAATCTCAGACAGTCATTAAAAAAATACACTGAATGTTCTAAGAAATAGTTAAAGTACAAAACATCAGGTGATTTCTTCAATGTAGCGCTAGAGGCAAACGTTTGAAAGATGACAATGCTGCGAGAAACATTCTGTTGTCCGTTCCTTTCATTGCCCCCCTAAAATTCTAGCTTCCTTATGGACAAACTCACCGCATGTCTTGTGACCACGTTCGCCTCCTTGTGAAGCTGGAAATTCTAATATGTTGCATGTTGCTAAGGTGGATGCAATCTGAGGGGTCTGCTGGTGCGAAAAGCGTTCGGGTTTCAGCATCTTTATACGGAGTATTATGTTATCTCTGGTTGAGAGCTGTGGGTCGTCAAAAATTTCATGCAACTCGTTGATGTATCTTCTTCGCCATATTCCATCCTCTCTGGTTGGGCCTATTATGCATCAGAGAATTTTCCTCTCAAACCTGGTGACTCATTCTTCTATGTCCTGGGTCATAGTCCAAGTCTCGCTACCATAACACAGTACTGGTCGTATTCCTGTTTTGTAGAGTGAGAGTTTCTTTTTCCTGTGCACAAATCTTGAGTGCAGGATTTGTTTTTGGGCATAAAAGGCTCAATTAGCCAGTAGTATTAGTCTGGTTATTTCTTCTTTTTCTTCGTTTCTTTTTGTGATAGTAGACCCAATGTAGACTGTTTTATCGACTACTTCTAGGTTATGTTCGTCGATGGTTATATTTCTTCCCATTCTAATTCTTCCTGCTCTGGATTGTTGCATCACCTTCGTTTTTTCTTCGTTTATCTTCAGGCCTATGTCCTTTGCCGCCTCTTTTAATTCGACATAGACTTTTTTTGCTGCCAAAAAGGACCTTCCCACGATGTTTACGTCATCCGCATATCCAAGTAATTGTACCGACTGGGTGGCTATTGATGCACTATTGATGCATGCCAACTTTGAAGGGACTCCTATTTCCGATAGGATCTCGTATAGCCTCTCTCTGTTTATTGAGTCATATGCCTACCTTTACGTTGGGCCGGCCATGTCCAAAGAATGGATGACTCAAGGATACCAAAAAAAGCCCTGTATCTACTACCAGATGGCAAAAGACCAGTTGGCAAACCACGGTTATGGTGGGAAGATAATGTTAAGGCCGATGCAGCAAAACTGCTCAACACAAGAAACTGGAGACAAGCTGCGGAGCAGAGAGACGTCTGGAGGAAGAAGCTGATGGAGGCCAAGGCTTGAATTGGGCTGTAGAGCCATCGAAGAAGAAGAAGATGCCTGTTGAAAATCGACAAATATCTGGTATACATCTACATTCCTTTCCCAGGTTTTCTCCAGAATTTGCCTTAAGGTCAGCCGTTTGTCCGATGTTGACTTGTTTGACCTAAAACCAGCTTGATATTCTCCAATAGGCCTTCCGCTACACTGTTGAACAGCAAATATCACCCAAGATCGGGACCTGGTGGACTTGGTTTTGAGGGGTCTCCGAGCCTCCTACGATTTTTTTTTAGAGCCGTGGGAGGTAAAAGTGCAAAGTGCATAAGTGCATTTTACAATTCGCAGCCCCTTCGGGAGCCCCCTGGCCCCCTTAGAGGTCTGTTTTTTAATTATATTAGGGACTGTTACGAAGATTTTAAGGGGTCGTGGAGCCTCTTACGATTTGTTTTGGGGCCGTGGGAGGCAAAAGAGAGGGTTTTTCAAATTATTCAGTTTTTTGTTTATAACTTTTTATTTTTTATACCCAATTGTTAATAATTTCAGATTACAATTCCTCTTCCTGTCCTCCACCTACCCTATAAAGGGTTTCCTTGGGTGAAATTTTAAAATCGATTCTGTTCAACAGTGCTATAGGTTCCAGTTTTTGTTTCACAAGTATTGTGAAGATTTTGTAGCTGTTGCTGAGGAGTGAGATGCCTCTGTAGTTTTTGCAGTTTAATTTATCTCCTTTCTTGTATATTGGACATATAATCGCTTTCTTCCAGTCCTCCGGTATAACTTCTTCCTCCCTGATGGTGCATATGAGTTCGTGTGAGGTTTGTTATAGTTGGGGTCCTCCTTCCTTTAGCAGCACAGCTGCTATTCCATCGGCGCCAGGCGATTTGTTGCTGTTCTGCCTTTTTACAGCTTCCCGCACCTCATCCAGTGTTGGTGGTTCTATTGAGATGTTATCTTGGGGAATATGCCTCCGTCTCTGCATTCTCGTTTAATATGGAGATAGGGTTCAATGGGTTCTGAAAATACTCTCTCCACCTTTCCTTTATCCTATCAGGATCTGCCAACAAGTTCCCATCTAGGTCCTTGCAGATGTCCGTTCATGGCTGAAACTTGATCTGGCGAGTTCCTTTGTACGCTTGGCTAATTCTCCCTTTATTGAAGTCTTCCTGTATCTGTAAGATTTTCCTATTTAGATATTCCCTCTTCTTCTTTCTGCACAGCTTGTCTGCGATTTTTCTTTTTTCCTTGAAGACTTCCATCCCTGGTCTTGTTGGCCTTGCGATGTACTCTCGGTGGCTCTGGTTTCTTTCTTCAATTGCGGTTCTACAGTCTTGGTCAAACCAATCGATTCTAGTCTATCTGGGGGCCCAGCCTAGTGCCTCTTCTGCTGCCTCTTTTATGCTGCTTTTGGCCTGTTCCCATTTGTCGTTGATGTTGGGCTGCTCTAATGCATGGCTACTTAGTCTTTCCCTCTGTCAAGTTTTGTACGACAGCATGTTGGTAGGTATCTCTTGTTTCTTCCCGTTTTAGCTTATCTATATCGTATTTTGGTTGAGTTGCTATCCGGGTTCTCAATTTATTATTATTAACTTCCCAGTATAGGAAGTTATTGTAATCGGTCCGAAAATCGAAATCGAAAATTTCAACGTATTTTCATCTTTCAAGGTCCCAGGAGCATTTTAAGCAAAAAATTGGGAGGAAGTATGTGTGTGTGTGTGTGCGTACAGATGTGGTCATTTTTTCCTGCACGATATCGCGCGAACCAAAAAAGATATCGACTTCGTTGAGGTGTCGTTCGAAGCGTATTAACCGAAATATGATCTGAAAAGATTTTCATAAAATTCAGTCGAGCCGTTTTCTTGTTTAAGCGGCGTAAGTGGTTTTTGTACGTGCACGATAACGCCCGAACCACGAAAGATATTGACTTACTTGAGGTGCCGTTCGAAGAGTATTAGCGACAATATAATCTGAAAAGATTTTTATAATATTCGGTCGAGCGGTTTTTTGGTTTAAATGACATAAGTGATTTTTTGTACCTGCACGATATCCTATAAAAGATATCGACTTAGTTGACGTGCCGTTCGAAGAGTATTAACCAAAATATGATCTGAAAAGATTTTCATAAAATTCGGTTGAATCGTTTTTTTTTGTTTAACCGACGTTTATGATTTTTGTACCTGCACGATACCGCGCGAACTAAAAACTATATCGACTTGATTGAGGTGCCGAAAAAAGAATATTAACGAAGAAATGCTCTGAAAAAATTTTCATAATATTCGGTCGGGCCTTTTTTGTTTAAATAGAAAAACTTCGGCTAATTGTCAGAAACACCTTAAATTGACAAGTTTTGCTAATATCTAATAAACTCGATGGAATGAGAGCAGTTCTAAATAAAGTGCTCTTTTTTGGGTTCTGCACAGCGATAGCCTTCGATTAAAACTTCATTTGTCAAATTCCGACAACCTTTCAAAACCGTCCAATAATTTGGTTACCCTTTACAAACAGCGCGAATTTTTCAAACCTTGGATTAGCACTTTTTGACGGGGAATTGTGTTCTACACGTGATACAGTTTCAAGAAATTGCGGCTCATCCCGGGATTGCCAGTAGTTACCGCAAAATTTGTTCTTTTTGGTCAAGTCTGACAAGTACTTAACAGTTACAGTTTTGCTAATATCTCCGGAACGCTTTGGAATTTCCAAGTGAAGTCATTCGCTTCTCAGTTTATCAACGGCGCTTCAGCACGCTCGATACGAATTTGAACACTCGCTTTAGTGCAGCGAACGAAATACGGAGGACATGTTTGTTTGCTAACGTTCAGGAAAAACAAATTCTCTAGAAAAATCTTGTGGATTTACTACTATTATAGTTATTTGAACTAGCTTCTCTCGGGATTGCTATGTCATCAGTTCTGATACTAGCCAATTTTCCACTAGTGCTAAACGTATAACTATTTTGTAAGAAGTCAGTTTATTCCATCTTCGTTCATCATACTGGGAAGTTAATCGTGTGGACCGAAGGGATCAAACCCACATCCCAACTAGTTATTATTTATTTTCAAAGTTTGTACAAAAGAAAGACTCTTAAATTAGTACAATAAACGGAGGAAGAAAAAGACAAAATGGAAAATTAACACTAAAAAAATAACCTACTTACTAACTAACATTAAAATATATCTTATAATATACATAAATAATAATTAAAAAAAAAACAAGAGATAAAGTAAAAAAAGAAAGAAAGATAAAAACAAATTATTATAGAGAGATCAAAAAGAAAAAAGTGAGAAAAAAAGAAGAAAAATTAGATTTGCAGTTTGAGAGAACTAGAGTGCCAGCTAGATAGATAGGATTTGCATTTCAAGATGGTCTGCCCGTAAGGTATTCAAAAAGACGCCTTTTAAAAACACAGCTTGATTCAATAAATTGCAAATTATAAGGAAGAGTATTCCAAAGCAGAGCTGCATAAACAAAGTATGAACGTTGGCCTAGCAAAGAACGAAACCGAGGAATAATTACATTATTATTTCTACGCGATTGCGAGAGCTGGAGGTATTCAGAGAGGTAGGAGGGTTTTTGCCGTCTAAGTATATCATGAAAAAACCTCAGCAACCTCAAGTCTTTATAAGTTTTTAAGGAGCACCCCAAGACATTGTTCACAAAAGGCGTAATGTGATCATACCGTCGTAGATTATAAATAAAGCGTATACAATCATTGTATGCGACTTCAATTTGCGGAGCACAAGAAGCATCTAACGAGGGAAAGACTAAGTAGCCATGCATTAGATGGGGAAGGAGTAGCCCTTTTGCTAAGCGCAAACGAAGGGCGCAATTCATCAAGTTTCCATGCAGACGGAGTTTCCTGAGAAGACAATAGGTTTTACTCACTATATAACGGATATGGTCACAACAGGTCATATCGTGGTTTAGAGTTACTCCGAGATTTTTAACACGATCTACACGCTGAATAGGATTGCCATTTAAAATGACTCTGGGAAAAACCAGACTGGGGTTAACAGAGTGAGCTAGAACTAGATACTGCGACTTGCCTGGATTGAGTGATAGGCGATTAGCCGAAGCCCAAAGAAAAACATTTTGTAAGTCCTCGGATAGTTTCTGCACTCCTGAGACCAATTGGTCCTTAGGCATAGAGAGGTACAGCTGTACATCATCAGCGTACATGTGAATTTTGGAGGTGTTTACTACTGCAGGAAGGTCATTAATGAATATACTTAATAGGAGAGGGCCAAGAATTGAACCTTGCGGAGCACCAGAGCAGAGGATGGTAGAGGTTGAACCACGATTATGCAGCAATACCTGTTGCGAACGGTTATTCATGAAACTATGCAGATGAGGAGAAACTAAACTGCGTGCGGAGCTTTTCGAGAAGTAGGGAGTGGTCAACATTATCAAAAGCCTTGGAAAAGTCTAGTAGTGCAAGATAGCTGACTTGGTTCCCATCTAAGTAGTTCCTAATATCGGTCGTGATTTTAAGAAGTGCAGTATCACAGCTGTGGGATTTTCGAAAACCAGATTGGCAGGGATTTGTAAGCTGATAACGTTCACAGAGCTCGACAATTTGAAATGCAATCTCAAAGCTTCTCAAGAACTTTTGCTAAAAACGGTAAGATACTAATAGGACGGAAGTCAGCAGGGCGCTCAGGGGAAGAACATTTGGCAACAGGGAGTACAAGGGCATGATTCCAAGAGTTGGGAAATTTGGAAGTAGTAAGGCATGAGTTATAATAGGTAATAGACTAGGTAACAATAGTTTAAGAAATCTCGGCGATATCTTGTCGCTACCTGTAGCATTCGATTGAATGCCATTTATGGCACATAAAACTTCAGCGTGGGTTACGCAGCGGAAACTTAATCCATTAGACGACGACAGAGGAACATGCGTAATACGGATAGAGTTAATTGAAGTAAAGTGCGAATTCAGACTTTCGGCATCGAAGTCATGGGCTATAGGCTCTTTTTTTGATTGTACCCCTAATTTACTTAAGTTATTCCATAGTTTCTTCGGTGGCAAACTCGGGTTGAGCCGGCATGCGTAGAAATTTCGCTTGGCTTCTTTAATTTTAGCCGTGGTGATATTACGGAGTTTATAAGAGTTTTTGGCACTTTCGGTTTTTAGTTTTACGAATGTTTTATAGAGATACTCCCGCTCAAGAATTAAGGGCTTAATTTCAGGACTGAACCAAGGCTTGGATTTTTCAGTAATGGTTTTTGTTCAAATAAGAACATACTCATCAAACAAGGACTGCATAAGCCCCTCAAAAAACTTGGTCTTATCATTAACGTCAGTAAATGTGAAAATGTTTTCCCAAGGTAACCCCTCACAACATTCAACTAGACTACGACGATCAGTGTTAGTAAAGTCACGGTAAGTAATTGTTTTAGCAGGTTGAGATCCAACTGGAATATTGCAACAGACATATAATTGATCATGGTCTAGGAGACTCGGAGCGGAAATTTGGTCCTGAAAGACAATGAGGCGACTGTCACTGGTGAGTAGCAGATCAAGTTGTGATGGATGTGTTGCATTAAAATAGGTTTGTAGAGCATTAATTGTATTTAAACCAAGACGGTGCATTGTGTATAGAAATTGCTGCTGTTGGCCATACGACTTTAGAAGATTCACATTAAAATCTCCACCAACTAAGAGATTATTGTATTTCCGCGAGGAGTTTTCTATCGCTTGTTCCAGCTCGAAGAAATTATCCGTATTAAACAAACCAGGCGGACAATAGACAGATATGAGAAAAATTTTCTCCGAGTTGCAGGACACTTCAACGCCCAAGAATTCAATCACGGAGGTTTTGGAGTGACAGACAATTTTAGAATTGAGGAAATCTTTGATGTATATAGCAACCACTCCATCAATACTATCCCGACGATCGTTGCGAAACACCCGATAACCATCAAGGGATATGAAAGAGGATGGAACTGAAGCATTCAACCAAGTTGCGCATACAAGCAATGCAAGAATTCCTACATTGAGAAACATTTCCCCAAATTCATCAATTTGGTTTTTAAGACTACGGGCATTGAAAGAACAAATTTTAAAGCCACTAGGCCTAGAACTGAAAATTCTAAGTAGTGTTCCTACCTTGTTATTGCAGCTGGAATACGAATGCATTACAAGTATTCACACTCAAGAATCAAGTAGTGTTGGAAAAAGGCACGACAAATATGGCAATTAACAAATAATATAAAGGAGCACATCTTGAAATGCAAGTACCACCACAAATAATCAATTATAAAAAAGGGAAATAACATATGAAGAAATATACCCGCACGTCGCACTTCTCTCAAATACACAAATCTAACACAGAATGAAATTAAAACAGAAAAATAAATTAAGAATAAAAAGAAAATTATAAAAAAAACAATAACATAATCATAATCAATCATACGCTGATGCTTAGCGGCTCCAGCGATTCCACAGATGGACATTCCAACTCAGCAAGATCACTTACTATTACGAGGAGATCTTCTTTCCTGTGAGCAACCCGCACAAGGCCATCAGTAGTGATGACACTTTGCAGCAGTCCCATTTTTCGCATCCTCAGTGCAGCGCTCAGTAATTTGTTGTTGTAGTCCATGGAAATGGTACTTTAACATTGCAAAAATGCAGGACAAGGTTTTATTTTTGGGACCATATCTTACCTTATAAAACATGGCAAAACAGCAATAAAAACCCACAAAAAAATGCGAAACAATTTTACTACATTACTCAAACATCGGCATTTCTTATAACGTATAGTCATTCATTCATTATTTTTACTTGCTAGCTGTTATTGCTAATTTCTAGGAGGTAAAATTGTAATAAAATATTCCGAAAATCTGTCACTTTCATACCTTCGGGGCGCTGTAAAACCCTTCATAGTGAATGAAATTAAAAATGTAATGAATGAAAATTATTCCTAATGAAACCCTCTACAAAAATTTTTTAGTTAAAGTTGAAGGGAAAAAAGTTATAGCCTTTAAAAGAAAATATTGTGACTAATTTTTGTGTGCTAAGGCTTATAACTTCTTAATTATTCATTTTACCACAAAATTTCTGAGATGGCGGCCAAATGGGGGGGGGGGTTAGAATCCCGAAAACTCAAACTTAAGCTCACACTGACCCCCCCTACACAACCCAAAAATAAAACCTTGTCCTGCATTTTTGCAATGTTAAAGTACCATTTCCATGGACTATTGTGCGGCGAGAGGCTTTCATTTAAATACACTGGGGAGTCAGCTGTAAAGCCCTCAAGGTTGTTGAGAGCAAACTTCTGTTTTTTCCTACGTCGCGCAGCAGTCATGAAGGCCTTTGCTTCACGGAAGCCTGAAAATTTGACGACGATTGGGTTATCGCCAGTCTGTTTACCCCGTTTGAGTCGAAACGCATCGACGTACGGAGAAAGTTGGTGGTTAACATCAGCTGCTATGCATTTAACAATGCTTAGCGGATCCTCCTCTTCCCTCCTTGGGATACCTCTGATGTTGACGTCACTCAGCCTCTGAAAACGTATCGCATCATCAGCTAGACTGGACTTCAGGGAGGCGAACTGGCTATTGGTGCTGCTAACGTCAAAATTAAAATCCGTTAAACGTTTTTTAATTTTAGAAACTTTAGTCTCGAGAGTTTGCACCGAGTTGTTTACTTCCATCACCTGACTTGAGTATGAGTCAGTGATGCTGCTCAGCCCGTCCGTTAGACGGCGGTCCAAAGAGTCTAGCCTGTCCGTGACTGTTTTAAAGGTGGTAAAGTGCTCCAGAAACTGAGCTTCGGACTTCTTTAATTGTTTTACCAGATCGTCAATTTTAGCAGTGAATCTGGTTTCAAGCGCTGATAGAAACTCTTCAAAGGTGGTAGATCCGCAGGTGCTTTCAGAAGTTGTTCTAGCTGTGCTTCGGGTATTTCATCGGTATTTCACTTTCCGAGCCACAGCACGCTCCTCTCATTGTTCTTACGTCTAGTATACTCGTGGCCCCTCTTCTTTCAATTAGGACGTGGTCAATTTGATTATTAGTTACTCCGTCTGGTGACTGCCACGTCATCTTATGTATGTATATCTTTGTACGGGAACATTGTTGAACTTATTACCATTGCGTTTGAGCTTGCGAAATCGATCAATCGACTACCATTATATTGTTATATTTGTTAACAAGGAAACTCCGATTTTCGGTATGCTATTATAATTACTTTATTTAATATATGAATAGTAAAGTAGAACGGCTGCTCTTTATAGCGGTTGAGAATCGACTGACTCCTGTTATCAGTGGATGGTAGAAGTTAGAATCGCCGCCTTTATAATTGCTGGCTGTGAAGCTGGCAATGTGTGTGTATTTTGATATGGATGTAACATCTTTCCCTTCCGCGGAAAAAGAAATACTATGGTTGATAGCGCTCCGGTTGTTTGCGTGTCCTTGTTGAACGGCGTAGCTGAGGTGTTGACTCTGGAAGTGTATTTCCTCCGTTCTGGGTGATATTTCCCATAACGTCCTCTTCTGCAAGTGTTGTTTGTTGCTCTTCAAGGTTGTCGGTTGCAATGGTTTCCGCATCTTGGGGGTTTTCATCCTTATCTGAACCTGAAACTTGAGGTGTCTGCGTCTGTAAATGTTCCTGTCTAGTTTTAGGTAAGTCAGTCTCTGTACTTTCATTGACTGGTATTTTTAGCTTGTCAGTAAATGTTGACTGACACTCTGTGGCCCTTAGTTGGTCAACATGCCGCGTATGCCGTTCGTTATCGATCAAAACATCGTAGAGAACTTCTCCTTTTTTCTTAATTATAATGCCGAATCTTCACTTGATGTTCTTGTTGTTATAAAATCGTGCTTGAACCTTTTCTCCGATTTGAAAAATGCGAGTATTTTTGCCTGGGAGCTCATGTTTTTCGTTCATTTCCGCTGTGAGGTCCTTTTTGACAAGGTCTATACTTGTTCTAATGTTTCGTTTAAACATTAGTTCGGCAGGACTTTGACCAGTTACTGCATTCGGCATCTTCCGGTATTGCATTAATAGCCGACATAGTTTTTCATGCAGGTCAACGCTTCCATTCGCCACAGTGCGAAGACCATGTTTGATTGTTCGAACATAACGTTCCGCTTGCCCATTTGATGAGGGATGATAAGGCGCGCAAAGTTTATGCTTAATTCCATTTGACCTTAGAAAACATTGAAACTCATCAGATGTAAATGATGGGGCGTTATCTGAAACAAGTGTTAAAGGGAGTCCGAATCTTGAAAAAATTTCACGTAGAATTTTGATGCTAAAACTACCATCAAATGGTAACCGTAATGGTTTTGGTCGGTATTGCTTCAACCCACTTACTGTATGCGTCTACGACTATTAAAAAATTTTGCTCGTAAAATGGTCCAGCGTAATCTCTATGAAGCCTTTGCCACGGATAAGCCAGATAATCCCATGGGTGTGGATTTCCCTCATTTGGGTTTGCTTTATTTTTACAGCAGCTTCTACATTGACGAGTTAAATTTTCAATATCACTGTCGATTCCTTTCCACCATACGTAGCTACGTGCTAGTGCTTTCATGCGCACTATTCCAAAATGTCCATCATGAAGTTCCTCAAGGATGCGCTGTTGTAAAACCTTTGGTATCATAACTCGTATGCCATTGAATACGCAGCCTTTTCTACAGAAAATTTGAAAATTGCTTCCCGATTAGGTAAAGGATCGCCTTGCTGTAATGCATTAAGATAAGCCCTGCAATCTCTGTCTTTTAGTGTTTCTCTCTGGATATCTTGAAGTGCTACTGGTAAATTTTGAATTTGCATGATTTGAAAAGTTGAATCATCTCGAGACATCTTGCCTGGCGTTTCTTGCTGAGGAAATCTTGAAAGGAAATCAGCATTAGCGTTACTTTTGGTGTCTCGATACTTTATATCGTAGTCAAAACCAGACATAAAGCTCGCATATCGAAGAAGACGTGTTGCAGATGTAGCTGGAAGGTGTTTACCTGGATTTAGTATTGTTGTAAGAGGCTTATGATCGGTTATCAGAATTATTTTCCTTCCGTAGCAAAACTGAAAAAAACTTTTTAAGTCCCCAATAAATATCTGTTGCCTCCTTTTCCAATTGCGAATAATTCTTCTCTGATTTGCTTAAAGATCTCGACGCAAATGCTATAGGACGCTCTGAATTATCAGGCATCAAGTGAGATATCACTGCTCCTAGACCATGCGGTAACGCGTCGGTTGCTAAAATTAAAGGAAGTTTTTCATTGTATGTAGTTAAATTTTTTGTACTTGTAATATCCTTCTTTAGCAGACTGAACACCTTATCGCATTCTTTACTCCATTTGAAATTAATGCCTTTTTGAAGAAGATTGTGTAACGGTTTAAGGTGAAATGTTAGACTTGGTAGAAATTTATGGTAGTAATTGATTAAACCCAAAAAAACTCGTAACTGTTGAACATCCTTAGGACGCTCGCATCTTGTGATAGCTTCTATTTTCTCTGGTACAGGTCGAATGCCTTCTCTGTCTATAACGTGTCCTAGATAAACGATTGAATCTAGAAGAAATTGGCACTTAGCTTTATTTAGGTGTAAATTATAGGAACGTAATCTTTCAAGGACTGCTTGAAGTCGAGTAAGAAGTTGTATGTATGTACTACCTTGAATAGTGATATCATCGAAAAAGCATGCAACTCCAGTCAAATCTTGTAGAACGGAGTCCATGAATCGTTGCCATCTCTTGGGCGCTGGCTTTACTCCGAACATCAGTCGCTTTACTTTGTAATTCCCTCGGTGCGTGCTGATAGCTTGTAATAAGGAACTTTCTTCATCCATTTGCATATGAAGGTATGCTTGATGTAAGTCAAGGGTGATGAAGTACTTTCCTCCACTTAATTTTGAAAATATTTCTTCAACCCTAGGTATAGGATAGTTGTCATCTTCTATTATTTTATTGATAGTTACCTTGTAGTCTGCGCAAAGACGAATACTTCCATTCTTTTTTATAACCGGTACTATTGGTGTTCCCCACTGACAGTAGGTTATTTTCTCAATAACGTCAGCCTTCTCAAGCCTATCTAACTCAGAATCTATCTTTCCTTTCAGAGCGTAAGGGATCGGGCGGTGTCTAATGAATATCGGCTCGCATCTATTCTTTAGCTTTAACGAACATTTGAAGTTTGGAATCATCCCAATTTCTTGAGTGAAAATATCATCGAATTCTGTCACCATCTTTTGCAACCCAGCCGCGGATTCAAGGGGGGGGTCACGGGGGTCATGACCCCCCCCAAATGCTCGAACTATGCAATAATAGTTGAGATGGGAGAAACCAAAAGCTGCTGATACGCTTCTACTACTTGCCGAACATCTTGAATGTCTCAACTGATCAACGTCTCGGTCCAACATGTTTGGAGAAAGCATTTCATTAAATGGGGTAACAATGTTACAATAAAGGAATGAAGATTCTTCTTCTGGAGTTTGATTTTTTGACGATAAACAACCCATGCTTCTTTGAATTCCTCATCCAATTGTGCAGCGAGATGTTGAGCTTCAGTAAATAACCGTCGAAAACCAGAATCTTCATCACATATTTGGTCAGCAAGGGTATCTTTAATCAAATCCGTTGCTTTTTTAAATTCTTTTATTTAACTTACACTACGTGTCGTCAAATCTTGTAAGTTAAATTTGACCGACTTCCGGCTTCCGACTTATCGGTTTCGGATAGAGCTGAAATTTTGCATACACGTTTAGTTTAGATGACAATGCAATCTGACCATTTTGTAAACATATCCAGATGGCGGATCCAAAATGGCGGCCGATTTTTGAAATTGTGCTCCGCGGCTCTCTGACATGGGTATCAAATGAAAGGATATGACAGGTAGAACACAATAAGCTATGTGGCGTCATTCCAAATTCAAAATGGCGGCCAACACAAAATTGCGGAAAGCTTATAATAGACTAAAAAGTAGAAAATATAACCGATCAACTTCCAATTTTGCACACACTCGTAGTTCGCGTGATAATTAATATGTATATATGATGAGATGAATAGTTGAGTTTTAGGGTGAATTGAAAATAAAGAAGCAGTATACGTTACAAAAAATCACAAACAAAACACAGGGTTGCTGCTGTCAACTAAATTCAACTACTCAACTACTGAACTCATATCCGTATGCATAATTTCAACTCAACCCAGGTAGCAGAGCTGAGTCGAGTTCAGTCGACCTTAACTGAACTCGACACCCGATTACATGTAGTTAGACTTGGGCTCAACCTATGTTCAACTCATCATGTACATATAAGTACTAAATGCAATCTGACCATTTTGTAAAAAAATCAGGAAGACGGTTCCAAGATGAAACATGAAAGAGTACGGCAGGTAGAATACAGTAAGCTGTGTGTGACGTAATTTTAAATCTAATAGAACCGCCATCATAAAATGGCGGAATACATATAATTAACTAAAAAGTAGAAAATAAAATAAATGGTTAAAACAAATTTTTTTAAATAATTCTTTTGATTAACTAAAAAATGTACTGAAAAGTAAAAAATAAAAAATATGTAAAACAAAGCGTGAAATTTCAATTTTAACGAAAAAGTTAATTAAAAGAATGGCGCATTTTTCATCAAAAAAATTTGTTAGAATTTTCTTCAAAGTGAATTGAGCAAAACAACAAGTTGAAATTATTTTTTTTACTACGCCTTATAAATTAATACATAAAATCTTAAATATATTGGAAAACAAACAAAATTAAAAATGATGATTTTATAAAAAAAATGTAAATTTCTTAATATAAAAATAATGAAATTAATAAAGCAAAAATTGAGGGTTATTGTAAATCTCATGCGATTTACAGTTATATTTTCAATTTTTGATGAAAAATGCGCCATTCTTTTAATTAACTTTTTCATTAAAATTGAAATTTCACGGTTTGTTTTACATATTTTTTATTTTTTACTTTTCAGTACATTTTTTAGTTAATCAAAAGAATTATTTAAAATATTTTTTTTAAACCATTTATTTTTTGAATCTAATGAAGACGTTTGGAGTATTCGGCTCAAAGGTAAAGTTGTACCGGATACGTACGAAAAGTAAAGTTTATTATGTTATTAACGACTATGATAAAAAATCAGATAGTACGAATATTATACACGCCTAGAACGTCATTTAACCAAGCAGATGAAATCGGAAACTCTAGGCTGAAAAGTACAAGACGAAGATTCGCCGCAGCAGATGCAGTTTTCGCGTCCTCCCACATCGAAATCTCAATAAGTGCGTCACACTTTTTTATTAATTGTTCACCCTCAAACTGCATGTACCCAACGTGATTTTCTACCCAACTAGTAAAGTTGGATTCTACCAGTCTAGCAAAGTCCTTAAGTGATTTGCCACCAAGATGTTTTTTAAAAACGTTTGCAAAACCGTTAGCCAAAGCCAAAACTGCTCTCATTGTTCCTGAAGCATTGCGACAATTTGAAACTTTGGAAGATTTTAATAAGGAATTGTTAACAAATGATTACTGCAAGAACAACGTCTTGCGTGAATGGCTACTTTCGTCAAGTCCTGACATACCCCTTTCAAATCAGACGCCATTAGCGAGCAACTATCTATTCTTATTCCAACCAAATATTTTAGGTCCAAGTCGAATTTCTCACACAGATTGATGACGAATTGCTTGGTATGCATCGCAAAATGCGATGAAATTCTCTGGTTTTACTGATATATGTCGCGATTGAACCTGCGGTTTCCAAATGATGCTGAAGAGTAAAGTCACCAAATTCAACGAAGAGTGCCCTGAAGTTCCTATCATTTGCCACCAGAATATCTACTTTTCCGTCAGTGTCACGATTATATAGAAGTTCATTATCCCTACATAATAACATCGATCTCGGCTTTCTTTTACTTGTGAGTCCCGTTGTACACACAGATGCTGGGTTATGAAAAGTCTGAAGGAAACTTTTTTCAGCTTCTACCACCCTATGATGATATTGGTTCCGTTGGTGAAATGAAAGCGTTCCATTTTGTCCAAGTAAATCGTCAAATGCTTTTAGTGTTCCGCTTTCTTGGTTTACTTTTAATTCCGTGACCCCCCCCAAAACAAAATTCTAGATCCGCGGCTGTTGCAACCGTTTCTTACATTCGCTTTCAGAAACGTCGGAGTTTTCGATTTGATGTAATGAATCCATTAATTTTAAACCGCGAATCCATTCTCTTCCCATAATTGTATCAACATTTCCCCGTAGAACGTAAAGATTTCCAAAAATTCCTCTCTCGCCGTAAATTACTTTAACTCTAACCACTCCTGCTGGTCGTATGATTTCGCCCGTGTAGGTCTTTAATTGAATATGGGTTGGTGTCAACTGCCTATGGGGCCAATTGGATTTAAACGATTTCAGTGCAATATTTGACACTGCCGCCCCTGTATCGTATTCCATTGGGCAGTTAACATTATCGGTTGAAACGTGTATAAAAAATTTGTCACTGTTTCCCCAATTACAAAACGCAATAACATTCAAGAAATTACTACTGTCTTCAGAATCCGAGCTAGTATTGTTATCCTTGTTTAAATTGTGGATCTTCCGTTTATCCGAGCTGTTTTTAGTAGATAAACACACACTTTGAACGTGACCCTTTTTGTCACAATTAGAACATTTTAATATCTTTGTTTACATTCATTAGCTCTATGATCTTGTCTACCACATTTGGAACACTTTCCTCGAATTTGTTGAAGCTTTTTAAAACTTGTAAACGAGTTTGATTTTGATGTATTCATGATTTTTCTTATGATTATCGTATCGCTGGGCTTTCTTCGAAAAATTATTTTTATTTACGTAATGTAATGTTTTGCTGCACATTTCCTTGCTTTCCATTTTTGAAGATTCAATAGATAATGCCAATTTTGCAGCATCTTCAAATGTTTTGGAAGCTTCTTGCTGCAGTAACTTTTCTCTGATATCATTATCACGAACACCACGTACAAACTGTGAACGCAGATGAGTACCGTTGGTTGATTTCTTGCAATTGCCGCAAACGAAATTGCAGTTAGTTGACAATTTTTTTTAATTCCGCTTGAAATTTTGAAATGGATTCGCCGTCTTGTTGAATTCGTAGCGAAAATTTATGTTGTTCAGCGATTTCACTTGGCGTTGGGCATAAATGTGCACGTAAAAGAGATGTTAATTCCTGATATTTTAATGATTTCGGAAGTTCAGGTGCAGTTAAACAAGTGAGAGTATGATACAGCTTGGGTCCTAGCCAATTTATTAAAATTTGTACACACTTTTTATCGCCTTCGTCTGTAATATCAGATAGGTCTCTTAATTCCAAATAATTTTGCAACCTCTGAAAGTATGTGTCAAAATTCTCATTGTCCTCATCGAACGGTGCTAACTGTAGTCCACGAACATCACCTTTAGCGCTTTGTGGACGTTTTTCCACGTTTGCTGAAGTTTGAAATCTTTGCAGAACCGCAGTGAGGTTTCTTAACATCTCATTTCCATCTTGCTCAGCCATCGTAAATGTTCACGTTGTTAATGCGTTACTTTATTTTGACCTAACACTGGCACTATGCAAAATATTATTTATGTAAAAACTCGTTAATGTAATAAGTAATTTTTTTTTTTTTAATTTGATAATACCTATTATGTGCGATTTAGAAATGCAGTAAATATTTTAAAAGCAATTTTTCTTTTCCTTAATAATTCAATCAAAATTGTTTGAAAATCAGTGTACCGTAATTTTTTTTTTTCTTTTGTACAATGTAAAAAGTTCACTGTTTTACCTCAAGTCCAGATGTATGAAGGTATAATTTGAATGAAATTTGCCAAAAACGTCCTTGTCGCCAGTTGTTATATTTGTTAACAAGGAAACTCCGATTTTTGGTATGCTATTATAATTACTTTATTTAATATATGAATAGTAAAGTAGAACGGCTGCTCTTTATAGCGGTTGAGAATCGACTGACTCCTGTTATCAGTGGATGGTAGAAGTTAGAATCGCCGCCTTTATAATTGCTGGCTGTGAAGCTAGCAATGTGTGTGTATTTTGATATGGATGTAACAGGTAACCTTATGTAGGCTATGCTTTTCTATGACTCCTAGGAACTCCTCTTCTCTTCCTACTTTGGCATTCATATCTCCAAGCACCATTTTAATATCGTTTGACGGTATTAACCTGATGGTGTTTGTTAGCTCTTGGTAGAATTATTATTATTATTTATATTCATAAGTATGTACAAAGATAGGATCTTATTATAGTACATTCATTATAAAGACAACAAAAATTATACAAAACAAAATTATATAGAAAAATTTGGGAATATAGGTAAAAGTAAAATATAAGTGAGAAAAACTAAAAAAGAGTAAAGCATAGGAGATAGAAACAAAAAAAAAAACAGATAGAGAAAAAAAAAATAAAATAGAATAGTAAAATACAAAATATAAAAAAAGAAAGTTATATACATACATATATAAAAAACGAGTGTGCGTAGGACCACACTTTAGAAGTGTTAACTTCTATGGCTAGTCTAAATGTCCAAATCAATCTTAATACAAGACGATAAGGATTAATATATTTCATTTATGAATATTCTGTTAAAGTTTATTTAATTGTTACTTATATCCACTCACTCCAAAATGTGTTGCAATGTTTTGGAAATTAAAATATTTGTCTTAAATTTATCACACAAACATCGGACGATGGATGACTGGGATAATGTAGTTTTTAGTAAAAATAGTAGCTAATATATAGTAATAAATACATAGTGCATAGTTCATAGGAAATATGTAGTACATAGTACACAGTACATATCGTCGGGTTGATGCAATAGTCACGAAACAGAAATTTTTGCTATTTTAAACATTGTGCAAATATGCAAAAAAAGTCATATTATATTCAGCCAAAGTCACGGATCTAAATTTTTATGGGAATCTACTGGATTCAATTTGAATTTTTTCAGAACCAGTAAAATAAGTAAAATTAAGCGATTTATATTTATATCATAAACATAAATTCAAATACATATATGTTTATACATTAAAGATCAGAAACTTAATGGCTGAGATAACTGAGATAATTAACAAAGAAAACGAGCAGCTACGAAGTTTTTCAACACGCTTTTTGCGCGAAATCAAACGCTTGGTCACCAAACCCATTCTCCTCTGCATTACTTATAACTCATTACAGAAAACACTAATTAAAGAAGTACTTCCAAATCGACTTCCCACAGTAAATACTTGCGATTTTCCCTACCGGGGTACTGCCCCAGACATGTACGTAAAATACAAAAGCGCAGTCGAATAGGCGAAACGGCGAAACGTATTCCATGTCGCCGAGAGCGATTAATCCAAGCAAAATATTTAAATATTGCAGCCATTTAGCTGGCTAGAGCATGGCAACTTTTAGTCGAGGTCCAGCAACAGACAGCAGCAATGGTCACCGCTTCGCACCCGTTTCTGGGCACTTGTGCCTATGCAGCTGGTTAGAGCATGGAAACTTTTGGTTGAGCTCCACTTACAAACAGCAGCGTATAATTATATGTGTGCGAGGCAAAATAGCCCGCGCTTGGTGAGAGGGATTGGGTTTGAATGTTGCAATGCAGAAGCCGCTCTCAGCATTCGTTTTATATTCTCGCGCCGCTCTCAAAATTCATGTCATATTCTGAGTGAGCAACAAAGTGCGCGTGTCGCGAATTCTTTGTTTTACCCCCAGCGAAAAAGTGCCAAACGCGCCTAAAGAAGTTAACACTTCAAAAAAGTAAGCTATATAATAAAAAGAAAGAAGAAAGTTATATATTCATGCTTTAATCAATTCTATTAGAAATGAATTCGAAGAGACGCTTCCTGAAGATGTTCACAGAATCAATACGTTGCAAATCGACTGGGAGTGAGTTCCATAAAACAGCCGCGAAGACAAAGAAAGAACGCTGTCCAATTAACGTGCGGAAACGCAGAATAATTAAATTATTATTTCTAATGGATTGTGAGAACTGAACGAACTCATTAAGGTATGCGGACTTGCGCTGGTGCAGAATATCGTAGAATAGACGCAAAAGCCTAAATTTGCGATAATCATTAAGGGAGCAGCCTAAAACCGAATTCAAGTAGGGTGAAATATGGTCAAAGCGGCGTAACTTATAAACAAAACGAACACAATCGTTAAAGGCTACTTCGAGCTTTCTAGCGCAAGAACAACCGAGAGAGGGGAAAAATTCCTCTTTCTCCTCATCCGTTTTCTCTTATGTGGGCGCGTGGACGTTTATCAAACTAATGTTATGTAGCCTTGTTTTAATGCGAAGTGTGCATATTCTATTGCTGACTGGTTCCAGAATCAGAGATTTCATTTTCTTCTCTATGATGAATGCTACTATGAATTCTCTTCTTCCATTTTATGATCCGCTGAAAAGTACCGTGTGGGTTTTTAGATCCATTATACCTTCCCTATGCTATATTATACCATTATACCTTTCTTATGCGCTATATTTTTTTAGTACTAATAAAAGCGAACGCAGAGCGCCCGTTCTGTTGAGCGTCCTTACGTTCCATGTTCCAAGATCGTATTCCATATTCCGTTGCCTGAGTCGTTGCCGTTGAGTCCGTCCTGTCCGAGGCCTGCCTTGAGGATTCGTGACGGGTAGGTTTTTACTGGAGGACCAGTCCGGTATTTGCTTCGTTTTGAGGCGCCAAATCCTCGTCTTTCACCCTCCTCAGTTTGTTACTCTTGTGTAGACAAAAGCATCCAGGGGACACACGATGTAAAATCTACATCTTCGTGGAGGTTGAGATAGAATTCGGTAGCATATCGGAAAATCTTAGATCGTGAAGACCTTAGATCGCAGGTGGCGTTACCCAGGATTTATCTCTTTGATCTACCGGTACCATCAAAGGTCCCTGTTCAGGATTCAGTCAGAAGACAAAATCCAGAAGGGGAGAGTTTCAACACTTGTATAGAGGGTCAGACACCAGCATGGACAGGGCGATGACCTGAAGAAGAGCGGGAAAACCTTCCCCCAACTCTGCATAGGGTCTACGACCAGGTCGAAGAACATTTCATGTTAAACGTGGTATTACGGGAAGATGCCATAATAAAAACAACTCCGTCAGAACCCAACACTCAAGCAAACACCACAATCGCTAATGCAAGCTATCAACGCAACCATGGTACTTCACTAAAACTACCTAAATTAGCAATAGAAAAATTTAATGGAGACTATAAGAAGTGGACAACATTTCATGACTTATTTAGAACGATGATTCATGAAAACACAAGCTACGCTCCAGTTCAAAAGTTACAGTACCTAAAGTTATTGGAAGGAGAGCCAGAAAACCTCATCCGACATCTTCAAATTACTGATGACAATTATGATCCAACGTTGGCGCTTCTTAAGGAACGCTATGACAACAAGCGAGTTTTAGTCTGGTTCCAATTGGATACATTGTTTAGTCAACCCATCTATGTAGTCAACAGACAGCGCAAGGAATCAGAAAGTTGTTGGGCATTACAACCGAATGTCTTTTAGCGTTAGAAAATTTAAAGCTTGATGTGTCAAGCTGGGATCCACTCATCGTGTACTTAGTGGTGAAGCGACTCCCTTCTTCGAGTCATCAGCTTTGGGAGCAGTCTATAAGCGGAAGAAGTGAATTACCAACCTGGAAGGAACTACAAGAGTTTCTGAAGAATCGTTTTAGGTCATTAGAAGCAATATCATCTACTAGGAAACCAACTCCGATAAGGGAAGCTCCAAAACCCCATCCGTCTAGATTCCAAACCAAGACATTTCATGTCGCAACCCAAGCTTCATGTGTCTTCTGTTCACAACCCCACAATATAAGGCAGTGCTCCAAATTTCTATCTTGTGCCACATCTAAGAGAATGGAAGTAGTGAGAAAATCAGGACTGTGCATAAACTGCTTGGGATCGGGACACATCTCGGCAAACTGCCCCAGTGCGCGAAGATGCCGGCAATGCAACCGACATCACCACACTCTTCTTCATCACAACACGCCAATTGAAGCCCAAACAAACCAATGTGGCAACGCGAGGGCTCCAACATCGACTCCAGATGCCAATCAAACGAATGCTCACGTCACATAATCAACTCAACATCGTGAACGTATTAACTCAAACAATCTTGGTGTCTTCATGGTGAATCGAAATCAACCCAATCAAGTGCTTTTGGCTACAGCGCTAGTTAGAGTGGTGTCTCACAATGGTAAGGAGACAATAGTTCGGGCCCTGATTGACCAGGGATCACAAGCGTCATTCATCACAGAAAGCGTGAAGCAGGATTTGCAGTTGAAAGGAGAAGCGGTCAATGCTAACATTTACTCCGTAGGGGATGAAAATTTAAGCTGTGCGAGGTTCAAGACAAGGTTCATCATCAAATCTTTGAAGAACAACAATTGCCACATTGAAGTGACTGGATTAGTATTGCGGAAGGTGACGGACATCATGCCTACACAGACGATTAATCACCAACACTGGACTCATATGAAGCAAATCGAAGTAGCGGATCCAGAATACCATCAACCAGGGGGAGTAGAGTTAGTCTTGGGAGCCGACGTATATGGAAAAATCATAATGGATGGTAAACAGCATTGACGGGAGTAGGATGGATCTTATCGGGAGAAATCCAAAATCAAAATCAAACCTCCATACAACTTCGGAATTTGCATGTGCGCACGGATGTCGATGAATGGCTCAAACGATTTTGGGAACTCGAAGAGGTTAAAGAAAGGCCCCTACATACTGAAGAAGAAGATGATTGCGAAGCACTATTCGCAAGGACTACAATGCGGTCAGCATATGGGCGATAAGAGGTCCAACTACCACTCAAAGCGGCAAGTGAATATCTGCATTTAGGAAAATGGAGGAGTATTGTAATATCACGATTATTGCAAATGGAAAGTAGATTCATCAAAGACCCAAAGCTGAAATAAGAGTATTCCAAATGTGTTCGTGAATATTTGGAACTGGGTCACATGACCAGGGACATCCGAAGAAGAACATCGTCAAGTCTTAAACGGAACAGCCAACTATACGTGTAGTTATCTACCCTATCATGGAGTGATTAAGGAAACGAGTACAACCACTAAGCTGCGAGTCGTGTTCGATGCTTCAAGATCTAGGTACCGACAGCTGAGTTTCATTAAATGACATGACGCTCAAGGGACCCGTGGTGCAAGATGAATTAACTACACTATTGATTCGTTGGAGAAAACATTATGTGGCATTTACTGCGGACTTAGAAAAAATGTACCGACAAATACGAGTGCGAAATACTGATGCAGATTACCAAAGGATTGAATGGCGAGATTCAGCGAACCATCCCATAGAAGAATACAAATTATTGACGGTAACTTTTGGGACTAAATGTGCACCGTACTTAGCAACACTAACGCTTAAACAACTGGCTCAGGACGAAAAAGAGAACTACCCTAAGGCTTACGATGTTGCAGTAAATGATTTTTATGTTGATGATTTACTGTCGGGATCTCACACTATCGACGCAGCCTTATTAGTGCAACAACAATTGCTACAACTAATGAACGCAGGAGGATTTTCGCTTCGAAAGTGGTCGTAAAACTGCAAAGAAAGGCGTTACCTCCAGAATATCGTGAAACTAGCCTGTCCTGTGAAATATCCCTCGACGACTGCATCAGATATATTGACGTATGGCTACACTACAAGTCCAGACCCATCAAGATGGACAAAAAGAACAATTTTGTCGGAGATAACTTTTTGATCCGCTTGGTCTCTTATCACCCATAATTATTGAGGGCAACCTTTTTATCCAGATATTGTGGCTCAAGGGTCTTGGCTGGGACTAGGAAATCCCAGAAAATCTTAAGTGTGTTCCGGCGACACTAAAAATCAAGCACCATCTGTAAAAAACCATATCTGAAAAATAAAGAAGGGAAGGAAGCAATAAATAAAAACACAAGTTTTTCAATATTTTAATTTTATTAAAAATAAACAAACAAAACTACATGTATACACAAAATCACGAAAACAAAACACACACGGAAGAAGACGCCACTACACAACAAAAACAACAATTCATACCTGAAAATATAGAAACGAATTAGTTAAATATAAATATTAAATATACAAGTCCTTACCTTTTTTAAACAACCAAAGGCGCTGAAAACACCAACCAAAAATCCACCAGAAAATTCATCCCAAGAAAATGCCGAAATGCCGTCGGCAAATCGACAGTCTGTAAACAAAAAAGATTAATGAAAATACACAACAGATTCCAAAAAATTACTCACCTGACAACCCCAATGGAGTGATCGCCGGCTCCTCCTCAGTTCATCCCCACCGAATCTGTGCTAAAAAACCTAAAAATATTAACTAAAATTAATATATAAATTCAATACAAGATAAAAATATACTTACCAAAATAAAAGCCCATTTGACGTCTATGGGCAGAAAAGGAACAGCTGATCAGACATCTAGTACATAACCCGAAACTATGTACTTCGAGAACGGAGCCCCCTGCCAAAGGATAGCCGCAACTATTGTTCGAGGAGAAATAAATACCGACGCACAGACGGCGTTAAATCAGATTGCTTTTAATCTTTCTAGAGTCTTGAACTAGAAGATAAAATCTGTATTGAGGTTTTAGCAATAAAGCAATTTCAAAGCCTAAGTATCGAACTTAGCATTCTGGAAAGACAGAATTGAGGTCTTTTCCCAGTAAAGCCCGAATTAAAGACAGTTTTGAAGTCTTTAATACAGCAGTAACTTAATCACCAAAATTGATTTCAGCAGTTACTCTAACCAACCACAGAGGGGCGAATTTGCGAAGAAACAAGGCAAAGCAGTCCAGCAAGCCGCAACCAGGGCAGCAAGCAGCAACCAGGCAGCAAGCAACAAGCAAATCCCAAGCGATTCCCAAGAAACGAAACCAGAGTGCAGCAACACAAAGGTTATTCCTGGCTGTTCTAATTGCAGAACACATCAGTCGAAACATCAATCATCACGCTGACAGATAGGTGGCGTTATTCATTTAAGTTACCAGAGCAAGCAATATTTTGGTAATTTTTATTTACAAAACAAATACGAAATTTCAAGTAATAAATAACAAATTAAAGATTGAATTGAATTATTTGGCAATTTGTTGAATTTTTATTGAAGTTATATTTGAGAAAATCTGATAATTAATTGAAAATAAATAGTAATTTTGATTTGTGGAAAAGATTATCTTTTTATTGAATCACACCCTTCCGGCACCTTTTTATTGAGTCAGAAATTAAATTGCTAATTCTGAACATTGGTCCTTCGAGCCGGATAGTGATTCAATAAGATAACTCAGCCGCAATACAAGTATGGATGCTTTAATAATTCAACAGAGCGAAGTACGAGAGAGACTCGAACGGTCTTTCAGAAACTATCTCAAGGAAACTATCTAGGAAGACAGCGCAGTATTTTCAAAAAAGGCTCAAGATGCTCGACGATGACTGGACGGAATTCAAGAACAATCATCGACAGATTACATCAGTCAAGACGAAGAAGGACGAGAAAGAGCAGCTATACTTCAAAGAGGATTGGTATGCCGACACAGAAAACGCCTATGTCGAGATGTACTGCAAAATCGATGAAGACTATCACAAAACGCTGTCAGTCACAGAACCAGTCGCACGAGCGGAGCAGTCATCAGCCGATTTAAACAGCAGCTGCATTTCGCAACACAACAACAATGTGAAACTACCAAGGATCTCGATACCCACATTTGCAGGGGATTACGAGTCGTGGCCATCATTCCTGGATTTATTTTCCAGCCTTGTGCATAACAAAATATCGTTAACAGGAGCACAAAAACTCCAATATCTAAAGGCTCATCTTTCTGGAGAAGCTGCACGACTACTCAGCAACACGCTCATTAGTGACGCCAATTATGAACCAGCATGGCAACTTCTCGTCGATAACTACGACAACAAGAGAGCATTGTTGAAAACCCAGCTCGACATTCTGCTCAACCAACCAAAACTAACCCGAGAAACAGCTCAAGGCATCAAGGAGCTGAAAACGAGGACACACGAATGCCTCACTGCCATTGAGAATCTGGAGGTCTCAACAAAAAATTGGGATCCCATTCTCATCCACTTGCTGGTCCAAAAACTACCAAGCGAAACTCACGAACATTGGGAACAGTCGCAGAGCACCAAATCAAGGCAATCGATTCCAACATGGGTGGAACTACGCGAATTCTTGGAAACCAGGTTCAGAACCTTCGAAGCTGTCAGCAAACCAACAATCCACAAGAATGAACCTCACGAATGCAAGTCCAGAGAGCACCCACGAAGAAGAAGACAAGCCTTCCACGTCGCAAATCAAAGCGTATGCATTCTGTGCAAAGGCGCACATACCATAGGGAAATGCCCCAAATATGTGCAGTTCAGCATCGATGAGAAATACAAAACAGTTAAATCAAAGAACTTATGCATCAATTGCCTGAGAGCAGGCCATCGCTCATCACAGTGTCCCAGGAAAGGTAGATGTTTCCAATGCGGAAAGACTCACCATACAACCTTACACAGAATCCAGTCAGCGAGTCAAACCAACAGCAGCGTTTCACCGCCCTCAAGTTCAAACGATGAATTACCATCCAACCAAACACAAACATACTTCGCTCAGGCAGCACGCTACGACTGCCGACAAGTACTATTAGCCACAGCCCTGGTCACCGTAGTATCTCCAACTGGACGAGAGCAGGTCTGCAGAGCACTCATTGATCCCGGATCTCAATCCTCATTCGTACGTGAGGCAGTGGTTCAAAGTCTACAACTCAAAAAGGAGCCAATACAAACAGCATTAAGCGTAATCGGTAACATGCCAGCCGGGAAAATCACAAAATGGGCCTCGCTGCAACTAAAGACACGAAACCAACAGGCGAAGAACATCCAGGTCCAGGCAATGGTAATTAACAAAATAACTAATCCATTACCAAATAGTGAATGTTCTAGCAAGGATTGGACGCACTTAGAGGGTCTCGAATTAGCGGATCCAACGTTCCACAAGCCGGGTCACATCGACATCCTTTTGGGAGCAGATGTATTCCCCATGATCATCATGGCCGGCCTAAGGAAAGGCAACGAGGAAGCCCCAGTGGGACAAAACACGGTGTTTGGGTGGATCATCTCTGGGAAGACCACTTCAGCTGCACGAGCAAACACACATATGAAAACATTCTTCACTCAGGCGACTCCTAACGATGAGCTAAAGAGATTCTGGGAACTAGAAGAACTTCCATCAAGATCCAAATGGACAACAGAAGAAACCCGTTGCGAAAACCACTTCAAAAACAACGTCACTAGATGCAGCAACGGACGTTACCAAGTCCGGCTTCCATTTGTAGCTGATAAAGTACAACTTGGCGCATCAAGACACATCGCGGTTCGAACATTGATGCAAATGGAGAAACGATTCCAACAAGATCCTGATCTGAAAGCAGACTACGTCAAATGCATACAGGAATATTTGACGTTAGGACACATGGTGCCTACCAACACTCCAGAATCAGCACTTCAAAATCAATTGCCCAACGACACAGCAACATACCGATGCTGTTACTTACCTCACCATGCTGTCATCAAACCGAGTAGCACGACCACCAAACTGAGAGTAGTTTTCGACGCATCCCGTCCGACTGCCAACGGAAACTCACTCAATAGCGTATTATTGAATGGTCCAGTGATACAAGACTCTTTGATGTCTACTCTCATGCGATGGAGAAAATATCGAATTGCTTACATGGCCGACATCGAGAAGATGTACCGGCAGATACGAGTTCATCCAGACGATGCCGATTACCAACGGATTGTTTGGAGGGAATCACCAGATCAGCCTATACGAGACTACAAGCTCTTGACCGTGACGTTCGGAACAAAGAGCGCTCCTTTCCTTGCCATCCGAACCATGCACCAATTGGCGAAAGATGAAGCAGAAATGTTCCAAATCGGCTCCAACGCTGTACTCAACGATTTCTACGTTGACGATTTGATGACTGGCGCAGATAACATAGAAGAAGCAAGACAAAAACAAAGGCAACTAATTCAGCTTCTCCGAGCTGGAGGGCTAGAGCTCCGAAAATGGGCCGCGAATCACAACACCATCTTGGAAGAAGTTCCGGCAACCGATCGAGAGGTCTCATTTCCACTCGCAGTGAATGCAGAAGAAGTCAAAGCTCTTGGCTTATTATGGAATCCTGCCAGCGATACACTGTCGTACAAGGTCAGCATGGAGTCAGCACCAGAAATATATACAAAACGGAAAATATTGTCCGAGATTGCGAAGCTGTTCGACCCCATCGGCTGGCTTACACCAGTAACTATTAACGCCAAAATTTTAATACAAAGTCTTTGGCTAACGAAGCTCGACTGGGATGAAACAGTCCCGATCAACATCGATCAACAATGGCGAAGGTTCCGAGCAGACCTCCAAGTCATCCAAACTATTCAAATCCCGCGATGGATTGAAGCTCACAATAAAATCCAGAACATCGAAATCCATGAATTTTGCGACGCATCCATCAAAGCATATGCAGCAGCCGTATACATTGGGAGACAGGACGAAGACGGCAACTGCCATTGTCACTTAATCGCTGCCAAAAGCAAAGTGGCACCCATCAAGACCATCTCACTGCCAAAGCTAGAGTTATGCGGAGCACACTTGTTGGCCAAATTGCTGGCGCAAGTAAAGGACGACATGAAGTTCGAGCAGGTAACTACACATGCTTGGACTGATTCTACAATTGTCATCGCATGGCTAAGAAAACACCCATCATCATGGGAAACATTTGTGGCGAACAGAGTCTCACAAATACATCAACTGCTAGACCAAAGCAGCTGGAATCACATCAGAACAGAGGACAACCCTGCCGACTGCGACACAAGAGGACTATCGCCCAGTGAATTAAAACTCCATAAGTTATGGTGGGCAGGTCCGCATTGGCTCCAACAGACAAAGGAGCATTGGCCCAAAAGGAAGGAAATCCAAGATACCACGGTGGGAGTACGAAAAACCACCACCAATCTGCATATCGAAGTAGATCCCTCCAATCACGATCTGATCAACAAATATTCGTCATTAACGAAACTGCTAAGAGTCACAGCATATTGTCGACGGTGGTTAAAAGCATCAAAATCATCATCCAGCCTTCCTCAGCCTAGCTACCTAACTTCAAGAGAAATCCAAGCAGCCCTACAGTGCTGGATAAAAAACGTCCAATCACAGGAGTTTGAAGAAGAAATACGAGCAATACAGTCAAAACAACCAGTGTCCAGCAAAAGTAAACTCATAAGATTGACACCGTTCCTCGATCAAGAAGGTATTTTAAGAATAGGAGGGCGCATCCAAAATGCCGATACAACATTCTCCGAGAGCCATCCCATTATTTTGCCAGAAACTAGCCCCCTATCCAAGCTCATCATCGACAATATACATCGCACGACATTACACGGAGGTACTCAGCTAATGTTACACATGCTGAGACAAAGGTATTGGATACTGAACGTACGAAACGCAGTAAGACATCATAATCAAAATTGTATGCAATATTATAGTCAACCAGCAACGATTCCTAAAGAGAAAATGGCACAATGGCGTTTCTGCCGGAAAACAAAAACATCTTAATCGGCTTCCTCGAAACACTTCTTTGAAGCTTAACGCTTCAAGGCGGGGAGAATGTTCCGGCGACACTAAAAATCAAGCACCATCTGTAAAAAACCATATCTGAAAAATAAAGAAGGGAAGGAAGCAATAAATAAAAACACAAGTTTTTCAATATTTTAATTTTATTAAAAATAAACAAACAAAACTACATGTATACACAAAATCACGAAAACAAAACACACACGGAAGAAGACGCCACTACACAACAAAAACAACAATTCATACCTGAAAATATAGAAACGAATTAGTTAAATATAAATATTAAATATACAAGTCCTTACCTTTTTTAAACAACCAAAGGCGCTGAAAACACCAACCAAAAATCCACCAGAAAATTCATCCCAAGAAAATGCCGAAATGCCGTCGGCAAATCGACAGTCTGTAAACAAAAAAGATTAATGAAAATACACAACAGATTCCAAAAAATTACTCACCTGACAACCCCAATGGAGTGATCGCCGGCTCCTCCTCAGTTCATCCCCACCGAATCTGTGCTAAAAAACCTAAAAATATTAACTAAAATTAATATATAAATTCAATACAAGATAAAAATATACTTACCAAAATAAAAGCCCATTTGACGTCTATGGGCAGAAAAGGAACAGCTGATCAGACATCTAGTACATAACCCGAAACTATGTACTTCGAGAACGGAGCCCCCTGCCAAAGGATAGCCGCAACTATTGTTCGAGGAGAAATAAATACCGACGCACAGACGGCGTTAAATCAGATTGCTTTTAATCTTTCTAGAGTCTTGAACTAGAAGATAAAATCTGTATTGAGGTTTTAGCAATAAAGCAATTTCAAAGCCTAAGTATCGAACTTAGGATTCTGGAAAGACAGAATTGAGGTCTTTTCCCAGTAAAGCCCGAATTAAAGACAGTTTTGAAGTCTTTAATACAGCAGTAACTTAATCACCAAAATTGATTTCAGCAGTTACTCTAACCAACCACAGAGGGACGAATTTGCGAAGAAACAAGGCAAAGCAGTCCAGCAAGCCGCAACCAGGGCAGCAAGCAGCAAGCAACAAGCAAATCCCAAGCGATTCCCAAGAAACGAAACCAGAGTGCAGCAACACAAAGGTTATTCCTGGCTGTTCTAATTGCAGAACACATCAGTCGAAACATCAATCATCACGCTGACAGATAGGTGGCGTTATTCATTTAAGTTACCAGAGCAAGCAATATTTTGGTAATTTTTATTTACAAAACAAATACGAAATTTCAAGTAATAAATAACAAATTAAAGATTGAATTGAATTATTTGGCAATTTGTTGAACTTTTATTGAAGTTATATTTGAGAAAATCTGATAATTAATTGAAAATAAATAGTAATTTTGATTTGTGGAAAAGGTTATCTTTTTATTGAATCACACCCTTCCGGCACCTTTTTATTGAGTCAGAAATTAAATTGCTAATTCTGAACAAAGTGGCTAAAATATAAATGGGGTTTGTCAGACATTGATAATATTAAAGTTTGCAGGTGGACACATTACAAAAACACAAACCAGAAAACAGAACTTCATGGATTTTCGGATGCATCCATGAAGGCGTATGCAGCGGTTGTTTATCTCTGCGTAGTCGACGAACAAGGCAATCGATATACGACCTTAATCGCTGCCAAGACAAAAGTGGCGCCTCTAAAAACAGTAACATTGCCACGGCTGGAACTATGTGCAGCATCACTACTCATGAAGCTAATGCGCTACGTAACAACGGCACTGAAGCTGGAGGTTTCCCATACAACGCACGCGTGGACGGACTCAGAGATTGTGATAGCGTGGCTCAACAATCAGCCTTACAAGTGGAAAACATTCATCGCTAACCGTGTCTCGCACATCCACGAGACTTTAGGACGAAACATATGGAATCATGTGCCTTCGAAGCAAAACCCTGCAGACTGTGCATCCCGAGGAACACCGAGCTAGAACAACGAAAAATTATCAGCTTACAAGTCATCATTGACAAGGATGAGTTGAAATATTCCTCCCTCACGAAGCTCTTACGGATAACCGCAAAGATTTACTTTTAACGTTCGACGACCCATCTCAGAGCGCAAGGGCGCCTACCTCAAGACAATGCAAACCCTTGCAAAAAGATATTGGATATTAAACGCACGGAACACCATCCGACAACAAATACATAAGTGTCTCATATGCTATAGACAACGGGCCATCACGCAAACTCAACTAATGGGTTATCTACCGGCAGTAAGAACGCAGATGTCACGACCATTTACCCACACAGGAGTGGACTACTGTGGACCATTCGAGCTAAAAACCCACAAAGGTCGCAATCCAAAGAATTATAAGGCATACATCGCTTTATTCGTATACATGACAATTAAGGCATTACATCTGGAAGTGGTGACGAACCTAAGCGCTGAAGGATTTATCGCCGCATTTCGAAGATTTACAGCCAGGAGAGGATTGTGTAACAAATTGTATTGCGACAATGGTACAAATTTCGTTGGAGCGAACCGACTACTTAAGAAACAAAACCAACAATTGGCAAACCAATGGTAAACAATGAAATAGGCTCCATTTTAGAAAATGACGGAGTCAGCTTTGATTTCATTCCACCGTCTTCACCTTACTTTCGGGGGCTATGGGAAGCAGGTGTTGTGGATCAAATATTCGCCAAATTCTCCCAAAAATAATTGGCCCTTTTCCCTAAATAATGGAATTGCGCGTGGTTCATTAACCATTTTCAAGGTCCAACAAAAAAATCCAAGCTTCATAAATGCACATGCAAAACTTAAATTAAATCCCAAAACTCATATTGCACCGGTTTATTACAACCATGCACATTTTCCCTACACGGGAACGACGAATCGGTGCCGGTAATATGACTCCTTTTGTCTGATAAGATAATTTGCGCGCTCGCTTCAGGTGTGAGAAACGCTAAATAGGCACTTAACGTGCGAACAAAAATTAAATAAATTGAAGGTCAAAGTCGCCCGTGAGAACTGCCAAATCCGCAGTTTTTCTTGAATGGAGAGCGACTTTGTGAAAATGGCGAGTTTTTGAGTGTGTAAGAAAAAGTAATTTTTCTGGAAAACTCAGAGTTGGTTTTTAATCGCGAACCGGAAAGGTGCTATTTTTGAACGTGGCGGTTACAACGGGCGGCGGTGTTCGGGATTTTCCTATAAATAATAAATTGAAGAAAGTATTGTGGATTAGTTTTACAAATTGAAGAAAAGTATTGTGGATTAGTTTTACAAATTGAAGAAAAGAATTGTGGATTAGTTTTATAAATTGAAGAAAAGAATTGTGGATTGGTTTAATAAATTGAAGAAAGTATTGTGGATTAGTTTTATAAATTGAAGAAAAGTATTGTGGATTGGTTTAATAAATTGAAGAAAGTATTGTGGATAGATTTTACAAATTGAAGAAAATAATTGCGGATTAGTTTTATAAACTGAAGAAAAGATTTGTGGACTAGTTTTATAAATTGAAGAAAAGTATTGTGGATTGGTTTAATAAATTGAAGAAAGTATTGTGGATAGATTTTACAAATTGAAGAAAATAATTGCGGATTAGTTTTATAAATTGAAGAAAAGAATTGTGGATTGGTTTAATGAATTGAAGAAAGTATTGTGGATTAGTTTTATAAATTGCAGAAAAGTATTGTGGATTGGTTTAATAAATTGAAGAAAGTATTGTGGATAGATTCTACAAACTGAAGAAAAGATTTGTGGACTAGTTTTACAAATTGAAGAAAAGAATTGCGGATTAGTTTTACAAATTGAAGAAAAGAATTGTGGATTAGTTTTATAAATTGAAGAAAAGAATTGTGGATTGGTTTAATAAATTGAAGAAAGTATTGTGGATTAGTTTAATAAATTGAAGAAAGTATTGTGGATTAGTTTTATAAATTGAAGAAAAGAATTGTGGACTAGTTTTATAAATTGAAGAAAAGTATTGTGGATTGGTTTAATAAATTGAAGAAAGTATTGTGGATAGATTCTACAAACTGAAGAAAAGAATTGTGGACTAGTTTTATAAATTGAAGAAAAGAATTGTGGATTGGTTTTATAAATTGAAGAAAAGTATTGTAGATAAATTGTAGATTGAAGAAAAGAATTGTGGAGTTTTATTAAAGAATTCGACAGAGAATATAAACATTGTGAAAACCATATTGCAAAAATTGTTGGATTCCGGAGAAACTAAATACACCATAATACCCGATGAACGTCCTCATGCAAGTTATACTCAAATAAATATATATAAAGAACAAAATATATTACACTGGCGCAGCCGGTAGGATCTGGGTAAGTTTAGAGAAAAGTTAACAAGTGCTGGGTACGGCACCAACACCCTTAAACCCAAAGCCGAGCCGGGCTTCTGGGAGCCAAGTTAACTGTCGCTAACGTCTCAGATCCTACAAGAACCATCGCTCGGGGGTGTACTTCAAAAGTGCCTCTGTTCCAGGTGGACACGCACACACCCCCCAATTAGTATCTTCGTGGGACTTTCGCGGGCTTCATCCCTGCCCATAATTGATGTCCACTAATCCTCATCAGGACCAACAGCAGGACGAAATAACCAACGACCCCGAATCACCAACCGCTAGACAAGACGGATCGGCAACCACATCAACGCCACTAGCAGTACCATCGGCATCACAGCAGCTAGGAGCAGCACTCGTTACCACAACACCAGTCAACACCCCTCGACGCCTCCCGCCTACAATCAACACCCCTTTATCGCCAAGAAGACTTCGTAGCGGAAGACTACTACCTGAAATTACCCAAGTAAGTTTACAAAATTATTTAACACAATTATATAGTAAGGCAAGGGAAGACCAGAAATTCTCGATCTTTCAATGCGAAGGGCTTGACCGTGAATTAAAAAAAAGTCGCGAGCAAAGACTCGCCCAAATAAGTAAATTCCAGGAAGCGACTACAAGATTCGCCCAAGAGATCAAGAATTTTAAGGGGTTCCCAAGCCTTGAATCATTAGAGAGTAAAAATATAAACCACAACCAAAGTTCAAAAGAAGAAGATTCACCAGGTAGTGTCCTAGAAAGTAGTGGGGGTGAGGTATTGCTAAATTGGGTGAGCGTATCTCTCTCAGACTCCGACCAGGAGCTGATACTAGACGATCACGAACCCAAGTACAATAAATTTTTAAATATGGCGGATTTCACCAGAGTAGCAAGGCTAACCTCGGAGTTAGTCCCTATATTCTCTGGTGGACAGTCCCCCAATGTAGTTATCGAGCTACAAACCTTTATAGGTTGCTGCAAAAGGGCCATCCAGTGTCTCAGTGAACAGGATAAACCTGCGTTCCTCCAAATATACCCTACCAGGTTACGCGGCGAGGCGTACCAACTCATAGCGTCTACACAGCCGGCAACCTTTGAGGACGCCGAAAAACTGTTAAATCAGACGTATTTACCGCGAGAAACTTACCAGGAGGTGGTCAATAAATTGATCACCACCAGGCAATACCCCTTGGAGACCCTTATTGCCTTCACGGCCAGAATCAAAGGAATGCTGCAAGTTTGTAAGGAAGCAGCATACACCAAATATGGTGCATTAGCAGCACCAGCAGTTCAAGCTCAGTTGGAAGACTTTGCCAAAAATGCCTTACGGAGTGGGGTCACCAACCCCCACCTCTGTCAGTACCTCCTAACCGTAGGAGAAGAAACTCTGGACAACCTAGTGCAAAAGGCTCTAGACATGGAGCGCCTACAACAAACTGCCCTAAACCTACAGCCCAGTGCCACTGCTACAATATACCCTGACATCACGCCCCTAAGTAACCAAAACTCCACAATCAATCCGGTTCAGAATGCCGCATATTACCCGCCACAAAATACCACAAACCTCTCACCGCCAACCACCAACCCCACGCCTCAGTATGGGGTATATAATACGATAACCCAACTTCCGAACAGAAGCAGCGGGTCCACCGTATATCCACCAGGCTGGAACACACCAACACAAACGCCCAGTTATGATAAACCGACTCCAATGGCCACGAGTTACCCACAGGGCACACAATCGCCCCCTAAAGGCTGGCACCAACCACAAAACATGCCACCCAACAGACCAAGGACGGCAACAGCGGCTGTGATCTCCAATTTCTGCCGCAGGAAGGGACATACTTATAGCGAGTGCCTAACGCGAAAAAATACCCCTTTCTGTACTCACTGCCAGGAATATAATCACGATATTCGGGACTGTCGGCGACTGAGAAACAGTAATCAATATATACAACGCCCCAGTAACAGATATACGCCGCCCCCGAATAACACCCAGCACCCGAACCCTCATTCTAGAAATACTCCCCAAAGAAATGAAGAAAACCAGGCTTCCAACAACTCTAGCACGCGCCGAGTATATAACTTCACCCAAAAATGTGACTTCTGTAACAGACGGGGCCACACGGTGAGCGAATGTCATCAAAGGATGAAGTGGGAGTCCCAAAATTCGGGAAACGCCCAGCAGTCGGGTCAGAACTCCCCGACTCGACAATAGTAGGTAAAAATAAAAAGGGGAAAACTCGGCACCCCCAGGCCCGAATTCCACTTGTAACGCTACCATTAGATATTAGTCGCGACGGCAGGGTACAATTACTAGTGGACTCGGATGCCGAGGTAAGTATAATAAAAAAGAACAAACTACGTAAAGGGACAAATGTGGACAAAAACAAAAGATGCACGTTGCAGACGCCATGCGGATCCACCAAAACAATAGGAAGCTGTGAAGGAAATTTCCCCCTCCAAACCAAAATACCCAACACTTTTCAGGTAGTACCCGACACGCCGGACTTCTTAAACGATGGTTTGTTAGGTTACGATTTTATCTCCAAAAACTGCAATGTGGAAGGACCAAACAAACGGTTGGAATTTCCATGTACGGAAACCAACCCCACAGCGTTCAGCGTCCCCCTAACTGTCAACGGGCAACCAAAACTAAAGAGGGCAGTCGATGAGAGCCATGGTTCAAGGGAAGCGTCAGTAGAAACTAAATGCGCTAACCACCATGCCTCCAAGATCTCCATTAAGGAGACTCACTGCATAACCTCGGAGACAGACAATGGCAGCAACCCATTGCAGAAACCCGTGGAACTAGAAGAACCGCAATGCGTACCACCACGTACCCAAAAGCTAGTCGTAATCCCGTTAAGACTACAAGAGGAGATGGTCTGTCTTTCGCAAGAAATAGACAACGGAGTCTTCCTATCTAACGGTATTCTACCAATGGGCTCAGATAACGTCGTAGTAAGTATACTGAATAGCACTAACGCTCCGATTGAGCTTACCACACTCGAACTAAAATTGGTTCCGGCCCACAATTTTCAAATAATGCCCCTAGGGAAGGGAAGCCTTCGAACCCCCAAGAAGTCTCATCCACCCCAAGACCCGAATAATAACGAACTTAAAAAGCCTTCCCACAAGGCAATAATGACATTTCTGACCACCGTAGCGGTATTCGTATTAAACCACCTGATAAACATATGGAACCCCCGTGGAACACCAAAAGGGACTACCACGTCCTCGAACCAGAATCTGAAGTTAGCACATACTAAAAACTCGCCTCCGGCAAAGCCAAAAAAACTAAGCGGGCGAGCAACTAAGAATAAAAAGAACGGAAAAGTATCCTGGGTCCATTATATACAGCACGCACCTGCAGGCAGCGAAAGTCAGGATCATACCGAATGTCCTGACCGCCTAGAAAAACTCCAGGAAGAGCTAAACTTGGACAGCAGCCTAAGTGCTGAAGAGAAAGAATCAATCATGGAACTATGTCATGAATATAACGATATTTTCCATCTGAAAGGGGACCTACTCACCTATACTACCGCGATAAGTCACGAAATTCCCCTGATGCAGGACCAAGCCCCTGTAAATCAGAAGATGTATAGACTGCCAGAGTCTCAGAGGCAAATTATAAATGAACAAATGAAGGAAATGCTGGAAAATGACATCGTCCAGCCCAGCAAAAGCCCGTGGAACTCCCCCTTACTACTAGTTCCCAAAAAAGCGGGTCCTGATAATGAAAAAAGGTGGCGGGTCGTCGTCGACTTCCGTAAATTGAATGAAAAAACGATCGGCGACGCCTACCCCCTACCCCGTATTGAGGATATCTTAGACCAGTTAGGTCATTCTCGCTATTTCTCTACTCTCGATCTAGCCAGCGGCTATCATCAGGTCCTGGTCGACCCCAAAGATCGAGCCAAAACCGCATTCAGCACTAACTATGGGCATTACGAATTTAAGCGAATGCCATTTGGACTCAAAGGAGCCCCTGCGACCTTTCAGAGGTTAATGAACTATGTCCTCACAGGCCTACAAGGACTAGAATGCTTTGTATACCTAGACGACATAGTCATCTACGGCAAGAACCTCGTAGATCATAATCAGAAGCTGAGAAAAGTGTTTGACAAGTTGCGCGAGCACAACCTCAAATTACAGGTCGAGAAATGTCAGTTCTTAAGAAAGGAGGTCGTATACTTAGGGCACATTTGCTCCGAAAAAGGGGCCCTCCCAGACCCAAGGAAAACGACATGTGTCCAAGAATTCCCCAGGCCTCGCACGGTACGGCAAGTACAATCTTTCCTAGGGCTAGCCAATTATTACCGGAAGTTTATACCGGGTTTCTCGAAAACGGTGCGCCCCATAACCAATCTTCTTAAAAAGGGAGCAAAATTTTCCTGGACTGACTCATGCCAGGAAGCGTTTGAAAGTATAAAGGCCTCATTAGTCGCACCTCCCTTGCTGGTGTACCCAGATTTTACAAAACCATTTAACCTCACAACGGATGCCAGCGGTGAAGCTATAGGGGCTATCCTCTCACAAGGCGAGGTAGGAAAAGACCAACCCATAGCTTACGCCAGCCGGACCTTAAACAAGGCCGAACGAAATTACTCAACCATAGAAAAGGAGTTACTGGCTATTGTATGGGCAGTAAAAAACTTTCGGTGCTACCTACAAGGCCGCAAATTTACAGTCTACACAGACCACAAGCCGCTAAAAGGAGTCTTTAATGTGAAAGATCCTACGACTCGCCTCGTACGCTTTCACCATAAGCTTTCGGAGTTCGATTATAAAATCGAGTATAAGCCTGGTAAATATAATACCAACGCCGATGCCCTCAGCCGCATCCCACAGGAGGCTGACAACACAAACAATCATACTTTCATGGTAGAAGCTGTCGTCCATGCACCCATGGACAACCCAACCCAAAGTCACTTAAGCGATCACATGAAATGCAACGCCGTCACACGGAGCCGAGCGAAAGAACTCGGAACTCCAGCACTCACAGATTTTAAAGGGGCAACCGAAGAGCCCGATATAAACTACTTTGTTGAGACACAAGGCGACACAAGTCATGTAAGTCCACAACCACCAGTCGGCGACACACCACAATCAGCCTCACCACAGACCCAGTCGGGCCAAGCTGAAAGGCCACCATCAGAAAACCAAGAAACGGAACCTCCCTCTAAGCGCAGGATAGAGGTAATAAATAATCCTGAGGAGATTTCAACGATCCTAAAAGACTATCATGACTCCCCCTTTGGCGGTCATCAAGGCGTTATTAAAACGTACGGAAGGATCCGGAAGAAATACTGGTGGCGAGGTATGCTAGCGGACATTCGAAGGTATATAAAGAAATGCAAAAAGTGTCAGACAATGAAGGCGACACCGCTCATTAAGATGCCGATGGTGATCACTGACATAGCCGAGAGACCGTTTGACAAGGTTTACCTGGATATTGTAGGGCCTTTGGAAACCACGTACACGGGTAACCTGTATATCTTAACATTCCAGGATAATCTAACGAAGTTAGTCGACTGTTACGCTATGCCGAATGCAGAGGCCGATACCGTAGCCCGAATCGTCTTCGATCAAATAATCACACGCTACGGTATCCCGAAACAAATAGTGACAGACCAAGGCACTAATTTCCTTAGCGACCTATTTAAAGGACTATGCAAACTGCTTAGAATTAAGAAGTTACAAACATCGGCGTACCACCCTCAGTCGAACGGAGCCCTGGAGAGAGCCCATCGACCGATCGTAGAATATTTGCGTAGTATTACGGACCAAAATCCCAAATCATGGGACCAGTACTTACGCACAGCGGCATTTGTTTACAATACCAGCGTCCATGATGGCACGAAACTTACGCCCATGGACTGCCTATACGGATTTTCACCCGACGTTCCTTCCAACCTAAAACGGGATCCAGATCCAGTGTATAACCACGAAAGCTATTACCATTTACTAAAATACAAGTTACAACGCACCTACTCCATAGCCCGGCAGAACCTTTTAGCCAGTAAACAAAAATCTAAGTTAGCGTACGACCAAAGAATAAGGCCACATACCTTCCACGTCGGTGACCGAGTCCTAATAAAAAGTGAAAAACGAAAAGGCAAACTGGCCCCCATCTGGAAAGGACCATTCTCGGTAATAGCCATCCCCGGCCCGGTAAACACCACTGTCAAACTCGGGAACAGACAAACTACGGTGCATAATAACCGCTTAAAGCTTTTCTACGAATAAATCGTCTTAGCCTCATAGACACTATAATACCACCAATATCCTCAGTAGCCTGATCCTCACCATACTCATATTGTACGCAATGTTCCGGATATTTGAGGTAACAACAAAAATGTTCGGGGGTACAACAACTGTACAAAACGGGACCGACCGGCAGGTAACCCCACAAACCAGCGCCATTACCCCAAGTCTGCCCAGAAGACCCCAAACTCGCTCCATGACACTACCTAGGGCCGTTCAATTAGTAGGCGAAAGAACTTAATACTAAAATCAAAAAGAATTCCACAATACAGCAAAAAAAATATATATAATAAACTTAAGAAGAGAAAGCAAAAATAAGTAAGTAAAATAAAATATAGTTACGCTAATTAAAAAAAAAAATAGATGTAAGCAAAATGTCGAAAGAACAAAATATAACAATAAAATAAACAAAATTTACCAAAACAAAAAAACTAAGAAAAATTAGATGTAAGGAAAATGTCGAAAGAAGGAAGAGAAGTATCCACAATAGAATACCGTAAAAATAATAAACTAGGAGAAAAATAAACTTAAGAAGAAAAAAACATAAAAAAAAAAAACATAAATAATAAGGTAAAATAATATGATTACGTTAATTAAGAGGAAATATGTAAGTTAAATTTCCAATAAAACAAAATATAACAATAAAATAAACAAAACTTACCAAAACATAATAAACTAAGAAAAATTAGATGTAGAAAGGAGAAAAAGAGAGAATTCCATAAATAATCTAAATAAACAGCATTATTTCGAAGTCAATAAAAATGAAAGTACATAGTAGAAATTTAAGTAGTAGATTAAAGCAAACCAAATTCCACAAATCCACAACGCTTTATTTGCTTGGCGAAAGGGTATGATTGAAACAAAAAAAAAAGAGCCTAATATGGTTTAAAACAAAAAACAATAATAATGTAATACAAAACAAAAATACCAATTACTAACAAAATTTAATTAGCACAAACCGCTCCTTCTAAAATACATACATAATCGGTACTCACGTAACAAGAAATTTTTGGCTCGAGGGAGGAATTTTTACACTTCTTTAGCTATGTCTATTAGCTATAACCACTATGTTAGTGGCTATCACCCTTTAAGTATACTCTTCAACGGCCACCCCCTCAATCCTCGAGTACGAGAATCGCCTTACTTCGTAGCGATTCTCTTGCTCTAAGGGGGAAGGAATGTTGTGGATCAAATATTCGCCAAATTCTCCCAAAAATAATTGGCCCTTTTCCCTAAATAATGGAATTGCGCGTGGTTCATTAACCATTTTCAAGGTCCAACAAAAAAATCCAAGCTTCATAAATGCACATGCAAAACTTAAATTAAATCCCAAAACTCATATTGCACCGGTTTATTACAACCATGCACATTTTCCCTACACGGGAACGATGAATCGGTGCCGGTAATATGACTCCTTTTGTCTGATAAGATAATTTGCGCGCTCGCTTCAGGTGTGAGAAACGCTAAATAGGCACTTAACGTGCGAACAAAAATTAAATAAATTGAAGGTCAAAGTCGCCCGTGAGAACTGCCAAATCCGCAGTTTTTCTTGAATGGAGAGCGACTTTGTGAAAATGGCGAGTTTTTGAGTTTGTAAGAAAAAGTAATTTTTCTGGAAAACTCAGAGTTGGTTTTTAATCGCGAACCGGAAAGGTGCTATTTTTGAACGTGGCGGTTACAACGGGCGGCGGTGTTCGGGATTTTCCTATAAATAATAAATTGAAGAAAGTATTGTGGATTAGTTTTACAAATTGAAGAAAAGTATTGTGGATTAGTTTTACAAATTGAAGAAAAGAATTGTGGATTAGTTTTATAAATTGAAGAAAAGAATTGTGGATTGGTTTAATAAATTGAAGAAAGTATTGTGGATTAGTTTTATAAATTGAAGAAAGGTATTGTGGATTGGTTTAATAAATTGAAGAAAGTATTGTGGATAGATTTTACAAATTGAAGAAAATAATTGCGGATTAGTTTTATAAACTGAAGAAAAGATTTGTGGACTAGTTTTATAAATTGAAGAAAAGTATTGTGGATTGGTTTAATAAATTGAAGAAAGTATTGTGGATAGATTTTACAAATTGAAGAAAATAATTGCGGATTAGTTTTATAAATTGAAGAAAAGAATTGTGGATTGGTTTAATGAATTGAAGAAAGTATTGTGGATTAGTTTTATAAATTGCAGAAAAGTATTGTGGATTGGTTTAATAAATTGAAGAAAGTATTGTGGATAGATTCTACAAACTGAAGAAAAGATTTGTGGACTAGTTTTACAAATTGAAGAAAAGAATTGCGGATTAGTTTTACAAATTGAAGAAAAGAATTGTGGATTAGTTTTATAAATTGAAGAAAAGAATTGTGGATTGGTTTAATAAATTGAAGAAAGTATTGTGGATTAGTTTAATAAATTGAAGAAAGTATTGTGGATTAGTTTTATAAATTGAAGAAAAGAATTGTGGACTAGTTTTATAAATTGAAGAAAAGTATTGTGGATTGGTTTAATAAATTGAAGAAAGTATTGTGGATAGATTCTACAAACTGAAGAAAAGAATTGTGGACTAGTTTTATAAATTGAAGAAAAGAATTGTGGATTGGTTTTATAAATTGAAGAAAAGTATTGTAGATAAATTGTAGATTGAAGAAAAGAATTGTGGAGTTTTATTAAAGAATTCGACAGAGAATATAAACATTGTGAAAACCATATTGCAAAAATTGTTGGATTCCGGAGAAACTAAATACACCATAATACCCGATGAACGTCCTCATGCAAGTTATACTCAAATAAATATATATAAAGAACAAAATATATTACACAGGAGTTAAATCAACGAAATACCACATTAGAAGAGTTATAGGAAGCACGTCACTAACCTATGAGGAATTTACCACAACGTTAACCCAAATAGAAGCATGCTTGAACTCGAGACCGCTTATCGAAATGAGCACCGACTCCGAAGATCCGACGCCCTTAACGCCTGCACACTTTTTAACAGGAGGATCACTTCTAGCCATTCCAGAACCGACTAGTCCAACATTTTTGGAAGGGATGGAAAGCAGAATACTTGAGTCGTTTACAGCAACGACCAAAATGGCTAAAGCTTGAACGTAACATGAAACCTGGAGAATTAGTTCATGTAAAAGAAGACAATCTTCCGCCATGTCAATGGGCATTGGGACGAATCACAGATGTCTACCCAGGGACAGACGGTTTAGTCCGAGTTGTCTCTATAAAAATTAAAAACACTATCCTGAAACGTCCAATAACAAAAATTTGTAGGTTACCCTTTCAAAGGGATACCGATCACCGTTCCAACAACGTTGGGGCCTCGGTAGTCTAGAGATAAGGCGCCTGACAGCTATCCCCAGAGGTCCCGGGTTCGAATCCCGGCGGCGCCACGGTCCTTCGCCTTTCCCACCTAACTTTCCTTCTTTCTTCATCCCTCTTTACATTCCTGATTTCTCTGTCATAGCCTTCCCTACTCCTTCCCCGCTCCACCAAGCGCATGCCATCGGTTGGTTGATGAGATTCAACTCGTTTCAGGAGGCACAACACTCCAGCGAGTTGTTCTCGACGCCCCGATGTCAGAGTCGCGAAAATGGTTGTGAGTAGGTGGAATAAAATATCGCGGCTAGGTTGTGACAGTTACTTCCTTCTCTTCTCTGTATCTTCCGGCTAGAGCTGCTGTTCGAAATTCACTCTATACGAAAAAATAGATTGTCGACAGTACAAAGGGACTTTCCCTAAGCCTCTAGTCTATCACATAAAAAAAAACAGAGGAACATTAAAACATAAACATTAAAACAAACAAAAAAAAAAAACATTACCAATTTCAATTAACTAATCAAATCATGTTTTCCACTCTCACCTGAGAATTACTTGTTCCCCGTATTTTTCTTACAGCTCCGCAAGGCGTTCAGATGGAGCTAATTTAACAACGCAGCTGCAACTTTCTATGTTTACATCGCTTGAAGCGATGCCAAGGAGTCGAGTATGTTGAGGATTCAGTACCTACTAAAGAACAAAAACTAGAGTACTCATCTCAAATTGTGGACTTACCTGAGGGAGTATTTAAAAATAATATAAATTTGCGCACGCAACGTAAACAAAACAACACCGACCGAATACATAAATACCCACGAGACTGTCAAAGTTCGACAAGGTGACAATAGAGAAGACACAAAACCACAACATAACTCGAGTCTCGGAGAAGCCATGGACATTAGCGAAGACAAAATCCAGAAGGGGAGAGTTTCAACACTTGTATAGAGGGTCAGACACCAGCATCAGGGCGATGACCTGAAGAAGAGCGTTAAAACCTTCCCCCAACTCTGCACCGGGAAACCGCTACGAACCAATCAATATAAGGATTCAACCGAGGTAACAGGGCTCTCGCCACTTGGAGCTCGTAGCTGTTGGACCGAGGAAAGGCATCAATCCAGACTTAATTAAATTTGTAAGGAAAAAATAAACTTGAAGATATATATATATATATATATATATATATATATATATATATTTTTTTTTTTTTTTTTTTTTTTGTTTTACGGGGGATGGTGAGACTCTACATAGACACTTCTGAGGTTCCCGCACTCAGACCGAGTTTCAGACTCCTACTGAATAAACTCACCACCCCTTTGTGTGACGCTTACCCCGCCCGGAACCGCCGCGAGGCATTACGTCGGGCGGGCGTCACCACCATGACCCTTTAGGTGTCCCTCTGGTGTTTACCCATAGGGGTTGCTACTGCTCTCGCCATTTCTTCGCCTTTCTCTGTTTCTTGTGGCTTCTTCTTGCCTTAACTTTCTGTGAATATATATACATATATATACATATATATATATATATATATATATATATATATATATATATATATATATATATATATATATATATATATATATATATATATATATATATATATCTTCACCTTGTATCTACACCTTGTCGCGGTGGTGAGGCTTAGGCTTGTGGCTAACTAAGATAGATACACGGAATCCCAAGGTGGAAACTATCGTGATGTATGGTACTGCGTCAGTGTACCGCTAACGATGGACTCCGAATACCAGGCGACCTTCGGTTTCAATGTAGCCTTCCCGTGGTAATGCGGAGCTCTGCCACGGGTGACTGTCCTTTCTCGCGCAACTCGTGGGATTCAAAATAGAGAAACCAACAAAAAACAATGAGCTCCAAACACAGCTAGGGCTTTTATAGTCCAACAAAGGGCGACTCTGGAAGATGGTAATTCCATCCAAAGGAGCAGAAAGACGGTGAGAACACCACCACCAAAGAGTGCTAAGGACCAGGAACATCCTGGTTCTGAGCAACAAAGTGCGGCTCCTCAAGAAGGAAATCCAAATTCCGTTCCTAGGAGCAACAAAACGGCTAGAACACCGCCATTAAAGTGCATCAAGGACCTTGGGTCAGCGGAAAATGGCGAAGTGAGGGTGAGCACTCCGGCGACCACAGCGGAGGAGGCTCAATCATCCCCTTTTGATAAATTAGGGGTTATGATAAGAGACCTCATGGAGTATGTCGACGCAAAGAAAAACGTCGAGCTCGCCCTAAAGGAGAAAATTAGGCGGGTTAGGTCTACCTACCTCAAGGCCAAGGAGGAAATAACTACCCAGCAGAGGGCGAAAGAGCTGAAGGATACGTCGGCTCAAACAGAAGTTTCGCCGCACAAAAAAGAGAGCCGTTCAACCGGGGATGCTGTAGAGAAACGGCCCCAAGAAAAGAGCAAAGAGCCGCGGCCGCGCAAGCGCCGTAGAGAGCTCAACGAGGAGGTGCAGCTGCAGCAGCACACCCCAAAGAGAAAAAATGGAAAGACTCCCGACGCAGTGGCCGAGCCAGCCCCGTTACAGGCGGCACGCCCGGTTGAATGCGAGAGTGGGAACCGGGAAAGCTCTGCCTGGAAGAAGGTGGAAAGAAAAAAGAGGAAAAAAAAGAAAAGAAGACTGAAAGAGGCCAACAAGCTGAGGCAAAGGACCCGGTCGGATGCGATTATCATCACGACCAAAGGGGAAGCAACGTACGCGGAGATCCTTCGCAAGGTGAGGACAGATGCCTCCCTGGCGGAACTGGGGAACAGCGTAAATAGAGTTAGGAGAACGCAAAAGGGCGATCTCCTGCTAGAGCTAAAGAGGGGAGATGCTAAGACCGGGGACTTAGAACAGAAGGTTAAAGCATCGATTAACGGGGTGGCCGAAGTGAGAGCCAGTACAAATACGGTAGTGATCGAGTGTAGAGACTTAGACGAGATCACAACCAAGGAAGAGGTGTGCGAAGCACTGAGGACCCAGCTAGGTCTGACGGTCGAGGAAAAGGATGTCCTCAGGCTAAGAGAGTCGTGGGGGGGCACTCAGACGGCGTTTATAAGCCTGCCTGTTGAAGCTGCGAAGAAGGCTATCGCAGCAGGTAGAGTTCGAGTCGGCTGGGTGGTATGCCGAATGCGGGAGCGGGTATCGCTTAAACCGTGCTTCAAATGCATGAAGTTCGGCCACATAGCGAAAAACTGCAGCAGTAGCCAGGATAGAGGAAGGCTGTGCCGAGGCTGCGGAAAAGAGGGTCAAAAAGTAAAGGAGTGTGACCAAGCTGCCAAATGCCTAATTTGTAGGGAGGTAGAGGGCAGGGATAGTGGGCACGTGACCGGAGGTAGTAGATGTCCGGCGTACAAGGAGGCACTAAAAAGCAAGCGAAGATAAGGTTCATACAGATTAACTTGAACCACTGTCAAGCGGCACAAGATTTGCTGGCACAGACAGTTTTCGAGGAAAAAATCGACGTCGCAATCGTCTGCGAGCAGTATAGAAACCTGCACAGCGGCGTCTGGATAAACGATAGCAGCGGCACGTCAGCGATATGGACGTGCGGGAGCCGAGCCATGGAAGATACCATGAGAAGCCCAGAGAATGGCTTCACGCGGGCAAAAGTAGGCGGAATACACGTCTACAGCTGCTATGCGGCGCCAAGCCTGACACTAGACGATTACGAGTCGATGCTGGAAAGGTTAGCCGCCGACGCGAGCCGCCATCACCCGGTAATATTAGCGGGTGATTTCAATGCTTGGGCTGTCGAATGGGGCAGTCGACAAACGAACGCAAGAGGGCGCATACTTCTAGAAGTATTCTCGCGACTTAACGTAGTGTTAGTCAACACTGGAGGCGAAAACACCTTCCAAAGGGGTGGGAGATCATCTGTAATCGACATCACGTATGTGAGCGATTCAGTGGCCAAGGACCTACAGTGGCGGGTGAGCGATTTGTACACGCACAGCGACCACCAAGCCATTATCTTCGAGGTAGGCCAGGGTATAGAAAAGAGGAATCCTACGTACGGAACGGCTAGAGGATGGGCCGTAAATAAACTCGACACAGAGGTGTTCGAGGAAGTATTCCTGCATGATGCGAGGTCGGCAGGAGGTGCCAGGAAAGGGGCAGAGCGAATCGAAGATTCAGTAAAACAGGCATGTGATGCATCCATGCCTCGGCGCGCCGGCAATCGGCAACACCCACCAAACTTCTGGTGGAACGCCGAGATCAACGAATGCCGAAGGGCCTGCCTGAAAGCGAGAAGGAGAACTCAAAGAAATCGGAACCGTCCTGATTTCGATGAACTCCTTCAGAGATATAAGGAAGCGAGGAGAAGGCTGAACAAGGCCATCGCTAGAAGTAAATCCGAGCACTTCAAAAGATTGTGCAGAGAAGCAGACTCGGACCCCTGGGGTGGAGCCTATAAAATGGTTATGTCAGCGGTCAAGGGCAAACGCTCTCCGCCGATCACCTGCCCCGCGCTGCTCCAGAGCATTGTGTACGTCTTGTTTCCACAGAACGTACGCGCCGCCGAACTACCCACCCTTCAGGTGGACCCAGAAGAGGTACCTGCGGTGACCGCAGATGAGATTCTGGAGGCTGCAACAAAGGTAGCCATCAATAAGGTCCCTGGCATGGATGGCATACCAAATAAAGCGGCGAAGCTAGCAGCTTCAATAGCGCCAGACAGGTTCGCTGAAGTCTTCACAGCGTGCCTGAGAGAGGGGATCTTCCCGGAGCGATGGAAACAGCAGAAACTCGTGCTCCTACCGAAGCCGAACAAGCCTTTAGGGGACCCATCGTCCTACCGACCGATATGCCTCCTTAGTTGCATAGGCAAACTTTTCGAGCGGGTGATCTGTAACAGGATTCTCCCTAGCGTCGAAAGGGCAGGCGGCCTGTTGGATAAGCAATTCGGCTTCAGAAAGGCAAGGACGACTACTGATGCAATCAATATGGTGGTGGGCATAGCAAAAGCCGCCATAGAGAAAAATCACTGCTGCGCACTGATAACCCTCAACGTAAAAAATGCTTTCAACTCAGCGAGGTGGAGCAAAATATTTGAGGCGTTAATCAAGCTAGGCACACCTAAGTACCTAGTGCGTGTAGTGGCCGACTACCTGCAGGGTAGGTCGCTTCATTGTGATTCGGATGATGGTCCTATAGTGTTCGGGACAACATGCGGTGTCCCGCAAGGTTCCGTCCTGGGCCCTCTCCTATGGATCGCAATGTACAATGATGTGTTGGGGCTTCGTCTTCCAAAAGAAGCAGTGGCGATCGGGTTCGCAGATGATATCGGGGTAGTTGTCGAAGGAAAACACCCAGATGACATCGAACTGTATGCGAACGAAGCGATCTGGGAAATAAAAGCGTGGTTAGAACGCGCTGGGTTGAAGCTTGCTGAGCACAAAACTGAAGCAGTGGTGATCAGCAAACGGCGAAAGCCAGTATCCGTGAGGATCAAGGTAGGGGAACAGATCATCCACTCACAGCCCGCTCTAAGGTACCTGGGAGTGATGATCGATCGGAGGCTAAATTTCAAAGCGCACTTGGAGGGCACGGCAGACAAAGCTTCTGCGATTTGTGCAGCACTCGCAAGAATGCTGCCCAATGTTGGGGGCCCTAGACCGAGTCGCCGCCTCCTCTTGGGGAGGGTGGTCAGCTCAGTCCTGTTATACGCAGCGCCAGTGTGGGCAGCAGCGTTAAACAGGACTGCAAATTGCAGGAAATGGAGGGCCGCATATAGGTTAAGTGCACTACGCGCTTGCTGCGCGTACAGGACCACGTCCGACGATGCGGCGTGCGTGATAGCGGGGATGATTCCTGTAGATATTCTGGCGAGGGAGGGCATGCGTCTCTATGACCCAGAATATGGTAGAGGACAGCCAAGAAGGGTACGGCGGCAGATTGCGCGCTGTGAGTCCTTAAGGAAATGGCAGGGGAAATGGGACGAGTCTGTTAAGGGTCGTTGGACCCACAGACTTATCCCTAATGTGGAAGTATGGTTTTTGAGGGAGCGTGGGGAAGTAAGTTACGACCTCACGCAGTTCCTGAGCGGACATGGGGGGTATAGGAAATACCTCCACCGATTCGGCCACGATGATTCACCGTTGTGTCCGGTATGCCCAGCGATGGAAGAAGACGCAGAGCACGTCTTCTTTGCCTGCTCGCGATACGCCGAGGAAAGGGCGGAATTAGAAGAAACGGCCCAGACGCCACTAACGCCGGAGAACATCGTAGAGCATATGATGAGATCCGAGGAAATGTGGAAGAAAGTGGAAGAAACCCTGAAGGCCATTCACAGAAAGTTAAGGCAAGAAGAAGCCACAAGAAACAGAGAAAGGCGAAGAAATGCCGAGAGCAGTAGCAACCCCCATGGGTAAGGACGAGAGGGACACCTAAATGGTCATGGTGGTGACGCCTGCCCGAAGTAATGCCTCGCGGCGGTTCCGGGCGGGGTAAGCGTCACACAAAGGGGTGGTGAGTTTATTCAGTAGGAGTGTGAAACTCGTTCTGAGTGCGGGAACCTCAGAAGTGTCAATGTAGAGTCTCACCATCCCCCGTAAAAAAAAAAAAATATATATATATATATATATATATATATATATATATATATATATATATATATATATATATGTTGTGAACCACAACAACAATAAGAGCAACATTGTAAGCGGACCACACGCTCGAATTACCCACACGCGCATTCACTTAAAAAACCGATTGTTCAAAAAGCTGAATAAGCACCCATGCGCAGTTTTAAACCCTTTAGAATTTCATGTCACATTTTATGCGCACATTCAGCTATTACTTTCAAGATATCCGATTTTAATTTCCGTTGATAATTCAAGCACATGCGCTTCTCACTAGCGCATGTGATGAACCAGCATTTTTGCAACATTGTGGACTTTGAGCGTGTGGGCCGCGGTGCGAAGGGAACTGGCCGCCGAAAAGAAGTTTGGTGGCCAATTCTCGTCGAGCCGCCGGTTTAAAGATGTCAGATTAATTAAGTAAAAGTTTTGTTTTAAATAAAGAGGCTTCACCGTTTTTTGTCATTGTGCTGATACGCGACTCAAAAGTTTTTCCTATTGTGTTTTGAATAGTTTAATATAATCAAGAAAATTCTTATTTGTTAATTAAATAAATAAATAATATTATTAAAGAAATAAAAAGTTGTCAGCATTCGATTATTTAAATAAAATTTAGTGCAGTTTTGTTTTAGTACAAACAATTTTCAACATTCCTAATTTGTGTCAAGAAATAAACTAAACCAAAGTAAAACTAAATTAAACCGGAGGCCGACGGGGACTCAACATATATATATATATATATATATATATATATATATATATACACTCACTCAAAAATGTGTTGCAATGTTTTGAAAATTAAATTGTTTTTCCTAAACTTATCACACAAAGATCGGACGATTAAAGACTGGGATAATGTAGTTTTTACTAAAAACTGCATTATCCCAGCCATCCAGCGCCCAATCTTTATGTGATAAGTAAGGACAAACAATTTAATTTCCAAAACATTGCAACACATTTTTGAGTGAGTGTATATTATATATATATATATATATATATATATATATATATATACAGGGTGTCCCACATAAACTTACAAAGCGGCCGGCTGTGGATAGGTCTTGGATAGACGAACAAAAAATCGTATGGGTGGGGGGGGGGAATCGTAACGGTTTAGCCACTAGGGCGTTTTGAATTTTTTTGCTAAAGTTTTACATATCACCCTGTATTTTTGTAACCGTATAACCTATTTTCATGGAGAAAAAGGTGGTTTTAGTTGAAATTTTAGTGAAAAAATAACAAAATTTTGACTTTGAAACTATTCATCCAATAAAAACAACTCGGGAAACCGAAAGAACCCAATGGCGCCAGGACCCGGGTTCAAGATATCCAATAAGGCGCCAGATGACGAACTTAAGTGCCACTCACAAACTTCCCGCTAGTTCAAATACTTACATAATTAAAGAATCTGCTAAATTCTCTGATTCCGCTCAATTCTCTGAATCTGCCAACTTCTCTGAATCTGCTAAATTCTCTAGTTCCGCTCAATTCTCTGAATCTGCCAACTTCTCTGAATCTGCTAAATTCTCTGATTCCGCTCAATTCTCTGAATCTGCCAACTTCTCTGAATCTGCTAAATTCTCCGATTCCGCTCAATTCTCTGAATTCGCCAACTTTTATGATACCGCAGAATCCTCCGAACTTCCTAAATCACCTAAATCTGCTGAATCCTCCGAATATGCGAAATGCTCTGAATCCATTAACTCTTCTAAATCTACTAAAATCTCAAACCTCTCCGATTTTGGATACGACCAGCATAGGAAACCTAAAAGACATACCGTCCTAACTTTGAGTTATAACGAAAGAACCTTTCATAGTGAAGTACACGTAAACTTTAAAGAAGCCGAATCAAACAATAATTTAATGCTCTTAGACACTGGGGCTTCATTGAGCTTTATAAAAATACATAAGTTACATAAGGACACTGAAGTTGATACCAGTCACATTGTAACTATCAAAGGTATAACGAAGGAAAGCGTGACAACCAAAGGCGCATGTTATCTAAAATTGATGGTAGACTCAAATTCGTTTATTAAACATCCCTTTCATCTAGTCCCACAAGATTTTCTATAATCCACGATGGTATTATTGGAGAAGACTTTTTCACTCGCACTACGTCTACCATATGCTATGAAGAAAAAACCTTCAAGTTCAATCATAAAGGTAGGAAAGTATGTTTCGACTTTATATATCGCCATCTCCCTATCAAGGTCCCCCCACGCTCAGAAAAGATTCTGAAAGTCGGACCTATAACAGAAGTCGGAGAAATTATTTGTTTCTCTGAAGAAATTGTTCCTCAGGTATATACCTCGGGTACAATAACCCAGTCAAGAAATGGATACATCCATATTAGCATTCTAAATTCATCCACTAAAGAGATTGAACTCCCAACAAAGTTCACACCCAATTACGAAAACGCATCCGAATACAAAATATACCCTCTTCAACATTGTAAATTAATCGACAAAGTCGAACAAAGATTAGAAACCTTAATATCAGAACTTGAACTCAGCCACTTAAATACCGAAGAACAAAACCACATGGTAGAACTCTGTAAAGAATACAATTCCCTATTTCTATTAGAGGGAGACAAACTTACGTACACTCCTGCTATCACGCATGCAATCAAAACTGCTCCGGATCAAATACCGGTAAATAGGAGACCCTACCGCTTACCCCAGGTGCATCTTCAAGAAATAAATAAACAAGTAAGTCAAATGCTAGAAGAAGAAATAATACGCAACAGTGTAAGCCCCTGGAATGCACCCCTATTAGTGGTTCCAAAAAAAAACAGATTCAGCAGGATGTAAAAAATGGAGGGTCGTAGTAGATTATCGGAAACTCAACGAGGTAACATTACCGGACGCCTTCCCGCTCCCTAATATAGAAAGCATTTTTGATTAATTAAGGGATTCAAAATATTTCAGCACACCTGATCTGGCTAACGGTTTTCACCAGATCTGCGTGACAGAGGAAGATAAATCAAAAACGGCATTTAGTACTCCAACGGGTCACTACGAATTCAATAGAATGCCTTTCGGGTTGCGAAATGCACCACCCACATTTCAACGTCTTATGAACAAAGTCTTAACTGGCCTACAAGGCATAAAATGCTTTGTATACCTAGACGACATCGGGGTTTACGGCAAAAACTTCAACGACCATATCGCCAAATTAAGGGAAGTATTCGAATGTCTAAAGCACCACAATTTAAAACTCCAACCAAATAAGTGCAATTTTTAAAGAAAGGAAGTGTTATACCTAGGGCACTTAATTACACAGGAGGGAATAAAACCTGATCCCGATAAAACGGCTGCAATTCTCTCAATCAAACCGCCAACCAGCGCGAAACAAATAAAATCATTTTTGGGCCTGGTTGGTTACTACCGAAAGTTCATACCCCAATTCTCTAAACATGCGAACCCCTTGAACAAGCTACTGAAAGAAGATGTTCCCTTTCATTGGGATGCTTACTGCGACGAATCATTCAACCTCCTTAAGAAAGCTTTGACAACACCCCCCATTTTACAATACCCTGTATTCGACAATAAATTTTATATTACAACTGACGCAAGCAACACAGCAATAGGCGCCCGCCGTTCTATCTCAGAAACATCACTCCAATAACACGGACCTACCCATCGCATACGCGAGTAGACTATTAAATCGTGCAGAAAGGAATTATTCAACGATTGAGAAAGAAGCCTTAGCGGTCGTCTGGGCTGTCTCTCACTTCAGGCCCTACGTCTACGGTAGAGTGTTTACGGTGGTGACCGACCACAAGCCTCTCGTGTGGATATTTAATCTCAAGGATCCCACTTCACGGATAATGCGGTGGCGTATCAAACTAGAGGAATATACATTCGATGTGATTTTTTTTTAATAGTCATTGCCAGATTTTACTCGTATATGATATAAAAGGAAATTTTGCTTGAAATATAACATAAAAAAATAAAATATGTATAATAAACAATAACTTTAAAGTAAATTCCGTAATAATAGTATTACAATTAAAATATACATATTTGAGCTTTATAAGGGGGGAGGAGTGTTGTGAACCACAACAACAATAAGAGCAACATTGTAAGCGGACCACACGCTCGAATTACCCACACGCGCATTCACTTAAAAAACCGATTGTTCAAAAAGCTGAATAAGCACCCATGCGCAGTTTTAAACCCTTTAGAATTTCATGTCACATTTTATGCGCACATTCAGCTATTACTTTCAAGATATCCGATTTTAATTTCCGTTGATAATTCAAGCACATGCGCTTCTCACTAGCGCATGTGATGAACCAGCATTTTCGCAACATTGTGGACTTTGAGCGTGTGGGCCGCGGTGCGAAGGAAACTGGCCGCCGAAAAGAAGTTTGGTGGCCAGTTCTCGTCGAGCCGCCGGTTTAAAGATGTCAGAGTAATTAAGTAAAAGTTTTGTTTTAAATAAAGAGGCTTCACCGTTTTTTGTCATTATGCTGATACGCGACTCAAAAGTTTTTCCTATTGTGTTTTGAATAGTTTAATATAATCAAGAAAATTCTTATTTGTTAATTAAATAAATAAATCTATATCTATAAAAATCTCGTGTCACAGTGTTTGTTACCGTACTCCTCCGAAACGGGTTGACCAATTTGCATGAAATTTTTTGTGTATATTTGGTAGGTCTGAGAATAGGTCGTAGGCTATTTTTTATACCTTTAACCAAAAAAACAGCTGCAAAATTCAAACAAAAATGGTAATTTTAGGAATTTTCACTTCATTTTAGTTTCAATAGCTTCATGGCCTACCTGTTGTTTGACACATGTAAAATTGTCATTAAATTGAATCATTAGATACATTTAATGAAAATTTCAAATTTACGCAGCTGTCAAACAATAGGTAGGCCATGACACTATTGAAACTAAAGTGATCCATTGCGGCCGTCTCAAGAGGGCGGTGTACCACTTTCTTCACAACCACCTCGACATGGGTATCAAATGAACGGGTATGATAAGTAGAATACAATAAGCAATGTAGTATACAAAATATATCTTTAGATCCATGGTGGCCGTCTCAAGAGGGCGGGGTACCACTTTCTTCACAACCACCTCGACATGGGTATCAAATGAACGGGTATGATAAGTAGACTACAATAAGCAATGTAGTATACAAAATATATCTTTAGATCCATGGCGACCGTCTCAAGAGGCCGGATTACCACTTTCTTCACAACCACCTCAACATGGGTATCAAATGAAAGGGTATGTTAAGTAGAATATAATAAGCAATGTAGTATACAAAATATATCTTTAGATCCATGGCGGCCGTCTCAAGAGGGCGGGGTACCACTTTCTTCACAACCACCTCGACATGGGTATCAAATGAAAGGGTATGATAAGTAGAATACAATAAGCAATGTAGTATACAAAATATATCTTTAGATCCATGGCGGCCGTCTCTAGAGGGCGGGGTACCACTTTCTTCACAACCACTTCGACATGGGTATCAAATGAAAGGTTATGATAAGTAGAATACAATAAGCAATGTGGTATACAAAATATATCTTTAGATCCATGGCGGCCGTCTCAAGAGGGCGGGGTACCACTTTCTTCACAACCACCTCGACATGGGTATCAAATGAAAGGGTATGATAAGTAGAATACAATAAGCAATGTAGTATACAAAATATATCTTTAGATCCATGGCGGCCGTCTCAAGAGGCCGGATTACCACTTTCTTCACAACCACCTCAACATGGGTATCAAATGAAAGGGTATGTTAAGGAGAATACAATAAGCAATGTAGTATACAAAATATATCTTTAGATCCATGGCGGCCGTCTCAAAAGGGCGGGGTACCACTTTCTTCACAACCACTTCGACATGGGTATCAAATGAAAGGATATGATAAGTAGAATACAATAAGCAATGTAGTATACAAAATATATCTTTAGATCAATGGCGGCCGTCTCAAGAGGCCGGATTACCACTTTCTTCACAACCACCTCAACATGGGTATCAAATAAAAGGGTATGTTAAGTACAATACAATAAGCAATGTAGTATACAAAATATATCTCTAGATCCATGGCGGCCGTCTCAAGAGGGCGGGGTACCACTTTCTTCACAACCACCTCGACATGGGCATCAAATGAAAGGGTATGATAAGTAAAATACAATAAGCAATGTAGTATACAAAATATATCTTTAGATCCATGGCGGCCGTCTCAAGAGGCCGGATTACCACTTTCTTCACAACCAACTCAACATGGGTATCAAATGAAAGGGTATGTTAAGTAGAATACAATAAGCAATGTAGCATACAAAATATATCTTTAGATCCATGGCGGCCGTCTCAAGAGGGCGGGGTACCACTTTCTTCACAACCACCTCAACATGGGTATCAAATGAAAGGGTATGATAAGTAGAATACAATAAGCAATGTAGTATACAAAATATATCTTTAGATCCATGGCGGCCGTCTCAAGAGGGCGGGGTACCACTTTCTTCACAACCACCTCAACATGGGTATCAAATGAAAGGGTATGATAAGTAGAATACAATAAGCAATGTAGTATACAAAATATATCTTTAGATCCATGGCGGCCGTCTCAAGAGGCCGAATTAACACTTTCTTCACAACCATCTCGACATGGGTATCAAATGAAAGGGTATGATAAGTAGAATACAATAAGCAATGTAGTATACAAAATATATCTTTAGATCCATGGCGGCCGTCTAAAGAGGCCGGATTACCACTTTCTTCACAATCCCCTCAACATGGGTATCAAATGAAAGGGTATGATAAGTAGAATACAATAAGCAATGTAGTAGACTCAATATACCGATTCATGGCGGCCGACGCAAGACCCATGTTCTTTGAGGCATTTCATCTGTGTAAAATTCATATCTCGAAAAATATTAAGTCATTGGATGGTTTTTATTGTTTACTATTGACTTATGGGTGCAGCGTAGGCGCACCGGGTCCCAGCTAGTAATATTATTAAAGAAATGAAAAGTTGTCAGCATTCGATTATTTAAATAAAATTTAGTGCAGTTTTGTTTTAGTACAAACAATTTTCAACATTCCTAATTTGTGTCAAGAAATAATTCCCGATCTTCTTGTGGTATTTCGATGAATTTCTCCAATCGATTTCGTAGCATAGATTGTTTTAGGCACAATTGTTGCAGAGTCGCCATGATTTAATGTATGTAAGTTTTCAAAAAGTATAAAAATTAAATAAGTTTGAATACGCTGCACGAAATCTCGGTGGAACCTCCAAATGTTTCAAACGGAAACGTAAAAATATAAAATAGTAAAAAAACGCACGTGCAGTTGGTATTTCAATTTTATTTAATAAGTGTACTTCAATATTTGCAAACTTACAACCTAATCATGCAACTTATGCTAATATATATTTAAATTGCTTGCTGCAATGCCTTTGGTGTCGCTGGTTCGTCGTAAAAGTGCCAGTCCTACGTCTCGGTGGTTCGTTGAATGTTGCCCTTAATGCCCTGGATGTTTCCTTTTACTGCGTGCTTAAATATACTTCAAATGCAGGCAGAATTCCGGCCTTCCAATAAATGGTATGCACAGGAATTCACTGCGATTGTTTGAACTCTATAATTTTCTAAGGACAAATGTTGTATTTTATTAACAACACTCTTTTTAAGAAAATCGACGAAAAGTAAAAAACAATTGTTGTATTAAAAACAACAACACTCTTTTTCTTATTTTTTGTTGTTTAAATTTTCATTAATCACTGGGGTTTTTTCTTTATTTGCTGAATGATCTCACAATAATTGTTATAATATAAAACAACACTCATAATAATTATTACTTAACACATTTTTTTTTTATTTTTGCTTAGCGGTAACAAACAACTTAATCATTATTTAATTTACTTTTATTTTGTTATTTATTTTATTTAAATGTGTTTTGCACTGGCAGCCGCCACGGTGCCGAAGCAACCGCCACGGTGCCAGCGTGACCACCACCGACCGCGTTTACTACTTTCTATTTATTATGAGCCGCGCCGCGATCGAATTTTTAAATCAAGACTTCCTTTGTCCGCCCGCCACGGATCAAAGTTGAAGCAGTACTTTTTGATCTTAAAATCAATCGTGCTTTTGTTACCTAAAGCTTTCTTTTCGAAAAATCCGTCGGTTGCATTTTTCTTCCGGGCCTTCAACCTTGGTGCAAAAGTCACCCGCTGGTGCTTGACCCAAGGCCGAGGTCGCCGGCCGGAAAAACGGACCCGTCGGCTTTTCTCTAAGTGCCCTGAAACTGGCGCAATCTGCTTACGAGCTTTTAATTTCTTTCGCAAGGCAAATTGCGCTAAATATTCTTGCCAATTTCCTTTGGCGTTTCAGGTTACACTCGGATTTTGTGCACGGGTCATTTACCGGCCCGTGCATTTTTTATGTCAACAAAATTCTGGGTTCAAGGAATTTTGGATTTGGAAATTTAGAAATTATTAGAAATTTTCTTAATTTTGAGGGCTGCTCAAAATTTCTACATAACACAAACAAGCATGCAGAATTTGCCACCTTCCGCCAGTAAGCGGTGTGCAGAAATTCTCTGCTAATTTTTACGACTGTAAGATACGCGAACACAAACTTAATAGCAGACAAATTCTGGCCTTCCACAAAATGGTATGCGCATTTACTAAAAACTATGTTTTAAAAAAAAATTATGATTAACATTTAGTTTTAGAGGTCAAAACCCCTAACAAATGAACTAATTGTGATTGTGGATGTTAAAAAACGATGAAAATTCAAGGGATTTTTTTCTGGGACAAGTTCGATTATGTTCTCCCGAGCTCCTCAAATGCAAGCAACGCGTATTGCGTGTGAGAGTACTAAAATTTTTTTGTGCAGTCATTTAGTTGTTAGTTTAACGAATATTTTTTGGAAAAAAAATGTCGCCTACAGCACCGAGAAGTTAGTTAAATTACCATTTGTTTATTGTAAAATTAATTATTTATAAACAAATTATATATTTTTTTTATGTGAATTATTTTTTTTTGTTCCTCTTCTGTTCCTTAACATACAGTCCAATTTTCATTGAAATCCAGTAATTATTCGCTGAGATATTGTAATTTTAAAAAAAAGTACCCGAAATTTTCAATCGCCCATAAATTTTTGAAAAATTCAAATTTTCAAAAACCGTTTTAGGGTATTACTTTTAACCTATTAAGCTACCAAAATATGTTAATAGATATATTAAAATCTAATAGTCGATTTTTAGTGGCCCGCTTAAGAAATTTTGACTCAATGTATTTTAAAAATAATTATTTTAATTTTTCTTTATATTTTTTCGACTGTTTTTCTCTTTTTTGTCGATTTTTATTGCAGGGATATTTTTATTCCCAAAAATGGCCATGAATAATTTCCCTTCTCCATTTTGTAACAACTATTCTTATCTCGCTTTAATTTCATACATTTATTTTCTCTTTCTTTCTCCTTAACCTTATGGAGAGATATTATTACAATATCTTTTTATAAGTATCTTTTTCGATGTTTTTATTGTCACTATTAGAATCCGCGCGAAATTCTACATTAGTTTCATATGTCATTTTCATATGAAACATAAAATTTGACTTTTCTTTGCCGGGCAAAGTTTTGTGTATGTCGCGAGTGATATTTTAGTGTTTTTCACCTGTTTTTCCTAAACTTTCAGGTCAGTATCGTGATGTGGTGTGTTTATTGTTCACCTGTGAAAAGTTGTGTGTGTTGTAGGTGTGGGAAATTGTGTTTTCTTGTGTGAAAATAGGTGGGTAAAAATGATAGGTTATATCCGTCATTTTCCACCTAAAAATGCTACTTTTCACCTGTAATGTGTGAAATAGACACATATTGTACAGGTGAAATGATATGTAGCACATATTGCGCAAGTTTCCTTAACTTGGATGTGCTTTTTCTATGTTATTTAGTTAAATTCGGTTTGTTTACGTTCTTCTGTAGTTGTTGTTGTTGTCGGTGACTTTCAATTATCTTTATTTTTATTAATTCTGCTTGTCTCGTTTCAGATAAAATTTGCAGGTAAGTATGATCTTCTAGTTTGTTTATGATATTTTATTAATAATTTCATCCATTTTTTAGGTTTTTAGGTAATGGGCAAGTATCAATTTGCTATTGTTTGTAAAGTAAACAAACAAACATAAATAACTAGGTAAGTAATATTTTTCTGCAAAATTATATTATTGTATTGATTTTTAGTTAATTTTGATTTCAGGTTTATTTTCATTTCATATCCAGGGCTAATGTTTATTATTTATTTCTTATGTTTCAGGATTTATTTATTAAAATTCCATGTATTGTATATATATATATATATATATATATATATATATATATATATATATATACTAGCTGGGACCCGGTGCGCCTACGCTGCACCCATAAGTCAATAGTAAACAATAAAAACCATCCAATGACTTAATATTTTTCGAGATATGAATTTTACACAGATGAAATGCCTCAAAGAACATGGGTCTTGCGTCGGCCGCCATGAATCGGTATATTGAGTCTACTACATTGCTTATTGTATTCTACTTATCATACCCTTTCATTTGATACCCATGTTGAGGGGATTGTGAAGAAAGTGGTAATCCGGCCTCTTTAGACGGCCGCCATGGATCTAAAGATATATTTTGTATACTACATTGCTTATTGTATTCTACTTATCATACCCTTTCATTTGATACCCATGTCGAGATGGTTGTGAAGAAAGTGTTAATTCGGCCTCTTGAGACGGCCGCCATGGATCTAAAGATATATTTTGTATACTACATTGCTTATTGTATTCTACTTATCATACCCTTTCATTTGATACCCATGTTGAGGTGGTTGTGAAGAAAGTGGTACCCCGCCCTCTTGAGACGGCCGCCATGGATCTAAAGATATATTTTGTATACTACATTGCTTATTGTATTCTACTTATCATACCCTTTCATTTGATACCCATGTTGAGGTGGTTGTGAAGAAAGTGGTACCCCGCCCTCTTGAGACGGCCGCCATGGATCTAAAGATATATTTTGTATGCTACATTGCTTATTGTATTCTACTTAACATACCCTTTCATTTGATACCCATGTTGAGTTGGTTGTGAAGAAAGTGGTAATCCGGCCTCTTGAGACGGCCGCCATGGATCTAAAGATATATTTTGTATACTACATTGCTTATTGTATTTTACTTATCATACCCTTTCATTTGATGCCCATGTCGAGGTGGTTGTGAAGAAAGTGGTACCCCGCCCTCTTGAGACGGCCGCCATGGATCTAGAGATATATTTTGTATACTACATTGCTTATTGTATTGTACTTAACATACCCTTTTATTTGATACCCATGTTGAGGTGGTTGTGAAGAAAGTGGTAATCCGGCCTCTTGAGACGGCCGCCATTGATCTAAAGATATATTTTGTATACTACATTGCTTATTGTATTCTACTTATCATATCCTTTCATTTGATACCCATGTCGAAGTGGTTGTGAAGAAAGTGGTACCCCGCCCTTTTGAGACGGCCGCCATGGATCTAAAGATATATTTTGTATACTACATTGCTTATTGTATTCTCCTTAACATACCCTTTCATTTGATACCCATGTTGAGGTGGTTGTGAAGAAAGTGGTAATCCGGCCTCTTGAGACGGCCGCCATGGATCTAAAGATATATTTTGTATACTACATTGCTTATTGTATTCTACTTATCATACCCTTTCATTTGATACCCATGTCGAGGTGGTTGTGAAGAAAGTGGTACCCCGCCCTCTTGAGACGGCCGCCATGGATCTAAAGATATATTTTGTATACCACATTGCTTATTGTATTCTACTTATCATAACCTTTCATTTGATACCCATGTCGAAGTGGTTGTGAAGAAAGTGGTACCCCGCCCTCTAGAGACGGCCGCCATGGATCTAAAGATATATTTTGTATACTACATTGCTTATTGTATTCTACTTATCATACCCTTTCATTTGATACCCATGTCGAGGTGGTTGTGAAGAAAGTGGTACCCCGCCCTCTTGAGACGGCCGCCATGGATCTAAAGATATATTTTGTATACTACATTGCTTATTATATTCTACTTAACATACCCTTTCATTTGATACCCATGTTGAGGTGGTTGTGAAGAAAGTGGTAATCCGGCCTCTTGAGACGGTCGCCATGGATCTAAAGATATATTTTGTATACTACATTGCTTATTGTAGTCTACTTATCATACCCGTTCATTTGATACCCATGTCGAGGTGGTTGTGAAGAAAGTGGTACCCCGCCCTCTTGAGACGGCCACCATGGATCTAAAGATATATTTTGTATACTACATTGCTTATTGTATTCTACTTATCATACCCGTTCATTTGATACCCATGTCGAGGTGGTTGTGAAGAAAGTGGTACACCGCCCTCTTGAGACGGCCGCAATGGATCACTTTAGTTTCAATAGTGTCATGGCCTACCTATTGTTTGACAGCTGCGTAAATTTGAAATTTTCATTAAATGTATCTAATGATTCAATTTAATGACAATTTTACATGTGTCAAACAACAGGTAGGCCATGAAGCTATTGAAACTAAAATGAAGTGAAAATTCCTAAAATTACCATTTTTGTTTGAATTTTGCAGCTGTTTTTTTGGTTAAAGGTATAAAAAATAGCCTACGACCTATTCTCAGACCTACCAAATATACACAAAAAATTTCATGCAAATTGGTCAACCCGTTTCGGAGGAGTACGGTAACAAACACTGTGACACGAGATTTTTATAGATATAGATATATATATATATATATATATATATATATATATATATATATACAATTTAAAAGGTCATTACTCTTGTGTGACCTTATTTTAGAGAAAAAAAAATACTCATGCACTCAAAATTAATCACGTATGTAATAATATTTTTGTACTCGATTGAACTAATTTGGTGTCAATAAATTCATTTAATGCCTATTTTGCAAAACCACCGAATTCCGTAAGTGAAATTTTGAAATCAATAAAGCCTAAATATATCCGCTGATATTGAAAAATGGGCATTTATAGAAATTAATTTTTTACATTACATAAAAACCCTTACATCGCAAATAAGGTTCTTGTATATAAACCAGTAATGAAATAAAGATTATTAGTTATTAACAAACAAGTAACTGGTGCGTTTCAATTTTTCTTGTCGAGTTTTTTCTACATCCATCACTTACAGCACAAGTTTAAGCACTTGGGCTGAATTATATATCTGTACACTGGTTTTAAGTACCTGGGTACATTAACTTGGTATAGGTTTATGCACCTAAACCAAAAACAACATACAATCTCGTTGGCAGTTCATCCCGCTAACTTACACCGCGGTAAACATATCGCTATAAAAAATTCATGGCGACCGTGACAGGACACATCAGCATGGATGTTGAAAAGATCATCTCTAGTCAGGAGGAAATTGACGACAAAATTAAGAGGATTTTTACCAACTTCAACAAAGATTCTGCAAGTAGGAAAAATAGCGAAGACTACTTCGAAAAAAGAATAAAGGCACTCAAGTCGTTGTACGAACAATTTGAGGTGCAACATAATCAACTCACTAGCGATCACGCTGCAGCATTGAGAGACACCGAATATTTCAAAAACAAGCATCATGAAATAACTAGGAACAATTTTGAAGTCTGTCTGGAGGCACTTCAAAGAGAGCTTGAGGAATGGTCTTCAGCACAACTTCATGAAATAAACACAGCTGGAACATCGGGCATATTAAGTACACAGATTAGTGAGCCCGGAGAACCAAAGGTAGCAGCATCAAGTGAGTCATCTCCTTTGACTATTGCCATCAAGAAGCAAAGACGCTTAATGGAGGCCATACTACGTTACGTTAACGATATCAATGATCAATGTAGACAAACGCATCAACAGGCTTACTACACAGTGAAAAGAGAATTCATCCACCGAAAATGGGAGGAAATCGATAAGAATAATGACTTCATATGGTCAGTAACCACTGACTCAGAGCCACAAGGATACACCATGCTACAATATTTGGAGTGTGAGAGTTATGTGCAAAACACACTTATCACCTTGGAGGAACACATCAACAAACGGCAACATAATTCAGCTACCAGTGCCTCTACCCCCAATATAAAATTACCGAAGGTGGTCTTACCCATATTCAATGGAGACTACTTGAAATGGATGTCATTCAAAGATCTTTTTACAACATTGATACATGACACAGAGATGTCAAAGGCCCAGAAAGTGTACTATTTGATCTCCAATCTTTCTGGAGAAGCGAAAACATTAGTACAACATCTAACTATTACAGAGGACAATTATGACGATTCATGGGCAATTTTAAAGACCAGATATGATAACAAGAGACTTCTAGTGAATGCATGGTTAAATAGATTACTGGCTCAACCGACAATCTCTAGTGAGGGTTCTCAACCGCTTAGATTGCTACACGATACTACTAAGGAATGCCTTTCGGGTATTGCTAATCTCGGTATCTCGACACGTGATTGGGATCCATTATTAATACACATTTTGATCAAAAAGTTGGATCGATCAACACATCAACTCTTTGAACAACGATTAGAGAATCCAAGGGACTTACCATCACTTAACACGTTGCTGAAGTTTATAGAATCCAGATTTCAAGCTCTAGAAGCTTTAGGAAAGGAAAGACGTGTGGCAACTGCAGACAGTATGGTCAAGGTATCACCACGCTTTCGCACAGCATTATCAATAACCAACGATGTTAACTGTTCAATTTGTCCGGAAAAACATCAAATCTTCAATTGTAAAGCATTTTTGAAACAGAGTCTGCCAGCAAAATTGGAAACAGTGAAAAGGTTGAAATTATGTTATAACTGCTTAAAGAAAGGTCACTCAGCTCAGTCATGTCCTTCTCGCAACTGCACCAAGTGCCACAAGCGTCACAACACCTTGTTGCATTCTACAGACCATCAAAGTCAAACCGAGACGTCAAAGCTAGGGGCTAAGAAGAACATTTCTGCCTGCCCAAATAGCACTGAAATTGAAGGTGCGGTTTCTAAAGTCGCAGCAGGTAGCACACTAACAAATAACAGCCAAATCCTTTTGAGTACCGTTATAGTGAATGTTAGTGACATAGATGGAAATCTTGTTTCATTAAGAGCAGTGTTAGATGCAGGATCTCAAATTAGTGTTATTTCAACTGAAGCAGTTCAACGTTTACGTCTTCCAAAGAATTCAACCGAAATGCATATGAATTGTGTTGGGAATATTAAACAACGAAGCAGACAGCGAGTCAACATCAAACTTTCATCAAGAACATCAAGTTATACAGCACACTTAGACGCATTTGTGCTCCCTCAAGTAGTATCAGATCAACTAGCCCACCAAATAGACCGAAACGTTTTGAAGATACCAAATAACATTATGTTAGCCGATCCAAACTTTGACAAACCTTCAAAAATAGATCTACTTATTGGCGCCGAGCTCTTTTATGAGGTTCTTATAATGAAACAAATCAAGCTCGAAAAAGGCAAGCCAAGACTGCAGAACACAGTATTTGGATGGATTGTCGCAGGAAAAAGTCCGTCGAAATCATTTGAAGAAATTAATCAAACATGTGCAGTCAACACAGTGGAAGATAGTACTCTACAAGACTCAATTGAAAGATTCTGGAAGATTGAAGACACTCAACCAACTACAAAGAGGTTAACTCAAGAAGAAGAACAATGTGAAGAACATTTTCAAAAAACCTTCAAGAAAGACAGCAATGGCAGATTCATAGTTAAACTTCCGTTTTCTAAAGATCCAAGCTGCTTAGGTGATTCCCGTAGAAGTGCTACACGACGATTTCTTCAACTGGAAAGGAAACTACTGGCAAATACAGAGATAAACATTAAATATCGTCAGATTTTACAGGAGTACGAGGATCTTGGTTATATAGCAAAGGTTCCCTTTCCAGATCCTTCAGCAAATCATCATTTTGTACCACATTTTTATGTTGAAAAACCAGACAGCATTTCAACAAGCATTCGTCCAGTATTCGATTTCTCAGCCACAACAGAAAACAACGTCAGCCTAAACAGCATATTGATGAATGGTGCAACTCAACATCCAGAGTTATTCACTGTATTATTGAGGTTCAGGTTGCCGAGATTCGTGTTTTCAGCGGACATAAAGCAAATGTATTTGCGGATTCATCTCGATGAGAGTGACAGGTGTTTCCAGCTTATGGTGTATAGAAAGAGCCCAGAAGAACCACTACAATGCTATGAGATACGAAGTGTTGCCTTTGGGACTAAACCAGCACCATATCAAGCTACGAGATGTCTTAAACAACTATCAAGAGAAAATGGACATAAATACTCTTTGGGTTGTAAAATGATTGACAATAATTTTTATGTGGACGATGGAATGGCCGGAGCAGATTCTTTGACAGAAGCCTTGGAAATGCAACAACAGATTCAAAAAAATTTACAGTCAGCAGGTTTCCAGTTAAGAAAATGGTGCGCTAATGATGCAAAGCTTTTAGAAAACATACCAGTAGAACATAGAGACCTCCAACTAGAATTCAACGAACTTGGTGAAGACAATCAATTGAAAGCCTTAGGACTCGTTTGGATTCCATATATAGATGAATTAAAAGTTAAAGTCAGTAAACCAAAATACAAACGAGTTACCAAACGAACAGTATTATCTGATATATCCAGCTTGTTTGACCCATTAGGATTAGTATCACCGGTAATTCTTCGAGCTAAATTATTCATGCAAGAATTATGGAAATCAAAACTTGGTTGGGACGAAGCACTTCCAACAGAATATCACGAAGCATGGATGAAATTTAGAGAAGACTTAGAAAATTTAAATGATGTACGATTTCCAAGACATCTTTTTGGGAAAAGAGTTCCAGTGGATATTCAGTATCACACATTTGTAGATGCCAGCATGAAAGCATATGGAGCAGCAGTCTATATTAGAGCAAAATACAAAGATGGTACTATATCAACTCAACTTTTATGTGGAAAATCAAAAGTAGCGCCAGCATCAGGTACAACACTTCCCCGTTTGGAATTATGTGCTGCCCTTCTAGCTGCAGAATTAAATGGTAGAATCAAGCAGGACTTACATTTAACAAAATGTGAAAACTTTCTATGGTCTGATTCAACAATAACATTAGACTGGATCAACTCTCAACCCGCTTTACATCAAACTTTTGTTGCAAACAGAATAGCATCTATTCAACAGTTATCCAGTACAACGCAGTGGAAGCACGTGCCATCAGAACAAAATCCAGCAGATATCCTTTCACGAGGAGCCACAGCCGCAAAATTCAAAGATTGTCATTTATGGGCTTATGGTCCATTGTTCTTGTACGGTCCTGAAACAAAATGGCCAAGTCTGTACAAACGGGAAGTGTCACAATATGAAACAAAGCAAAGAAAAGAGGTTTTGATAATGTCTGTGGATTCGCACTCACTATTAGAACAGATCAATCATGGGAACTCTTTAATGAAACTGAACAGAATTATCGCTTATTGTTTACGACTGTCACGAACATTTTTTAAAGAGACGAAAACGGAGCCCCAAAGTAACTTACTTACAACAGAAGAATTGGCTCTAACGAAAATCATTGTGACAATCCAAGCAGATACGTTCGGCGAAGAACTGAAGCAACTTAAAAGACATTCGAGTTTACCTTCATCAAGCCATATTAGTAGTTTGTCACCCTTCATCGATAAGAACGGCGGGCGTTTTGAGAGTAGGTGGCAGAATACAATCATCGACATTAACGTATGAAGCTAAACATCCGGCATTATTACCTTATAATCATTGGTTTACGAGCCTCGTACTAGATCATATTCACAAGACCAACAAACACGTTGGCCCACAAGCACTCCTACACATTACCAGGCAAAAATATTGGCCGATAAAGGGTAAAACTATGGCACGAAATGTTACTAGTAAATGTATTATTTGTGCAAAGAGGAAGCCTATAACACTAAACCAGATAATGGGAAATTTACCAATAGCAAGAGTCCAACCAGCCAGACCATTCGTTAATACTGGAGTCGATTTTGCAGGACCTATGTATATACACACACTAGAAAGTGAGAGGTAAGAAACCACAAAAAACGTATATAGCAGTTTTTTGCTGTTTTGCCACGAAAGCAGTGCATCTGGAACTTGTTACCGATTTAAGCACGAATGCGTTCATATCAGCATTGAAGCGATTCACATCCAGAAGAGGAAATTGCAATAAAATCTATTGTGACAATGCAACCAATTTTGTCGGTGCAAAAAATCAACTCGGAGAATTGCACGAGACAATATATTCTTCCAAGGCCGAAAAGGATATTACATTTTTTTGTCACAATAAAGGTATTACGTTCAGCTTCATACCACCTCGATCACCCCATTTTGGAGGACTGTGGGAAGCAGCCGTGAAGTCAGCGAAAGGACTACTCAGAAAACACATTGGAGAAGCATCGTTAACTTATGAAGAGTTGGAAACAGTAATAGTGGAAATCGAAGCAGTTCTTAATTCACGACCACTCACACCCATGTCAGACGATCCAAATGATTTAACAGCACTCACGCCAGGGCATTTCTTAATTGGAGAACCTCTTACAAGTACAATTGATTCCCAAGCTTCAGAAAACAACAAGACCTTAGAACATCGTTATGAAACATTATATAAGATAAAGCACGACTTTTGGAAGAGGTGGTCTACAGAATATCTTAGTAGTCTTCAACAGCGGTATAAGTGGAAAACACCAAGAGAAAACTTAAAAACAGGAGCTTTAGTAGGTACTGATAAAGGAGGACAATCTGCCGGTACTAAAATGGGTGTTGGGTAGAGTCATTAAAGTAATCGAAGGAGAAGATGGATTTGTTCGAGTAGCAGACGTTAAAACATCAAGTGGAGTTTTGAGACGACCAATACACAAATTAGCTGTCTTACCTATGGAAGCAGATAATGCAACTCAAGAGCAACCATCCAACGAGCCGACAAGCTCATCAAATGAACCCAAATCACAAGATTGCGAACCCCCTTCAAAACCTAAAAAAGGTAACTCTAACGCATCAGTTGCAACAACTTTGTTGCTAACCACAATGTTAGCAACCACTATGGGCACACATGCAATCAAAATAACACCACACACATTGTCACCAGGTGCAATTTTTGAAAGAATGGGAATGGTTAATATGATTAATAACGAATGGACATTGATCATTTACTACAACATGTCAACATTTTGGGGGGAATTCAACACAATGTCTGCAGGAGTCAACCAACTCAGAGATATATGTACCCGTGGAACAGATAAATACTGCAATACAACAACCGATCATTTCATTCGACAATTGGAATATTTAAGAGAACAAGGTCATTACTTAAGGCGAAATAACACTACCGTCAGAAGAAAAAGAGGAGCTTTAAATACTGTGGGAAACATAGCCAACTCATTGTTTGGAGTACTCGACTCAAACTATGCTCAACGAATGGAAGCTACTGTTAACAATATGCGAGAAAATGACGAGCAAATTCTTACATTAGTTAAGAATCAGACGTCAGTTATAGACAACACCATTCAACTAATGGAACATACTCAATTAGAGAATCAAAAGCATTTCGAAGAGATCAACAGATTCATTAAAGAAACTAACCAAGTGACGTCCAAGGTAGGGGAAGAATTACATCAACAGAAGTTAGATAAATTGTATAACCAAGCAGCAACCAGGCTACTGATAATGATGGAAAATTACAGAAGACTACAAGATTCTCTTATAGAAATGGTCATAGACAGTCATCACGGGAAAATAAATCCAAGCATTGTAACACCAGATCAAATGACAAGTAAAATGCAAAACATCAAATATAATTTGCCATCCTCGCTACGATTACCTCCAGTATCAAACGTTTTAGAATTATATAGTCTTATAACAATTGAAACAGGAATTACGCCTACATGTGTTATCTTCAAATTAAAGATTCTACTAGTAACGTACGAACGTTTCGAACTACTCCACATTGTTCCAGTACCATGGTTACAGGATGGCAAAGCAAAAATGATTTTCATTGAGAATAATTACCGCATTGTGGATATACACAGAGACCAGTACTATTCATTAAAGGACCAAGAATTAGCTTTATGCACGATCAGCACTACTCTCCAATATATGTGTAAGCAACACCTTCTTATGTTCCGCGCTAGTCCAAAATCTACCATCTGTGAATTAGATTTACTCATTCATGGATCTTCATTGAATAACTGTCAAGTTATAGAAGTCAACAACGGACCTAGATGGATTCAGCTTTTTCAACGAAATCATTGGTTATACGTAGCCTTCAAACAGACTATCATCAACATCATTTGTAATGAAGACACCTATCAAAAAACATTGGATGGCAAAGGTATTATTGAAATGGATGATGACTGTATCATAAAGGACGAATTCACAACGATTCAGCCACACAAGTTATATACGTCATCATTTAAAACATCATTTGTTGCATCAACAAAAAATTTTAACATCCGCAAATTGCCACAAATAACAGAAATAAAGCGTGATATGATCGCAATCAACAACTTACCAGATGAATATGAAAAAATACACAGAGGAATAAATGAACTAAAAGAAGCAGAAAGGAGTGTTTCGCGGTTCCAGCATCACGATATTCATCAGTATACCATAGGATATATCAGCCTGGCTCTTGGTGTTGCAGTAATAGCATTTTTGTGCTTTAAAGTTAAAAACCCTATAGTTACAACCAATAGTGAAACGTCTCAACGGTCCAAGCCACCAACAGCCACATCAAAGGTAAAAACTAAAGCGTCCAAGAAGAACCAACGCAATCCAGCATTTACCTTCGACTTGGACAATGATTCAATATTTGATCAGAGATCAACGGGGGCAGAATATACAATTTAAAAGGTCATTACTCTTGTGTGACCTTATTTTAGAAAAAAAAAAAAAATACTCATGCACTCAAAATTAATCACGTATGTAATAATATTTTTGTACTCGATTGAACTAATTTGGTGTCAATAAATTCATTTAATGCCTATTTTGCAAAATCACCGAATTCCGTAAGTGAAATTTTGAAATCAATAAAGCCTAAATATATCCGCTGATATTGAAAAATGGGCATTTATAGAAATTAATTTTTTTACGTTACATAAAAACCCTTACATCGCAAATAAGGTTCTTGTATATAAACCAGTAATGAAATAAAGATTATTAGTTATTAACAAACAAGTAACTGGTGCGTTTCAATTTGTCTTGTCGAGTTTTTTCTACATCCATCACTTACAGCACAACTTTAAGCACTTGGGCTGAATTATATATCTGTACACTGGTTTTAAGTACCTGGGTACATAAACTTGGTATAGGTTTATGCACCTAAACCAAAAACAACATACAATCTCGTTGGCAGTTCATCCTGCTAACTTACACAGCGGTAAACATATCGCTATAAAAAATTCAATATATATATATATACACATATATATATATATATATATATATATATATATATATATATATATATATATATATATATATATATATATATATATACTAGCTGGGACACGGTGCGCCTACGCTGCACCCATAAGTCAATAGTAAACAATAGAAACCAACCATTGACTTAATATTTTTCGAGATATGAATTTTACACAGATGAAATGCCTCAAAGAACATGGGTCTTACGTCGGCCGCCATGAATCGGTATATTGAGTCTACTACATTGCTTATTGTATTCTACTTATCATACCCTTTCATTTGATACCCATATTGAGGGGATTGTGAAGAAAGTGGTAATCCGGCCTCTTTAGACGGCCGCCATGGATCTAAAGATATATTTTGTATACTACATTGCTTATTGTATTCTACTTATCATACCCTTTCATTTGATACCCATGTCGAGGTGGTTGTGAAGAAAGTGGTAATTCGGCCTCTTGAGACGGCCGCCATGGATCTAAAGATATATTTTGTATACTACATTGCTTATTGTATTCTACTTATCATACCCTTTCATTTGATACCCATGTCGAGGGGGTTGTGAAGAAAGTGGTACCCCGCCCTCTTGAGACGGCCGCCATGGATCTAAAGATATATTTTGTATACTACATTGCTTATTGTATTCTCCTTAACATACTCTTTCATTTGATACCCATGTTGAGGTGGTTGTGAAGAAAGTGGTAATCCGGCCTCTTGAGACGGCCGCCATGGATCTAAAGATATATTTTGTATACTACATTGCTTATTGTATTCTACTTATCATACCCTTTCATTTGATACCCATATCGAGGTGGTTGTGAAGAAAGTGGTACCCCGCCCTCTTGAGACGGCCGCCATGGATCGAAAGATATATTTTGTATACTACATTGCTTATTATATTCTACTTAACATACCCTTTCATTTGATACCCATGTCGAGGTGGTTGTGAAGAAAGTGGTACCCCGTCCTCTTGAGACGGGCGCCATGGATCTAAAGATATATTTTGTATACTACATTGCTTATTGTATTCTACTTATCATACCCTCTCATTTGATACCCATATCGAGGTGGTTGTGAAGAAAGTGGTACCCCGCCCTCTTGAGACGGCCGCCATGGATCGAAAGATATATTTTGTATACTACATTGCTTATTATATTCTACTTAACATACCCTTTCATTTGATACCCATGTCGAGGTGGTTGTGAAGAAAGTGGTACCCCGTCCTCTTGAGACGGGCGCCATGGATCTAAAGATATATTTTGTATACTACATTGCTTATTGTATTCTACTTATCATACCCTCTCATTTGATACCCATATCGAGGTGGTTGTGAAGAAAGTGGTACCCCGCCCTCTTGAGACGGCCGCCATGGATCGAAAGATATATTTTGTATACTACATTGCTTATTATATTCTACTTAACATACCCTTTCATTTGATACCCATGTCGAGGTGGTTGTGAAGAAAGTGGTACCCCGTCCTCTTGAGACGGGCGCCATGGATCTAAAGATATATTTTGTATACTACATTGCTTATTGTATTCTACTTATCATACCCTCTCATTTGATACCCATGTCGAGGTGGTTGTGAAGAAAGTGGTACCCCGCCCTCTTGAGACGGCCGCCATGGATCGAAAGATATATTTTGTATACTACATTGCTTATTATATTCTACTTAACATACCCTTTCATTTGATACCCATGTCGAGGTGGTTGTGAAGAAAGTGGTACCCCGTCCTCTTGAGACGGGCGCCATGGATCTAAAGATATATTTTGTATACTACATTGCTTATTGTATTCTACTTATCATACCCTCTCATTTGATACCCATGTCGAGGTGGTTGTGAAGAAAGTGGTACCCCGCCCTCTTGAGACGGCCGCCATGGATCGAAAGATATATTTTGTATACTACATTGCTTATTATATTCTACTTAACATACCCTTTCATTTGATACCCATGTGGAGGTGGTTGTGAAGAAAGTGGTACCCCGTCCTCTTGAGACGGGCGCCATGGATCTAAAGATATATTTTGTATACTACATTGCTTATTGTATTCTACTTATCATACCCTCTCATTTGATACCCATATCGAGGTGGTTGTGAAGAAAGTGGTACCCCGCCCTCTTGAGACGGCCGCCATGGATCGAAAGATATATTTTGTATACTACATTGCTTATTATATTCTACTTAACATACCCTTTCATTTGATACCCATGTCGAGGTGGTTGTGAAGAAAGTGGTACCCCGTCCTCTTGAGACGGGCGCCATGGATCTAAAGATATATTTTGTATACTACATTGCTTATTGTATTCTACTTATCATACCCTCTCATTTGATACCCATGTCGAGGTGGTTGTGAAGAAAGTGGTACACCGCCCTCTTGAGACGGCCGCTGTGGATCATTTTAGTTTCAATAGCGTCATGGCCTACCTATTGTTTGACAGCTGCGTAAATTTGAAATTTTCATTAAATGTAATGATTCAATTTAATGACAATTTTACATTTGTCAAACAATAGGTAGGCCATGAAGCTATTGAAACTAAAATGAAGTGAAAATTCCTAAAAGTACCATTTTTTTGTTTTTTCAGGCAATTTTTTAAATTTTTCTCTCCGTAAGAACCATCCTCGTACTTCAACGAATATTCGAAAAAAAAAAAATTAGTCCAATAGGTCCAGCCGTTCTCGAGTTTTGCGCTTAGCAACACATTTAGCGATTCATTTTTATATTATAGATATATATATATATATATATATATATATATATATATATATATATATATATATATATATATATGTATATATATATATGTATATATATATATATATATATATATATATACGGGGTGTGTTCAAAAAATAAGGTGACTTTTCAAATTTCGTGGACTACGTACGTTCGATTCTCGAATTTTATTTTTTGTTATGTTAGTACACATGTCCCCAACATACATATATTAACAATATCAGCCATTTTGCGTATATAGTTTGTCTTTGACAGATATAAAGGTTTGACGTGTTTTGATTTGCTTTGCGATTTTTCTCTATCAAAAAAAAAAATGGATCAAAGAATCTGCATTAAATTTTGTGTGAAAAATGAAATTGAGTGCTCCGACGCACTTGAAATGTTGACTGTGGCATTGGGCGAGTCTAATTTAGGCAAAAAAAATGTTTATAGGTGGTACTAGCTCTTCACTGAAAGCCGAGAAGATGTTAATGACAATGCCCGCTCTGGAAGCCCCAGCACGTCAACAACCGATGAAAACGTCGAAGCAGTGAAGAAAATTGTTATGGAGAATCGTCGAATCACTGTTAGGCTAAGAACATAGTGAAGCAGAGAGCAAAGCAGCGATGAAAGCGGAGAGCAAAGCGGTTGAAAGGATGATAGCAGAGAAATCAAAATTGTTTGAACGCGCCGCTTTGCTCCACTATGCGCTTGTTAACAGGAATTCACTTGTTTGATTTCGCCGGTTTGCTCTCCGCTCTCAACTCTGCTTTGCTCTCTGCTTCACTATGTTCTTCACTATGATACAGAAGTATCCTTTATATACTTTTGAGCCCTTATGTTTGGACATTTTTAGTTCTATGGGCCCAGCGTAGTCTACCCCTACGTTTTCGAATGGGTTGGCTGGCGTGATCCTTGCGCTTGGTAATCTTCCCATTATTTGAGATGATGCTGCGGCTCTATATCTAATGCATGTCACACATTTATAAATTCTCTCCTTTACGGCTAGCATCCCGTTCGTAATCCAGTATTGGTTCCTAATCGTGTTTAATACTAATTGTGCTCCCCCGTGGAGCGTTGTCTTATGGAAATGATCAATAATAATATTGGTGACGTGATGCTGCCTTTGTAAGATGGTAGGGTGTTGAGTGTCGTAGCTTAGATTTGCATTTTGTAGTCTGCCTTCTACTCTTATTGTACCATCTTCTGCCATAAATGGGTATAGTTTGGCCAATTGGCTAGACTTGTGGATCGTTTTGATGTTACTTAATTGTTCGCATTCTTTGGGAAACTTTTGCTTCTGCGCTAATTTGAGCAGTTTCGTCCTTGCCCATTCGATTTGTTTCGCTAATAGCTGCGAGTTGCGCCGCTCTTTCTTACTTCGACTATTATGTATAAACCGATAGCAGTACGCCATGACTCGCAGTGTTTTTGTTAGCGAGGAAGACTTCATCCACCATTCAGTGATGATTGGTTGGTTTGTCATCAGGGCTTTGGTGGTTGTTTTGGCTTCAAGTTATGTTTTATGATCTACCAGAAATTCTTTTGGCCATTTGTCCTCTGGTTTCCGCAGCCAAGTAGGACCTTGCCACCAAATTGGTGCTTCTTGAAGTTTTGCTGACATTACTCCTCTTGACGGTAAGTCCGCTGGATTTTCCTTGGTGGAGACATAATGCCAGGATGTTCTACCAGCATTTTCACTGATCTCCACTATTCGATTGGCTACAAATGTCTTCCACTTATTCGGCATGCCTTTTAACCACGCTAGAACTACTTTGGAATCAGACCAGCATTTGCTTTGCATGTATTGGAGATGCATGCCTATCTTGATTTGCCGAATTAATTTGCTGAGAAGTACTGCTCCACATAATTCTAGTCGCGGTAAAGACATTGGTTTGATGGGAGCAACTCTCGTTCTTGCCATCAGCAATGTCGTTTCAATACTTTCATCCTCTAAAACGGTTCTGATGTACACCACGGCTGCGTACGCTCGTACGGATGCGTCGCAAAATCCTATTAATTGACACCTCTTATTTCCTGTATTTGTTTTCAACCATCTCGGTATTCTAAGGTTTTGAATGTGGGAAAGTTGTTCCTTGAACTGGGTCCATTCTTGTTGGATTTCTTGATCCACAGGGTCATCCCATTGGTACCCGTTCAGGCATAATTTCTGCATGATTAACTTGGCAATAACTATGCATGGGGCTATCCAGCTTAGCGGGTCGTATAGTTTGGCCACCTCGGACAAAATTTTTCTTTTTGTCTTGGCTAGTTGCGCGAATTCCGATTCCTTTATCGCGTATGAGAAGTAATCTTTGACTGGGTGCCAATAGATACCCAGTGCTTTGATTTGATTATCTTCTTTGACTTGTTGCGGCAGTTGTATTTCGCGATCTGCCGCTGGGATTGCTTCTAGTAGAGATTGATGGTTAGCAGCCCATTTTCTCAGATGAAAACCCCCACATCTCAATAGATCAATCAATCCCCGTTGGAGTTCTAATGCCTCTGGCAATGTGTCTGCCCCTGTAAGTAGGTCATCCACATAAAAATCCGTGAACACTTTTCCGGCTGCCTTTGGACATTATTTCATCTCATCAGTGGCTAACCTTTGTAAAGTTTTTATAGCTAGATATGGTGCCGCTGTCGTCCCAAAGGTCACTGTTTGTAACTCATATTCTTGTACTGGTTCTTTAGGGTTTTCTCTCCATAAGATCGTTTGATATTTTCTATCCGACGGACTTACAGATATCATTCTGTACATTTTCTCTATGTCAGCCGTTACCGCGTATTTGTATTGCCTCCAATTCAATAAAATAGCAAATAATTTAGGTTGTAATGTTGGCCCGTTTAACATCTGCTCATTTAAGCTTTTTTTATTCGAGGTTTTAGCTGAAGCATCAAATACCACCCTCACCTTTGTCGTAGTGCTCTCCTTGACTACGGCATGATGCGGCATGTAGTACCTGTGGGGTGTTTGTCCTGTGGTTACTTTCATATGTCCTAAATCAATGTACTACCTCAAACATTGTGTGTAGGCTTCGCGTAGCTCTACATTCTGGGACAATTTTCTTTCCATTTGGACTAGCCTAGACATTGCTTGTCCTCTAGATTCACCTAGATCGGGTGGGCTACCGCCCACGAACGGTATGCTAACTTCATAGTGACCATTTGGATGGCGTTTTGTGTGATCCTCATAGTGTTTCTCGCACTTTTCTTCCTCAACTGTTAGGCGTCGTCCGGTGTCCAACTTCTCCCATTCTCAAAACTTCTTCATTTGACTATTTAACTCTTGAAATGTATCCGTCTGCTGAAGGGTAAATGCGGATAAGTTAGCTTGGTTTGGATTATGTGCACCTGTAGCTGCTTTGCCAAATATTATCCATCCTGAACTGGTGTTTTGAGCGACAGGCGATTGGTTGACTCCCTTGCGTAGACCATTTTGTATGATGTCTGCGTACACGTCGACACCTAATAATACATCGATTTGCCATGCAATTCTTCTCGGTGGGAATACATTAGTGATGTTTTTGATGACATAGGCCTGCAACGTGCGCTCAAACTTAGGGTCTATGGTGGACAGCAGTGACACACAACCTATCTTAGTTGATGTTGCCACTGGAACGGATGCTATACCGGGCACCTCTAATGCAGCTGGTATGGTATCTGCTTGTAAGGATTGATATGCCGTTTCGGTTATGAACGAGCTCTGCGATCCAGGATCTATTAGCGCTCGCAAAGTCAGATGGGTTCCTTTATCATCCTTAATTTTTACCAATGCTGTCGCTAGCATTGATTGCGTGATGTGACCTCAGGCAATTGCCACACACTCTATTTTCTGTCAACCATTTTCGTCTCGCGTTCATGTCCAAACCTTTGAACGTTTGGCATTGAGATAGGAAATGTTGTTGTCTACACATTGGACAGTGTATGATCCTGGCTGTCATCTTTCTGTAATTCCCCTTGTTGAAATTCTTTATTTTCTCGCCAACCGTTATCTCTGACTTGTTTGTCAACATTATGTTGGCTTATATGATAACTCGCAGTTCGATTCCGATCCTTTCCACCCTTTCTAACTTCCCGATTTGCCATATTTTGATTAATATCTTTGGTGGCATCTAAACTGCGATACCTCGCTTCCATAAATTTGCTTAACTCAACTGCAATCAACTGTTCCCAAAGATTTCGTGTTTTATCTGGCAATCTTTGTGCCGTTGCATACACAAATATGGGATCCCAGTTGGTAATATCGACCTTAAGGACTTGTAAGCCATGCTTAACGCGATGCAGTTCATCTAGCACTGCTCTTATGTCTTTATAAGACTGATTTTAGCTTTTTCAAAAAAAAAAGCTTATACAGAGGCTCTGTCCGTCTGTCCGTCTGAAGCCTACTTTCATCTCTGAAAGTACTGCAGCTACAGACTTGGGAAATATTTCAAAATGTAGCTCATTGTCAAAAGACCAAAAACTGAGAAAATGATCTGGAAATTTCAACCAGAAGTATATTTAACAACAAAAAGAGATTTCTACTAAAGTTCATATATCGGTAGCCTGGAGGTAAGGCGCTATAGTCCTATCCCAGGAGAACCAAGTTCAATCCTCGGCCGCAAAATGGTGAAATACAATTTTTTTTTACTTCGGTGTAACATGTTTTGATTCTATTTCTCACTAAATTATATTATTTAATAATGAGACTCAGGAGAACATAAACATTTACTTAATTAAAAGTGCAAAAATATCATTTTCTTGATAACTTTCATACACCGAACAAATTACTTTACTGTTGTAAATCTGGCAGCGGGCCGATGGTGGAGTGGGTAGAGCGTCGGATCCTCGGTTCAGCGGCGTGTAGCGTTGAAGGTTCGAGCCTGGTCGGGCAGCATTTTTGTTTTCTTTTTCTCTTTTTCTTCTTTCTGAAATGATTTATTAGCATATTAGTCAACCACCGGTAGTGTCTGCCATGGCGCAAGGGCTACAAATAAGTCCTTCGTCTGTGGGGCTGCGGGTTCGATTCTTCGGCTCGCGGTGCTTTTTTTTCGTCATAATAATTTATTTTTTATAATTTCCTTCGGGGAATTTTGTTTCATTTTTTTTATGGCATATAGTAGCCGTGTTTTTTTAGTAAACTGTATGGTTCTTTCGTCGAGTTCATTAAAAAAAAAGCTAAAACGACAAGGGAAATTTCATGTAGCGCCTACTTCGATGCTTAAAAATTTCAAAATAAAATGGAAGTTAAGTGTTATTTTTTGCACTGTTACACGAACTCCTCGCTAGAAAATAATAAATCTGCTTCTAAAAAATTAATTATTTGTTATAAATTTGCTCTCATCACTTTCCTGTTGTTTTTATTTTTAAATTACGTCTTTCCGACCCCCGAAAGTATGCAACATACCAATCCCCGAAACAACATGCCAACACCCGAACGTATGCAATAAGAAAATTAAGAAATTTCCCAAAACCTCGATAGAAACCCCGATAAAACCTGGGTTTTCAGATTTGTATGGGAAAGAACTATATATAGTTAATTAAAAAAAACACGGCTAGTGTAGTATAGTATAAACTTATTGTATATATTTAATAAAGAAATACACCATGACGTGGGCGAAGAATCAAAAAATTTTATTGTTTACATTTGATTTCTCCGATATCAATGGCAATTAAGCTTATATTTCCTAGATTTGTATGTGTGTGCAGTGTAAACAAATCTTGCAACTTTATTTTGACCCACTTCCATATAAGCGATCAGCTGCAAATTTTACACATGCGCATAATGACGAGTATAGTACAGTAGATAAGCTATTTCATTTAATTTTCCCCGGAGAATTAAGTTTTTGTCCGAAAATATGCAAAGACTTTACTATTTAGCTGCTGCTTCGATTTTTTTCAATGGCGCGGCGGCGTGTTATACTTCTCAGAATGGATTTAAAAAGAAGAATCACTTTGGAAGACGATGCTAACATCTGTGAGTGATGTATTAAGGGCATAAGCCTAACAAAGAAATGAAAACAATTCCCCAAGCAAGAGTTAGTGCAATCAAAGTCAACTACTACCTGGCACCGTCTTCAAAAGTGATTCTTCTTTCTAGATCCATTCTGATTGGATTAATGTTGTTAAGAATTACAAATAATTATTTCATCCAGCAGCAGCTAAATAGTTTTTGCAGTAAAGTCTTTGCATATTTTCGGACAAATGTAAAAAAAACTTATTTAATATGAAACAAAATTCTCCGGGGAAAATTAAAAGAAATAGCTTATCTACTGTACTATACTCGTCATTATGCGCATGTGTAAAATTTGCAGCTGATCGCTTATATGGAATTGGGTCAAAATCAAGTTGCAAGATTTGTTTACACTGCACACACTTACAAATCTAGGAAATATAAGCTTAATTGCCATTGAAATCGGAGAAATCAAATGTAAACAATAAAATTTTTTGATTCTTCGCCCACGTCATGGTGTATTTCTTTATTTAATATACAATAGTTTATACTATACTACACTATATGCCATAAAAAAAATGAAACAAAATTCCCCGAAGGAAATTATAAAAAATAAATTATTATGACGAAAAAAAGCACCGCGAGCCGAAGAATCGAACCCGCAGCCCCACAGACGAAGGACTTTTCCGTAGCCCTTGCGCCATGGCAGATACTTCCGGTGGTTGACTAATATGCTAATAAATCATTTCAGAAAGAAGAAAAAGAGAAAAAGAAAACAAAAATGCTGCCCCGACCAGGCTCGAACCTTCAACGCTACACGCCGCTGAACCGAGGATCCGACGCTCTACCCGCTCCACCATCGGCCTGCTGCCAGATTTACAACAATAAAGTAATTTGTTCGGTGCCTATGAAATGTTTAGGTTAAACTAATTTTAACAGTTTTTTATGCCTAACTTCGAACTCCTTTATCAGAATTTCGAAAAAATTTAACGGGACCACCGTGGAAAACTCCCCCTTCAAATGAACAAAAAAAAAAGGCAAAAAAGTCATTGGGTTACAAAGTTATGCGTGAACAGGACTACAAAATACCTTCACGTCGAATTGAGTAACCACCTCGTTTTTTTTAAGTCGGTTAACAAAAGGTGCGGTAAGCCGAATTTTTAACAATATTATATGTAGTTGTATTTGTATGTGTTGCAGTTGTTGGATTGTTAATATGTATATTGTCATCCAGTCTGAAGTGTTATTCAACAGAAAGAATACCATGAAAAAGCGTAATTAGTGGCTAGTCTCTAGGCACAACATCCCACTAGTTTGTTTAAACGACGTTTATGATTTTTGTACCTGCACGATACCGCGCGAACTAAAACCTATATCGACTTCATTGAGGTGTCGAAAAAAGAATATTAACGAAGAAATGCTCCGAAAAAAATTTCATAATATTCGATCGGGCTTTTTTTGTTTAAATAGAAAAACTTCGGCTAATTGTCAGAAAGACCTTAAATTGACAAGTTTTGCTGATATCTAATAAACTCAGTAGAAGGAGACCCGTTCTAAGCGAAGTATTCTTTTTTGGGTTTTGCACAGCGATAGCCTTCGAACAAAACATCACTTGTCAAAATCCGACAACCTTTCAAAATCGTGCAAAAATTTCGTTACCCTTTACAAACAGCGCGAATTTGTCAAATCTTGGATTAGCACATTTTGACGGGGAATTGCTTTCTACGCGAGATACAGTTTCAGAAAATTGCGGTTAATCCCGGAATTTCCAGTAGTTACCGCAAAATTTGTTCTTTTTCGTCAAGTCTGACAAGTACTTCCCAGTTACAGTTTTGCTAATATCTCCGGAAAGCTTTGGAATTTCCAAAAGAAGTCATTCGCTTCTCAGTTTGACAATGGCGCTTTAGCCCGCTCAATACGAATTTGAACACCCGCTTTAGTGCAGCGAACGAAATACGGAGGAAATGTTTGTTTGCTAAATTTCAGGAAAAACAAATTCTCTAGAAAAATCTTGTGGATTTACCACTATTATAGTTACTTGAACTAGCTTCTCTCGGGATTGCTTTGTCATCAGTTCTGATACTAGCCAATTTTCCACTAGTGCTAAACGTATAACTATTTTGTAAGAAGTCAGTTTATTCCTTCTTTGTTCATCATACTGGGAAGTTAATCGTGTGGATCGAAGGGGTCAAACCCACATCCCAACTAGTTTTTTTTATTATTGATTTCTGGAAAATAAATTTTAAATTACACAAAACGTATACATAATAGCAAAAAAATCAAACACAAAACGAAATTCTGTTCTGTAAAAAATTTTGTTCCGACCAAACAAAACAACAGAAAATAATAAGAAATTTTCTGAAAAAAATGGGGGGGGGGGGGGCGCTAAAAAGGTATTGTGCCCCGGGCGCGTGTTAAGCTCGCAACGACACTACACACATTTCCATCTTTGGAGTGGGCCCATTTGAAACAGCCGTCTCAAACGCATTCGCGTCTCATGATGTCATCTCTTTACACAGTGGAGATCGGTATTCTATTCAGTCTCTTATACTACCAACGTTATCAAACCTCATTCCTTCACAACAAATAATACCAAACAAGTGGCCACATCTCCTAGGGCTCTCATTAGCTGACCCAGACTACGAGAAACCCGCACCGATAGATTTAATTTAGGGTGTCGAAGCTTATACAAGAGTACTATTAGATGGAGTACGCAAAGGTCCACCGGGAACGCCTATCGCACAACTAACTACACTCGGATGGATTATTTCTGGCCCAGTGACTAGCTCCATTCCTACTCCATGCTCCACGCTAACTCTTCACACAACAACGTCCGAAGTATGCACGCTACTCAAACGATTTGGGAATCAGAAGAGCCACCCACTAAAACCATTCTTAATCCTGCTGAAGCATATTGTGAGGAGTTCTTCAAACAAACTCACACAAGAGAATCGACAGGACGATACGTCGTTCGCTTACCAATTGTTCAAGAACCTGATATTGACGTTCCAGATTCTTCATAATTAAAAACATTATGATACGCGTGCATTTTTATCATTCACAATGGCATGATCCCCATGTGCATTTCTTATCTCATAAATTCTTCTATTCAAGATTTTATTTGATGCGCATGCAGTTTATCACCCAGAAATTATTCCCAGACGAAAATTTGACACCTAGAATTTTATTTGCACATAATTTTATGCACCATAGCCATAAGACTTTTTTGTTTTTCTTAAAAATATGTAGAAATTTGTACTACAAAGTAGCATAATTAGAAATAAAGATTCAGTCTGAAATAAAACTCAAATAAGCCTTTATTTTCCTTGACGTGAGGCTGCGCCAAGACCTTTTTACTAGCGGAAAATTCCCCCTAGTAATTATAAATCAAAATCAAGTACATACATAGTACGAACCACTGCCGGAACATTTCCCGCAGCAGAAGCCACTCAAATTTAATACACTGCTGGAAGATTTCCCGCATTAGAGGATTACGAAAAGACGTGATCCATCGATCATTCTGTTGGCCCCGACGTGATTGCCAAAGCAATCAGAAATGGACAAGCTAGTGAAGGAGCAAGGAGAAGCTGGAGAACGGATCTCTAAGCTCTATGCAAACTACAAGAAGGATGGCCCCAGCCGCAGGACAGCCGATTATCTTCACGCCAAATTGGACCGCCTGGACTTTGAATGGCGTCATTTCGAAGCTCGTGATATCCAACTGCAGCAGTTGAAGGACGAAGAAGCAGATAATGCATACTTTTCCAAGAAGTATTATCAACAGGTCGAAGCGATCTACGAAGAATTTAGAGCAGCATTACTTTCTGCATTAAACTCAACAGGCGATCAGCGCTCGCAAAATAAGCCAAGATCCCCATGAAGAGTCGCATCAACGGACCATCAAGCAGCAACGGGCTGAAATAAGTACCCTGGAGCATTTGCTTGAGTCCACAGAAGCAGCATTATTAAACCAGTCTGCAGCAATTTACAAGCAGAAGCAAGCCAGCATAAAATATCTTTGGTCCAATATTGCTCACAGACATGTGGTAATCATGGCCGAAGAGAATACTCATGGATACAGCCAAGATGAATTCTCGGCCGTACAAACAGAATGTCACAAGGTTCTGATCGCATTGCAAGAGCATCTTGACCACTGTCAGGTTCCATTGATGCCAACTACAGAAAGATCGTGCTCCCAGGTTAAACTACCTAAGATCACACTTTCAACATTCGATGGGAGTTATTTAAAATGGAAAGAGTTCTATGATCTCTACACAGAGCTCATTCATAAGCAGCCTATCAGTAATTCCGAAAAAATGTTTTACTTGAAGGCTCATCTTACTGGAGAAGCCAGTAAATTACTTCAGCATCTTCAGGTGTTAGATGCTAATTACATATCCGCCTGGGACATCCTACAAAATAGATATAATAATCCGCGACTGTTGGTATCTGCTCATCTCAAGAAGTTGCTGGGACAGCCTGCAATAACAGTCGAGTCAGCAGGAGCCGTGAAACGTTTGCACGACACAACTAAAGAATGCTTAATGGGCAATCTTGGTGTTCCCATTATAGGCTGGGACCCACTTGTTATTCACATACTAATACAAAAGCTGGACAAGGAAACGCATCGCTTGTATGAGCAAACTATGGACACATCTAGGGAACTACCACCACTAAACGGTTTGTTGTCATTCTTGGAAAGCCGGTTTCACATATTGGAGACCGTAACAGGCATAAACGAAGTGAGAAGGCCAGTAACACATAACACTTTCAGTAAACCTAGAGCCATTACATCTTACGAACATAGGCCACACACTCAACTTGCAGAAAAGAGTTAACATCTGCCTAAAATCCGGAATCACCAATTATAGTACGCGGTTGGAAGCATTTATAGTACCAGAAATTGCTCCTTGCCAACCTAGTTGTGGCGGTTGCAATGCATATCCGGTCGTACAACAATCCCACTAAAACTGCAGCCAACAATCCCACTAAAACTGCAGTACCCAGAGCACCGGAAAGACATCCACCGAACGACAGAGGTCAAGGAGGCAGCAACCCTCACTCTCTGCAGTAACGCCATGACGATAAGTTCGTCGAATTTGTATATTGAATTAAATAGTGAATCTATTGTTAATAAAAATAAAGTACTTTGATTATATTTCTTTTTTCCATTCTGGCACCACGTGAGAACATAAATGGTGACCCCGAGAGTTAAATTGAAAGTAAATCCAAGGTGATCTTAAAGTGAAAAATAATAAAATGTGATCATGTGTGCAGAGTGGTTGCTTTCTAATTAGAACTTAAAAAATTTAAAAGAACAGAAAAACAAAACCAAACAAAGATACAGACAATCGCCCTTAAAATATTTTTTTTTAAATTAAATAAATTAAACATCGAAGCTGCAGAAATCGAGCCAACATTTAGTCACCTAACAATGGAGCCACATGGCAAAAATCCATGAATCAACAGAGTGCATCAAAAGAATCATCGAAGAATCAGCAAACACAACAAAAAACTAACAAGAAAAGAACAATTCCGACAGCAGATGACCATTTATTATCCGGAAAATAATAGATTTCATCAACCACGCCATGCGCTGAAACACTCAACCACTTCCAAAAAATGGCTGAACATCATACATATAGTATAAAAAATTAACCATAAGTTAAGTGAAATTCATAATATAATATATAATCTTATAAAAATAAGTCTCTAATTGAATTTTCATAAATATTTTAGGAACCTAGCAATAAAACAAATCTGTATAAAAAAACGAGGAAAACGAGGAAAGAAAAAAAAACCAAATATTCAAAACAAAAGAAGAATCGAACAATAGAGAAATCTTCATACAAAAAAAAATCGAAGCGAATGCTGGATATTACAAAACTTTACAGAGTGAGTACAGTTTAAAAAAAAAAATAAATAAATAAATGGAATTAATAACGAAAATAAAATAAAATAAAATAAAAAATTTCATGATTATTTTGAAACATTAATTAAATTAAAAATACAATATACATAAATTCGAAGTTAGTTGCAAAATTTATTATCTCGATGTGAGTTTCTAGCATCAGGCTCAGTACATAGCAATCTAAAAAAACAAAAATTTAATAACCATCCGCAATTGCGGTAAAAATATAGTAAAGCTCGACTCTTGTAAATACATTCTTAGATATCTTGTTTCCCTACATCTTCATTTGGATAGAAATATCAGCGAAAGTACACAATTTCTTCTACCCACTATCGTGTATCTAAAGTTTGGTAATACCTTAACAAACTAAAGTCACAATGCTTGACGAAAACGACACGCAGGCAACCGAAAAACCACAAATGCACCAAGCCCTAGTGGACATTGGTGAGCCTAGTGTTAGTGTTCCCAGCCATAAGACCCTAAATAACCCTCAAATCATTTCAATAAAACTCCCTACATTCTGGAACAATCGTCCAGATCTATGGTTTATACAAGTGGAAACACAATTCAAATTCAAAGGTATCACCACATCCCAAACCAAGTATGACTATCTCGTCGCGGCACTACCAGGGGAAACAATGGAAATGGTCGCTGACACCTTATTAAATCCACCTCAACAAGAGAAGTACGAACACTTAAAAAAGCTAATATTAACTCGTTGTCGAGATTCCGAAGAGAGAAGGCTCGATACCTTACTCCACAAAGTGGAACTCGGGAATTACAGACCTTCGGAGTTGTTTAGGCAGATGAAATCACTAGCTGGAGGCAATAGCCTTGTCAACAAACCCTTACTGCATAAATTATGGATGAACAAACTTCCACCATCCATGCAGGCGTGTATCATAGCCATCAAACAAAGGACTCCTCAGGAGGAGTTATTTGCGGTGGCAGACAGCATTCACGATTCCACCACATCCCCAAAAGTTTCAACCGTAGAACATACTGCACGTAACTTAAATGACACTAATACAGAAAGACTTACAAACGTAGTAGAAGATTTAAGTCGACGAATTCAAAGTCTAGAAGGTAGGTTGTCACGGTCAAGAGCTCGCAGCTCTTCCAGGAATAAAACTTTCAAAAACAACAAACCTCTTTCGCGTTCAAATTCGAAAAATAATTTTAACAAACAGAAAAATGTTTGCTGGTATCATCAAAAATATGGATATAAGGCACGAAAATGCTTGCATCCATGCAACAAAAGCAACAATGAACAAGCACTGACAAAAAACGACGAATAGCCACATCGTGCACGGCAACGAATGTGCGCAACAAATCATGCCGCTTGTTCATATACGACAACACAAGCAAGATTAACTATCTAATTGATACAGGTGCCGAAATATCAATTATTCCTAAAAAATACTATCCAAAAGTTTACAAACATTCTGATTTCAAATTAGAAGCCGCAAATAGCCTTATGACACTGGCTTTATCGTAGGCTGAAAATGCTGCCTTGGCTAGGCTGAAAATGACGAAATCTGTTATACTGTTGGATAGAGATAGCATGTGAGAGTAAGAGCGATTACCAGAATATTATAACAGATAGTTGTGAGGGGAGAAGAAATCCGTTGGAAATATTTGAAATATTAAAATTTATTATGATTAAAATTAAATTAATTGAAATTTATTGTATTTAATATTAAACATGGTCAACATTAGGTAAATTACAATTCTTTGTTCTCTTCCTTTCAATTTGCTACTTCCTCATTAAAAAATCTTGTTTGACCTGAGGCCTTGTTTCACACCGTTGGGTTTCCCGCCTATTAAATCCTTCCATACATGAGGATTTTTTAGGGCTCTGTTTACTTCTACAAGTGAATTTTTTTGTTTATTACTTTCAATACAAAAACGAGCAATTTTACTCCGGAGCCCCAATTATAAAAATTTACCCTTCAATACGATATTATTTATTCTCACTTCAATTATATTTGCTGCCACTTCAATTATAATTATTTCAATTTATTACTTCAATTTATTTTGATTCTCACTCACTGTTATAAAAAGTCTAGAGATGTAGCAAACTGTTATAAAAAGCATAGAAAAAAGAACATGAATTTCATTCTTTTCCTATGCTTTTTATAACAGTTTTCTAGACTTTTTATAACACTTAAAATTCAGCCAAGAAACGTTTGAGTATATTCCTCTCACTCTTACATATGGGAAAATGTCATTTGAATTTTTTCTTTCAGTTTTCAGCCTAGCCAAGGCAGTATTTTCAGCCTACGATGAAGCCAGTGTCATAAGGCTAAAACGGGGAAAAAATATCAACATATGGATTTAAACAATTAACAGTGGATTTAAACCTACATCGAACCTTTGACCACACATTCGTAATCGCCCCTCTTGACCACGCAATAATAGGTGCCGACCTATTATATAAATTTAACCTGATAGTTGACATACGCGAAAGGAAACTCATAAATAAATCAACCCTGCTTTCAGTTAAAGGTATCACTCGCTTCGTTAACACTATCAGCCCAAAGTTATGCCACATTCAAGGATAATATGGAGCAATCCTTAACGAATTCCCAACTTTAAAAACTCCACCAAATTTCACCACAAACGCTCAGCACGACGTAGTGCATCGCATCAACACCCAAGGCGTTTTACCGACTGCCCGTTCAAGAAGACTTAATACCGAAAGATATCAAGCCGCGAAAAAAGAATTTGAACAAATGGTCAGATGAGGTATATGTCGCCCTTCTTCTTCATACGTAGCCTCTCCTCTACATTTAGTACCAAAGAAAGGTACAGAAGACCTTCGACCGTGTGGCGATTATAGAAAGATAAATACCCGTTACCAAATATTCAAGACTTCACAATGCATTTGAACGGCTGTACAATATTCCCAAAAATCGATCTCATAAGGGCATACCACCAGATACCGGTAGCCCCGGAAGACGTGCACAAAACAGCTTTCACCACACCATTTGGGTTGTACGAATTCTTAAGAATGCCTTTTGGGGTAAAAAACGGGGCCCGACTTTTCAAAAATTCATCAATGAAGTCGTTGCAGGCCTTAATTTCACCTTTGCTTACATAGACGACATTCTCGTCGGTACCAAACTCCCCAGGAACATAAAGAGCATTTGAGGACATTATTAGCAAGGCTACAAAAATACGACATAAAGGTCAATCCAACCAAATGTATCTTTGGAGAGAAACAATTAACTTTTTTAGGACATGAAATATCCGAAAATGGCATAATACCATCTCCAGAACGAATAAAAGCAATTTCAGAGTTTCCAAATCCGACTACTTCTAAAAAACTACAGCGTTTTCTCGGTATGGTAAACTTTTACCATAGATTTTTACCAAATATTGCGGAATTGTGCATACCACTATACGATTGCCTAAAGGAATGCACAACCAACAAAAAATCAAAGTCAAAGATAACATGGTCTGACACACAACAACAAGCCTTCGATAACATAAAAAACACTTAAAAATCTGTGTCCTTTTAGTCCACCCGGACCCGAATGCAAAAGTAAGCTTATGGGTTGACGCATCACAAGACGCGGTAGGTGGTGTATTACAACAATATACCAATGGCAAATGGCAACCTTTAAGTTTTTTCTCGAAAAGATTACAAGAACGTGAACGAAAGTATTCAACTTTCGACCGAGAACTTCTTGCAGCTTTTCTAGCCACTAAAAAATTTCGATATTTCATCGAAGGTAAAAACTTAACAATTACACCGATCATAAGCCTTTAACAAAAGCAATTTGTTCAAAGTCCGGAAAGACTTCGCGACAGACTAACCAGTTAGACTACATTGCTCAAATAACAAACGATATACGATATATAAAAGGTTGTCACAATATCGTAGCAGACAGACTTTCCAGGGCACACGTGGACAGAATTAGTGAATTAAAACTGGACATAAAAACGCTAGCTCAAGAACAAGAAAAGGACGAACAGTTGAAGGAAATCTTATCCAATTACCAAAAATCAACAAAGAATTCCTTTACACTCAAAAACATTTTCGTCCCGTTGGAAGAACAAAACATTTGGTGTGAAACCAATACTGGTACAAATATTCCTGACAATCTGCGTAGAATCATCTTCGATGCTTTACATGGTTTGTCACATCCAGGCATCAGACCTACGAGAAAAATGATTGCTTCCAAATACTTCTGGCCACAAATGAATGGCGATATTAACCGCTGGGCCAAGTCTTGCATCCCATGTCAGAGAGCTAAAATCCATAAACGCACAGTATCCCCACACGGAAAGTTTAATATTCCTACAGGAAGATTTGAACACATACACTTAGACATTGTCGGACCTCTTCCACCTTTCAACGGTTACAATTATATTCTAACAATTAAAGATCGATTTTCACATTGGCCTGAGGCAATCCCCATTAAAAACATGACAGCGAGCACAATAGTCGATGTTTTTCTACATCAATGGATTTCCCGGTATGGTGTCCCAAGAACACTCACGACTGACCAGGGAACCCAATTTGAATCATCCTTGTTTCGCGAATTATCAAAAATATTAAGTAGTCACCGTATAAGAACTACTACTTACCACCCACAAGCAAACGGATTTATCGAGCGTTTCCACCGTCATTTTAAAACCGCGATCCGTGCCTCGAATGACTCTAAAAACTGGTATCATAATTTACCATGGATACTTCTAGGTATCAGGTCAACAGTTATGGAAGATTTCGGGACATCACCTGCTCAGTTACTATATGGGCAAGGATTACGATTACCCGGCGAATTCGTAGCGACAGAGACAAAATCCGAAACGGGAATTACCACAGCACTGGCAAACCAAATCCAACAAAGTCTATGTAAAATAAAACCACAATCAAATAGAGTTCGCAAGCAAAATAATATTTTCATCCCTCAAGATATACAGAAATGCTCACACGTTTTTGTACGGGAAGAAACACGAAAAGGAAGTTTAAATGCACTGCAATTTGCACTGGACCGTACAAAGTTTTGCAACGACACGAAAAATTTTTCAAAATAATCATGAACGAAAAAGAGTGTTTAATTTCCATTGATAGAATCAAACCAGCATTCGTTTTGAACGAAGATTTGAATTATGGCAATCGCATCACGCGATCAGAGTCAAACAAAAAGAAAATAAGATTCAACATTTAATGAACTTATAAAATAAAATTTAAATAAAAATTTTTTTTTTCTTTTCTCAAACAATGAATACACAAATAAAATTTAACAGTTTATTTAATTACAGACACATATATATAAAAAAAATACAATAAAATAAAATTTTCAATAAAATCAAAATTTACAAAATATGTACCTATATTCAATATTTTTAAATATTTTAGAATTCTTTGTTTTAGCGAAAAATAAAAAAAGCTTAATTTAAACAATATTTACTAAGTAATAAAAATATATTTAGAAATTTAGAATTTTGTAAACAGGATTAATTACTAGTATATAAGAAATAGCTTAGAACTTAAGATTGTAGATTTTATAACGAAATAACCAGATGTACGATATTGGAATGCAGAAATTCTCCATAGAGGGGGAGTGATGTGGCGGTTGCAATGCATATCCGGTCGTACAACAATCCCACTAAAACTGCAGCCAACAATCCCACTAAAACTGCAGTACCCAGAGCACCGGAAAGACATCCACCGAACGACAGAGGTCAAGGAGGCAGCAACCCTCACTCTCTGCAGTAACGCCATGACGATAAGTTCGTCGTATTTTTATATTGAATTAAATAGTGAATCTATTGTTAATAAAAATAAAGTACTTATATTTCTTTTTTCCATTCTGGCACCACGTGAGAACACTAGTCAATACATTAACATCGATGAATGGAAACTACCGAACAACATCAGGTTAGCTGACGAAACCTTCAACACACCTCATAAGATTGACTTGCTCATTGGTGCGGAAATATATCCAGAGCTAATATCAATTGGCCAAATTAAGCCGGGAAAAAATCTACCAACTCTCTAAAATACGTCGTTAGGTTGGATAATAATGGGAAAAACAAAGAACTCATCTGAGCGTAAGGCATTCTGCGGAGTTGGCATTGAAGAAACACCATCACTAGAAACACGGCTGCAACAGTTCTGGGAAGTTGAGGAAATTCCAACCCACCTTTCCATGAAGAAACTGACCCCTGCAGAAAGGCAATGCGAAGAATTCTTCAAAACCACAGCAAAGCGTACTTCTTCAGGCCGCTATATTGTTGGACTGCCATTTTCTCATAACCCAGAGAACTTAGGAGAATCAAAGCAGCAAGCACTACGAAGATTTCTTAGCCTCGAGAAAAAATTAAGCAAAAATCAAGAGGTTATATTACAATACATTCAGTTTATGCGAGAATGCTTGGCACTAAATCATATAGCGGAAGTTACTAGCTTACCCACCGATCAACCACATTATTTTTTATCACACCACTGCGTGTTACGCCCATTGAGCAGCACAACTAAGCTTCGAGTTGTTTTCGATGGTTCTGCCAAAACGTCAACAAACGTAGCTCTAAATGACATCCTCCATGCTGGACCAGCGTTGCAAACCAATTTATTAGCGATTCTTCTGCGATTCAGGACGTATAAACATGTATTCACTTGTGATATAGAAAAAATGTATCGCCAGATTCTCATTGATGAATGTGACAAACGATTTCAACTGATAGTCTGGAGAGAGTCCCCGAGCGACCAATTGAAATATTATCAATTAAACACAATCACTTATGGAACAAAATCGGCCCCGTATATCGCCATAAGATGCCTCCACGACTTGGCAGACATCGACACAAAATCATTTCCCAAAGGATCTAAAGTTGTCAAAAGGGATATTTATGTGGACGATGTCTTAACTGGTAGCAATGACCTTGAAGAAGCACTTCAGATGCGTTCCGAGTTACAGAACCTCCTAGGAAAAGGGCAATTTCATCTTCGAAAATGGTGCTCAAACACCTCTAGGCTTCTAACCAATGTACCACCAGAACATCATGCAACAGAAACAAACATAAGCGACCAGCAAGAAGGTCATGTGAAAACCCTGGGACTAACCTGGCTCCCAACATCAGATCAATTAATGATAAAGACTAACTGGCACGCTATTGAAAAGTTGACAAAACGATCGATTCTCGCAGATATCGTTCATATATTTGATCCACTAGGATTAATCAGCCCAGTAATTATCCTGGCAAAGATATTTATGCAAGAGTTATGGGCTCTAAAACTCGACTGGGATGCTGCAGTTTCGATGGAGATGTATACTAAATGGAGGAACTTCCGCAAAGAGCTCCAAATATTGAACAATTTAACAATACCGCGACACGTGGTGTTGCCATCTGCAACAAACATCGAGCTTCATTCTTTCTCAGACGCGTCTCAACAAGCTTACGGACCGTTGTGTACTTAAGAACAACAAACGAGCAAGGCTTAATCAATTCCCGACTTTTGTGTTCGAAATCTCGGGTAGCTCCTTTAAAGGCTATGACAATTCCCCGCCTGGAAGTTTGTGCCGCTAAACTAATGGTAAGTGAAGGTCGTACAAGAAGGTTTAACAGTTGAGATAGATGAAAAATTCTACTGGGCGGATTCACAGATTGTTCTAGCATGGCTTCAGACTCAGTCTACGCTGCAAACATTTGTTGCAAATCGAGTTTCGTTCATACAGGAAGAAACCGACATTAAAGAGTGGAGGTTTATCAACTCGCAAACAAATCCAGCAGACATTCTATCACGAGGTGTCTTTCCTCAGCAGCTACTAAACGCAACTTCATGGTTCGAAGGACCTTCATTCTTGAAACAACCAACGTCGAACTGGCCAAGTCAACCTACTACAGTTCAGCAAGAAGAGTTAACAGAACTTAAACCCAGAAGAACAGTATTATCATCCGTGAAATCGCAACCAAATTTCCTCTACGACGTTAACCATAAAAACTCATTCCGTACACTGCAGAGAATTACCACATTCGTTCTTCGGTTTATAAATAATCTAAAGAAATCAACAAATGGAAAAACCAGAGGTCCACTGTCTCCTAAGGAGCTCAAGAATGCATCTCTCATAATACTCAAACAGGCACAACAATCGGAATTCATCGAAGAGTTGGCGGCACTAAAAACATCTCAACAAATAAATTCTAAAAGCCGGTTAAGTTCACTTACTCCATTCTTAGATGAGAAAGGTATAATTCGAGTTGGAGGCCGACTGGAAGCATCCAATATACCATACAATGCAAAGCATCAGATCATATTGCCATCATCTCATGAATACACCAAGATGTTGCTTACCCAACTGCATTATGAACATTTACATGTAGGACCGCAAGCATTGCTGGCAATAACACGGCAGAGGTACTGGCCCCTGAGAGGAAAACAATTTGCACAAACAATAGTCCACCAGTGCATTCGATGTTTCAGGACCAAACCACACCACATAGATCAAATTATGGGAAATCTGCCACCCGAACGAGTTCAACCAGCCAGACCTTTTGTCAACGTTGGAGTCGACTTCCTTGGCCCAGTATATGTATGTTCACTACAAAATACGGGGTAAGCAGCCCACCAAGGCATACGTTTCAACATTTGTTTGTTTCTCCACGAAAGCGGTACATTTTGAGTTAGTGACGGACTTGACAACCCAGGCATTCATTGGGGCGCTAAAACGATTCGCTGCTAGAAAAGGCTGCCCAGCAAAAATATTTTGCGACAACGCTGCCAATTTCATTGGAGCGAAAAATGAGTTAGATAACATATACGCTACTTTAATGGAAAAGAACAGTCAGCAGCATATTAGTGATCATTGTGCGCAACAAGGCATAAAATGGCACCCTATCCCACCAAGATCCCCTCACTTTGGAGGTCTGTGGGAAGCTGCTGTAAAATCTGCGAAATACCACCTCCGCAGAGTATTAGCTAACACTAATATAACTCAGGAAGAATTAACCACAGTCCTGGCTCAAATCGAAGCTATACTTAATTCTAGACCACTTACGCCGCTGTCAGCAGATCCAAATGATCTCGAGGTTATTACACCTGGCCACTTTCTGATTGGTGAACCACTAACTGCTGTTCCAGACCCTGATGCTAAACCCGCTCATTTAAGTATGTTGGCTCGATGGAACCTCGTAAAAGCAACCCATCAAGAGTTTTCGAGAAGGTGGTCTCAGGAATACCTGCAGGAATTGCAAAATCGCTACAAATGGAAACATACAAAAGCCGATATCCAGCCAGGTACTTTAGTCTTGCTCAAGGACGATAATCTTCCACCCACAAAGTGGCACATCGGGAGAGTCCTACAAACCTTACCAGGAAACGACCAACAGGTACGGGTATTAGATATCAAAACAGCTTCGGGCGAAGTACGAAGATCCATTCATAAGGTGTGCCCACTCCCGATTGAAACCGGCACTGAACCTAACCGAGAACCGGCACTACTGGATGACACTCAAAACCCACCTTTACCGAAAGGGAAGACAGCTGCGAATACCGTAGGACGCACCCAACTACATGAGCAAAAAACCTACGTCCCGGACTGCACTAATCAAGTTGGAAAACGCCCCAAAAAACGTATTAGAATTAACCCAATCTCCGTCACATTCCTGGGATTGGTTCTATTAAATACTTGCTTCGGCCAGATAATATCTAACCATCCGGTAACTGTCGCCCAAATAAATAATAACTCGGGTATTTATTTCGAGAAGTTAGGAGAACTTCAGCTGGTTACTAATGAATGGAATCTCATTGCTTATTTTAATTTATCCAACTACTGGCACGAATTTTCTTGCCTCCAGGATTATATGGATAAATTAAGTGCTGAATGCACCGCACTACGGACACAAATCAAGATTTGTCAAGCAATCATCATTCAACTAGAACAACGACTTGAAGAGATTGGAAAACTAAATGAGATCCTGACCACTAGGAATAGAATACCAACCAGAAACAAAAGATCTCCTTTCGATTTCGTTGGAACTATCGCAAATAAGCTATTTGGCGTCCTCGACCAGGACTACGCAGAATCAGACATCTATAATAGAGTCTACATTAAATATATTCAACCAATCGACAAGAATTAACCACCAATTTCAGATTTTTGCACAGGAACTAACCAAATTTCACAACGCTGTAACCGACATACGTCAGGTACTAAACGAAACACAATGAATTCAGAAATTTGACTCATTAGCTTTGTACGTTTCTCTTATCATGACACGTTTCCAACGAACTCAAAGCTTAACTTTACCAGGAAACGATGAAAACGATCTAGCCACATTGTATGAGCTCCTTAGAGTTAAAGCTAGAGTTACAGAAAGTAACGTCTTATTTCAAATAAAACTACCACTACTTAACAACCAGATCTTTCAAATCTACAAGGTGACTCCACTTCCTGTGGAGTTCAATCACTCATACGTGTTTATTGAGCCTTCTACACCATTTATTGCCGTAAGCCCGTATAGAAATCAATACTTCCCGCTATCACCTGACGAGTTTAAGGCTTGCCTTCAGATTGCAGACCAAAATTACTTATGTAATCAACGTCACCCCATCTTTAATACCCACTCGACAGAAAATCATTGTGAAATGCAGCTGCTAAATCACAACCCCGAGCTGTCTCCTCATTGTCGATTGAAGATAACGACACAATCCAAAATATGGATCCAGCTACATAATTCCAATCATTGGATATTCGCATTCCTTCAGGAAGAAACCTTCACGACAGTTTGTGGAAGCCAGATCACCGACACTAAATTACACGGAGTAGGGGTGCTTAGCTTAGCACAGAATTGCGCAATAAAACAACCTACAATGACTATCAACGCTCATAACACCTATACAACCCGATCAGCGGCAGCATTTGTACCACTCTTAAAGCTTGGCACGATTTTACACGAAAAATCGCCTGAACTTTATAAAATGCAACAAACCAGCGAACTTCTAATTCCTGGAAATGAAGATATCACAACCATAAGTAAGGCTATCAAAGAGGTAAAACAACAACAGTTTCTTCCTGGAAAGATCACTCATCACGATGTCCATCAGTATTCTATCGGATATTTAGCTCTTATTGGAGTAGTAATTACGTCAGCCCTAATTATATGCAGGTGGATACTCTCCAAACGTCCGAAACCCCCAAAGCAGCCTGCTTTTGAGCTCAAAGATCTCAAGGTCGGGGAGGATGTTCAAGAACCTAATATTGATGTTCCAGATTCTTCATAATTAAAAACATTATGATACGCGTGCATTTTTATCATGCACAATGGCATGATCCCCATGTGCATTTCTTATCTCATAAATTCTTCTATTCAAGAAGAAGTTATCACCCAGAAATTATTCCCAGACGAAAATTTGACACCTAGAATTTTATTTGCACATAATTTTATGCACCATAGCCATAAGACTTTTTTGTTTTTCTTAAAAATATGAAGAAATTTGTACTATATAAGTAGCATAATTAGAAATAAAGATTCAGTCTGAAATAAAACTCAAATAAGCCTTTATTTTCCTTGACGTGAGGCTGCGCCAAGACCTTTTTACTAGCGGAATATTTCCCCTAGTAATTATAAATCAAAATCAAGTACATACAGAATTTTTTTAGAATTTAAAAAAAAAATTTATTGGCTTCAATCACATTATTACTAGTTTCTTATAATTTAGTAAATGGCTGACTGGTTACATGTCCTAGCTATATAGTTACTTATATTTCTAATATGGACCGTGGTCCGACATTTATTTGTATTAGCGTGTTTGCTATTTATATATTTGCTCTTGTACAGCGCGTGTTGCCTACACAGCTTCACAGTATATTTGGTAGTTTAATTTGAAAAGAGAAGAGAGACAGGAGAGACTTACAACTAAGGATAAAAAGTAATTAACAGAGTATGGGCATCATCTTAAATGTTCTAATTTAAATGCGAGTTAGATAAATTCTAGATATACCTATAATATTCAGTTCTTAACTCTGTCTTGAGCTGAATTATTATTTATATTTTATATTTAAATTCGGGTAGCATACCCGGTACCTTATTCGGCTTTATTTATTTCAACAATTGAACATTCTTATATAAATTTAAATACAAGCTAAGCATATTGATATAACATAGAAAGTTATTAATCTACAGTACAAGCAAATTTTGATCTCTTATTTATTTATTATTATTATTATTATTTTTTTTGCTAATTGGGGGCTACTATTTTAACCTCTATAATGGAGATTATTGTGGTAAGCGTAAAAGGCTGGTATGTATCCTTCCTCAGCCACACGTAAGATGTCTGATTCTGGATGTATCATGTTAAAAGGGGATAGGTAGGTTTGTCCCGCAATCGGTGTATTATTCTGGAGTGAAATTCCTCTGATTAAATCGTTAGGGTGTTCACAGATCCCGTTTAGTCTTTTTTGCATCAGAGATAACATATACATTAAAATAGGGGTTATTTTGGCGGTTTCATAAATTTTTTTGTTGGAAAACCATTTGTTGGGCTCACTCATGTACAGTGCTGTGCAGTGTCTAAGGATTTTTCTTTCAAGGATTTGTACTTCTCTAGCCGCAGTTGATGAGCATGAACACCAAATAGGGAATGCGTAAGTTAATACTGGCCTAATAATTGTTTTGTACATGAGTGTTTTTGTTCTACTATAAAGCAATTTTGAATTGATGAGCGGTCTTAGAGAAGCAGTAGCCTGCCTCATTTGTATCAATTTTTGTCTTACATGAGGGTTCCATTTTAGACGATGATGGAATAGTAGTCCAAGATACTTGATTGTCTCCCTTGGGGCTAATGTATGTTCGTTTACTTGGAGTTTTAGTAATTTGGATTCTTTAGATGCATTTTTGGGGCCTTTGCCTGCTGGATTTCTTACACATATTAATTGGCACTTTCTATTATTTACTTCAATATTCCAAGCTTTGAAGTAACTCAATATTGAGTTTACGTGCAATTGCAAACATTCTGTAGCAACTATAGGGGATTTATCTGTTGCCCAGACCAACGTATCGTCAGCATACTGTATGCTTTTAGAACCAATACTATATACGTGTGGAAAGTCATGGATTGAGATATTAAACAATTTTGGTCCTAATATTGATCCCTGAGGGACTCCCGACCTGATGTTAAATCTCGGAGAAATAGAGTCGCCTAATTGGACCACTCCCATCCTATCTGAAAGGAAACTGTGTAAAATTTTTGTTAGGTGGGGTGGGCAATCTAAGTTATTCAGTTTATAAATTAAACCGTCGTGCCACACCCGATCAAAAGCCTTTTTTAGATCAAGCGCACATAGCACTGAACCTTTACCAATCCTTAAATTCGTAATTATTTCATTTTGAAGGTATAATAACGCATGTTCTGTGGAGTGGCCTTTTTCGAAGCCAAATTGATATTGTGGTATTATATTATTTGTTATACAAAACAATTCTAATTTTCTAAGTATAAGTTTTTCCAACATCTTACCTACGTTAGAAAGTAATGAGATTGGTCTAAAATCTTCAACTTGCGCAGCAGATCCTTGTTTTGGAATAGGAAGAATCTTTGCGACTTTCCATGCGGTAGGAAAGTAACTATTGTTTAAACAGTTATTAAATAGAGATGCAAGGAAAGTGTCTATGCCTTTTATAACTTTTCTAATGACATAGTTAGGAATTTTATCAATACCTGAGGATTTTTTATTTTTTAGCTCACTACTGAGCTGTATTATCTCTTCGGGGTTCGTGAAGTAACCGGCTGAGGGCAAAGAGGCTCTATTATCGGTAGTAAATTGAGTAATTGGGGGGAGAATTGTTGAATTAAGCGAGGATATTACTTCTTCAACTGTGTTTTTATGGGGATTATTGTCGTCTATTATTGTGTTAAAAGACTGCTCATAGTGAATTTTAAATATTCTTAGCTTTTCTTCTAGATCACTGTAGCATTGACCGTTCATATACACATCGTTTGTGGATGGATTCCGTCTAATGTTCTTTCTACCTGTAAGTCTATCAATGGCAGCAAATGCGTTGGGAGAGGGTTTAATTTTTAGTAGCTCCCGAGTGTACCAGTTATTAGCCTCAGTTCTGATTTTGTCCCTTATTATTTTAGATAAACACAAGATTCTTGAATGAAGCTGTGTGTATTCGATATTCATTCTATTTCCCGTTCTATGGAAAATTCTTTTTAGTGCCTGATTCCATTGTCGTCTTGTGCGAAATAATCTCAAGGTGCCTGAAGAGATAAAATTGTACTTGAAATTTTTTTTTAGAGAAGTATTGGAATGAATGTGCATGCATTCCGTGAGAACTGAAGTAAATTTCGAGATCAACTGGTCAATTTCTTGGTTAGTTAAATTAGAAGTTTGGTTTAATATTACCTCTTCCTGAAGCTTTATCTTTATATGTCGGATGAAATCTTTCCAGTCAGTGTTCCTGAAAGAAGTGATCCATGTCTGTTTTACTGTAAGTTCGAAATTTCCTATTCCAATTCCAAGGAGCACACCATAGTGATCAGACGGGAACGGGAAAGTTGTACATGTTGTGCCGTTGTTCGTTAGACTAGACGATACCCAAAAAAGATCAAGATAAGAGGACCCCCTGGGGAATGTAGGAGAATTAGGGTAAATAAGTTCTGAATACATGAATGCTGAGGATTGAAACCAGTTGTATAGAGTATTACCATTTGTATTATTTACAGAATCACCCAAGTTCCTATGCCTAGAGTTTAGGTCTCCTCCAATAATAAAATGATCGTAAGCTCTAGCCAGACATTCGAGTCTATCAAGTTCAAGGTTCCAGCCGTGCCTATTATTACAAGGTACGTAGACTGCCCCAATTAGGATTTTTTTATTAACACCATCTGCTTTTATGTGCCAGCAGATCAAGCTTATGGAAAATTGATTTGTGTCAAATGAGACTTGATCAAATATGAGACCCTCTCTAATGGCAACAGCGGTGCCTCTACCATAGTCATTTCTAATTAATTTATACCCAGAGATATTAGGTTTGTATTTTTTATTTAACCTCGTTTCAGTAATTAATGCTACATGAGGTCTCAGTCTTTGTAATTCATATGATAGGGAAAATGCCTTGTCCTTAGAACAAAGCGAGTTTACGTTAATGTTGACAACTCTTATTTGGAGCATTTCAGATTAGCAACAAAATTTAGATATGCATCAGCCTTATTATTTTCATTCATCATTTTGTATTTCGGCCAGAAATCTGACAGTTTCTGTAAGAGAACCCCTAGTGAGACTCCAAACAACCTATTCGCTTCAGCAGTGAATTCCCCAATAGCGTTCCCGTCACTATTGCCTTTTACGACTTGCGCAAACGATCTGTCATTTCTGATTAATAAATCATTAACTTTGTTTAATTTTTTTTCTTTTAAATTGCCGAGTAATTGTAAATTTTCCTCTCTTCTTTTCTGATAAGCCAGAAAATTAGGACATCCCTTAAAGTTGGCTGTGTGATTGCCGCCGCAATTTGCACATTTGGGTGAACTTTGAATATTTTCCGCCTTTCTAGGGCATAGATCTTTACAATCGTTGCCACATCTGACGCACTTCGGATTGTTTGCACAATTAGCGCTAATGTGTCCAAAGGCCTGACATCTATAGCATTGTACAAAATTTCTCTTATGTGGTCGCTCAAATGTAACCACATGGTATAATACCGTCCTGATTTTAAGCAATTCTTTAGCAGGAGTCGTTGGTTCCAACTTTATTATAAAAGAGCCAAGGTTCACCCCTTTTAAGTGAGGCTTTTTAGACACTAACGGTTTAATCCATTGTATTATAAGATTATTATTTTGACTTTTGAGATCATTATGCACCTCTGAATCAGTTACGCCATTGGATAAACCTTTCATTACGAAAGTTTCTCCTTTCTCCCCCTTCGGGGTAAAGGAAAATGCCTCCGCTTGAGAGTTTCTAATTGTGTCCAGAATGAAGGTGTGTAGTGTGGGATTATCAATAAATATTTTACTCCTTGAGTAATTGATTCTCTGGACTTTGAAATTAAATTCTTCGTTTTGCTTCGAGCACATTTCAAACAATAGTGTTGGTCTCACGTTGTTTATGAAAATCGGTGGGCACCAACTAATTTTTGCTTTAATATTACTGGCTGTGTTATTTTTTGTGTTAGTAAGGGAGTCAGAGTTAGAGTCAATCTTACGTGTGTCTGCGGGTTCTTCAATCTTACCTAACAGGCTGTATTTATTTTCACTGTTAACTTCATTTTTTTTTGTGTTGTGATTATGAGGACGTGCCCCATTTTTAACTAGTTGAAAGTCCCCCAATTCGCTATCTATAACTTCATAATTATTATAATTATTCCTATTATTGTTATTTTCTAAGTTTTCGATATTCTTAATTCTAACGTCGGAAATTATTTCAATTCTTTTGGGATCTGCTGCCGACTCATCGTCGTTGCATGCTTCCATATTGTCATCTGCATGTTCCATTTTGTCAAGACAAAGCGCTTTCGCATCTGCGATGTTTTGCGTCGATTTTTTTTTTGGTTCTTCTCCTTTGTTAGTAAAAGTGACGGCACTGGGGCCCATGTGTTCCCCTTTTTGTGTCCAGTCATCGACAGTTTTTAACAAAAAATTTTTATCTTTGGAAAGTGCCTTCAAATTTACCTTAGATTCTTCCGGGCTTATGTTTTTTTTGCCACCCTTCAGATTTTTTAACGTTTCTTCAGAAGTAGGCTTCTTTCTGCTTCCCCTCATATTTTTGGTTTTTTTTTGCGAGGGACCCGGGGCGGCGTCCCCGCCTTCGTTCATTATTCCCAATACTCTTTTGGGTGACAGTATCTCACCTTTCAAATTATTTAATTAAATGTTTCAAAACTTCACTCTAAAATTGTCACAATGGTTAGCTGCTAGAGCTTCACAAGAGATTTTTTTTTTTTTTTCACAAAGCACCCGTTATTGTTCACTCAACGCGATAGCAAGAGAGGCTCAATGCTTTCCCATTGAAGGTCTACGTTGAACTCCTCAAGTACATACATAGTACGAACCACTGCCGGAACATTTCCCGCAGCAGAAGCCACTCAAATTTAATACACTGCTGGAAGATTTCCCGCATTAGAGGATTACGAAAAGACGTGATCCATCGATCACCAATGAAATCTCCAGCTAATTCACTAGGGTGGTCTAGAGGAACCGCCATGTCGTGTTTGTTACGACTGGAAAATAAACTTGCACGCGATCCGGAGCTCCATGAGCTTTACTCCACTTTTATGAACGAATACATACAACTAGGACATATGGAGGAGGTCACGGATGAATACACCGATACTCCAAGTTACTATCTCCCTCATCACGGCGTACTCAAACCCAGTAGCAGCACGACTAAATTGCGCGTAGTCTTCAATGCGTCGCAGAAAACCAGTTCACAGTTGTCGCTGAATGATATTCTTCCTATAGGACCCAAATTGCAGAACGATTTAATCGCGGTATTACTGAAATGGCGCTTGTATCCCTGCGCACTTGCAGGTGACATCGAGAAAATGTACCGCCAAATTCGTGTCAACTCGGACGACACAGATCTCCATCGCGACCATCGACTTCGCAACCTATAAAGTGTTATCGATTGCTCACGGTGACATACGGCACGGCGTGCGCTCCTTATCTTGCCTGCAAAACTCTTCGACAGCTAGCAGATGAATATGCAAACAGTCACCCGTCAGCGACTAAAATTATCAAAGAAAACTTGTACGTCGACGATGCGTTATTTGGAGCTTACGATGAGGAAGAAGCTCGACACCGCCGACATGAGCTTTGCGCGCTACTGAAAACTGGTGGGTTCAAGCTGCGAAAATGGCAAGCTAACGCACCTCCGCTATTGGAGGGCATTCCAGAAGAAGATCGGGCATTGCCTAATTTTCTCAAGGTCGTCACCGACGAAACAATAAAGACCTTAGGCATTGCGTGGAGCCCGTCAACTGACGTGTTTAGCTTTCCTATAACATTACCAATCTCACGGCTGCAACCAAGCGACTAATACTAGCTGACATCAGTCGTCTTCATGACCCACTTGGATGGCTGTCCCCGGTCACCATCACTGCGAAAATATTTCTACAACAACTGTGGTTGGCGAAACTGGATTGGGACGATCCACTCCCTGTCGAGTTAGAAAATACATGGAAAACCTACAAACGAGAGCTACAAGGTCTATCTGAGGTTCGCATCACCAGATGGATTGGCACGACGGCTTCGCCAATAGGGCTCGAATTGCATGGCTTTAGCGACGCATCTCTTTCGGCGTATGGTGCTGCAGTATACTTGAGAGTCATACGGGATCCAGACAACATTCAAGTTTCCTTGCTTGCTGCAAAAACGCGCGTAAGTCTAGTTAAAACTATATCTCTACCGCGACTAGAACTCTGCGGAGCAGCGCTGCTGACGGAGCTTATGTCTTACATTCAATCAACGTTGGAGCTTAAATCAGCCCCGGTACATCTATGGACTGACTCAACTATAGTCCTATCCTGGTTAAAAGAACATCCATCCAAACGGAAAGTATTGGTCGCGAACCGAGTGTCGTCAATTCACCAAAATCTACCAGATGGTAAATGGCATCATGTGCAATCTGCACACAATCCTGCGGACTGCCTAACTCGAGGTTTATCCCCTTCGGAGCTCAGAGATCACTACTTATGGTGGTCAGGACCACAATGGCTCAGTCAACCTAATGCTGATTGGCCTGAACTACAAAAGCAACACAATCATGATGAAGTGTACCATGAGCTACAGAAACCCTCTGAAGTAACTCACACGTTCTCGACGACTACTGATGATTCTCTAATTCATATACAAAATAGATACTCAAGTTTGACGAAACTCATTAGAGTCACAGCCTATTGCCAACGATTCTTCCAGAACTGCAGAAGCAAAACCTTGCGAAACCATGGCCTTCTAACATTAGAAGATCTACAGCGAGCTCTCACTAGCTTGATCAAATTAGTCCAATTTGGGAACTTCCCTCACGAGCTAAGGTGTCTGAGAAAAGGAATTAACTTGCCCGAAAAAAGCAAACTACTGTGTGTCAACCCATTCCTAGACGATCAGGGCGTCATACGAGTCGGCGGTCGACTGAAAAGAGCATCTTTACCTTTTGACGAGAAATTTCCAGCCATTCTTCCAAAGAACAGTCCCTTCACACGATTAATAATACGACATTCACACCTCACCACATTACATGGAGAAGTCCAAGCTACCTTACATCATACACGGAATAGGTATTGGATATTGAACGGTCGCATGGTGCGTCAATTGGTGAGAGGTTGTGTAGTTTGTTGCCGTCACAAGGCAACCACGAAGCAGCAAATAATGGGAGATCTACCCGCTGATCGCCTTCATCCTACAAAACCCTTTCTAATCAGCGGAGTAGATTTTGCTGGACCATTCATTACCAACTTACTTAAAGGTCGAGGTAACAGGACAACAAAAACGTACATTGCTGTTTTCATCTGCTTCGCAAACCGGGCAATCCACCTAGAGTTAGTTATGGATCTCACCTCTTCCGCTTTCATAGCCGCCTTTCGACGCTTCATCAGTCGTCGAGGGCGCTGCTCTAAGCTATATAGTGACATCGCAAGGAATTTTGTTGCCGCAGACAAAGAATTGACACAACACCTCAAACAAGTAACGTCAGACTCATCTTCAGCACAGCACATCGTCGCTACTTCGGGAACGGAATGTCATTTCATACCACCAGCCGCGCCGCACTTCGGTGGCTTGTGGGAAGCGTGGGTAAAATCTTTCAAGCACCACTTGAAGAGAATTGTTGGATCCCACACGTTGTCCTTGGAAGAAATGCTGACGCTAGTAGCACAGGTTGAGGCCTGCCTCAACTCTCGACCTCTCCACGCTCTCACTGATGATCCTGAAGACTTAAATGCTCTAACTCCTGGGCACTTTCTGGTTGGAGAACCCTTGTTAGCAGTGCCAACCCCAAGCACTATTGATACTCCCATCAACCGGCTTTCCCGTTGGCAGTTGGTCCAACATATACAGGAGCAATTATGGCAACGGTGGAGTAAGGACTACTTGTACAGCCTGCAGACGCGCTATAAATGGATTCCTGTGAAGCTTCATGACTTGGTGCTCATTAAGGATGATCACACTCCGCCTGCAAAATGGCCATTAGGTCGCATTGTTCAACTACATCAGGGATCAGGGAGATGATGGTGTGTTCGCGTGGTGACAGTCCGTCACCGAACACGACTTTCTAAGCGACCTATCACAAAACTATGTGTGCTTCCAACCACCAACGATGACAACTAGTCATCTGCTAATAATCTAAAATTTCATACGTATATGTTTTGTTCACCGCTACCTCTACTCCATCACTCATGGCGGACGGCCTATCTACTACATCTACACTATTACACTCATCTCCATTAATCTGATGGGCAGACTATCTACTACTTCTATACTACCACGCCCATCTCCATCAGTCATGGCGGGCGGATTATCTACTACTTCTACTTTTCTACGCGCATCTCCATCAGTCATGGCGGGCGGATAATCTACTACTTCTACCTACTCTTCTAGTCGCATCTTCATCAGTCATGGCGGGCGGATTATCTACTACTTCTACTCTTCTACTCGCATCTCCATCAGTCATGGCGGGCGGATCATCAACTACTTCTACACTACAGCTCGCGCCCTATCACCTGTGGGGGGCAGTTCATCTCAACGTACAGCAACTTATCGTGCTATCACACGATGCGGGCGGAATATTCAACCCTTGATTAAAAACACTTCGTCGTTCTACTGAACGTACCCAGCATGGTGCCGCTGGTTATACATCGCTAAAGTTATAATTTTAATCGCCTTAATTTCTAAGCTTTAATTACCGTTTGAATTTAAATGATAAAAACTAAAACCCAAAAATTGTCTCTCTCTCTTCTAAGTTCTCGACGCGATCGGTCACTTTAAAACTTTGTCTATTTTTCCTTAATGCAACCTCTGGTAGCAAAAACTTCTGGTCCTTGGTAAGTTCCATCAAGAAGAATTTCAATACAACTCCAACTCTTTCCTTTATCCACAATGAAAAGGTGATAACAGACAGCAAATCCAAGGCCGATTTATTAGCATCTCTGCTCGTCTCAAATTCTTCTTTAACCAAAACTGATATGTTTTTGAGCACAATGCCCATTCAACAGACAGGGTATTTTCAAGGTTCGCGAGGTTTGCAGGTGCCTGTTGAAAGTTGCCAACAAATCCACTTCACCCGATAGTAAACACCCTATCATCTTAAAACAATGCGCCTCACCTTGGGCTAAATCTCGACGCAAACTTTTTGCCTTATTATACTTCTCCGGAGTCTATCCAGAACCTGGGAAACCGACCATACCGAAAAAGGTGACTCCAGAAGTCCCAACTACCATCCAATAGCAATTACTTCTATTTTTTCCCAAACCATGGAGACGATAATGAACAAACAGCTTATGGGATATCTAAAACCCAATCTTTCCTAAAGGCAACCAAACGCCCCCCTTACTTTGCGTCGTAGCAGTGCTTTTACTGAGCCCCCAAAGGATTTGTTATGAACAAAACTCCCCTAAAAAATCCATTTTAAAATTTAATAATCATTAAATTCCAATATTCAAAAAATCTGAATTTCCCATTTTATTTCCAAAATTCAAATATATTTACTAGATCAAAAGTATAAAATTCGGAAATTTTTCAAAAAAATTGTATCATCGTAGTAGTAATAATGTATCAGATCACGTGTAAAAATATTAAGTCGCTGACTGCTATGAGTCATCGAGCGCATGAGCATAAAGTTCATAGTTTAGGCAAAATAACACTATGAAACACGAATTTTCTCACATGGAAAAAATTTGATATTCATTGCGATCTGAACTTTTGGAACACGACTGTTTGAAAGTTCGAACTTTTTTTTACTCAATATGGGTTTTTTTAATATGGTCGGATCAGAAATTTTACGTAAAACTGTTTGAAAAATGTTCAAAACAAAAACTTTTTATATTTATAGTATATATAGTACTTTTGTATACATTTTCTGTTGTATTAAAATAAAATATTTGCCAAAAACAAAATTATTTGTTTTCATTTGCTTGCATTTAACATAACATTCAAAAGTTAATAACTTTTGAAAAAGAGTTGATAATTACAAACTACCAAAACAGTCGTGTTCCAAAAATTCAGATCTCAATGGATATCAAATTTTTTTCCATGTGAGAATAAATAGTTTGTCATTTGTTCTACATTGTAATACTTCTGCGTAAAAGGAATGCCAGTTTATGCGCGATATAAAAACATTAACTTCTAACGATTAACGATAAAATTTATGGAAGTGTATTTGTCGGTGAGCAAGCAAGGCATGTTGATTCTTACATACATATATAATTAAGTTCATTGGTTTATGATATAGGGCCCTAACTCACTAGGACGCCATGGCGACGTCGTCGGCAACGTGCATATGGCTACCTCTGGCAACCGAAGGTCGCCAATTGAAGTAGCCAGTGGCTACTGTGTGTCTCAATAGAGTCTCGGTCATCGTCAGAAATGGACGCGTTAACAGAAGAGATAACAATTTATTATCTAAGTCGCAGACAAATGAAAAAGAAGAAACTTAAGAAATTATTCTGGGTACATCCTTTTTTATCAAATCGAAGACGAAGTGGCGTATTTCACAAACTATATGAAGATTTAAGAAAATATCCGCAAAAATTCTTCAGCTACGTGAGAATGTCAATAGCATCTTTTGATGAATTATTGGGGTTATGTAGAAATCAGTTAACTAAACAAGATACAATATTAAGAAAATCCATAACTCCAGAAGAAAAACTATTTGTGACATTAAGGCAAGTATAAGGTTGTCAAATATCTCCCTTCCGCTTTTTTGCTCTTTATTCAATGCTTTATAAAATGTGTTACAGTAACAGTGTAATTTTTTTAGGCCCAGGTGAGGTGCAATGACTTTCTATCGATTGATTAGTAATTATTACATTGTAATTAACTAGTTTTATAAATTAGACATGGGTGGCGTGCATAGGGTGCATACTAGAAGGGGTCAAACGTTGACCTTGAGTTTTGATCCCCTTAGGGGCAAATGCGGATTTTTTGTTTATTTTTGCCTGATTGTACGATTAAATACGAAGATTTTGAGGGGTCTACGAGCTTCCTACGATTTTTTTGGGGCCGTGGTGACGATTTCCGTGAAGTGCATAAAGTGCATTTTACCTATTGCAGCCATAAAAAAATTTTTTTGACCCCCTTAGAGGCAAGGTGGAATTTTTCTGGTATTTTTTCCTAGTAGTAGAGACTGTTACGCAAATTTTGAGGGGTCATACACCCCCCTACGATTTTTTTGACTACAGTGTTACAGCCACGAAATTCAAAAGACAAAAAGGCGGAAGGAAGATATTTGACAAACTTATATTTTAATAACATATAATGACACATGTCTGTAGTTAATGTTTACAAATTTTCATATATGTCTAAAATGGAATCTTCAGAAACATTTGTCAGTGGTTGACTTGAAGACTCTACATCAAAGTGCATCGTAGGTGAGATTTCTGGGCCTATGCGCCGGGTGTAATAGCCTTGGTTATGTCTTTGAGACGGCGATTCAGTCGAATACTCTACATTGTAGTCCATCATGAGTGGAATTTCAGAACCTCCGCGGCGAGTGGAATAAGTATACCCACGCTTTCGAGGCGGTATTTCTATTGGTTGTGAGCAAAAGTTTTAAGTATTCTCAATTGCAGGCACACTGCTAGTTTCATCGTCGAGAATGGGCATAATTTTAATTTTGGCTGCCATTTTTCTTTTTGAAGGTACTCTTTTCAATGTGTCAACTAAAGACAACAGAAATAACCTGTCTTCATCTTGATTAGCAATCTCAATTTGCTGTCTACTCACAATGGATTTATTAAGGACTTCAATAAAGTTGTCATCTTCGGACACAGTTTTCTCTTTTGTTTTCTTTATTTTCCGAGCATCTACTTGCCTGTCTTCTTGCTCGTCCTCCACAGAATCTTCAGAGGGCGCAAGCGGGCCAGGTTCTCTTATAGCAACAACCTTTTGTAAAAATTGAAGTTGTTTAAAAAAACGTATTCGCTCTTACGTGATCCACAGCTAGACCCTGACTTCAAAAATTTTTGCCGGTTAAGTTCTCGTGTGAAACAACCTCGGATGCTTTTCCACCTTTTCTGCAAGGCATCAGCTGAAAATAATAATAAATACCTTAAGTTTAGTCGTCCATACTTAGTCCAACCACCTACAGTTAAATGAATATGTTTAATAATTTTTGCTTTTCTCTAGGTATCTTGCGACAGGGTGTACATTTAGGGATATTTATTACAACTACAGACTCGGTTATACAACAATTCGCACAGTAATTAGAGATGTGTGTGACATTATATGTCAACATCAAGAACAGTTTATAGCTATTCCATACACACAAAATGGCTGGGAAAAAGTTGCAATGGAATTTGAAAAAAAAAAAACCGCCAATTTTCTCCATTGCGTTGGTGCCATTGCCGGTAAACACTTGAGAGTAATTCAACCTATGCATACCGGGTCATTATACTTTAATTATAAACATTATTTTTCAATTGTTTTACTTGCTCTCTGTGATGCTAACTACAACTTCATTTATATAGATGTTGGAGCTTACGGGAGAGCTGTGATTCAGCCATTTTTAAAGAGAGTGGTTTTTACAATAATCTCATTAACAATTCTCTAAATATTCCTGAGGCCAAACCACTGATAGAAAATGGCGAAAATATTCCATACATGATAGTAGGAGATGAAGCTTTTGGCTTACATGAAAACCTTATGAGATGGTACGGAGGTCACAATCTCAGTTACGATAAAAAAATATTCAACTACCGATTATCAAGAGCACGCCGTTACATCGAATGTACATTTGGTATATTATCAAACAAGTGGAGGATATTTCACAGGCCAATAAATGTACATATAGATTTAGGAAAAAAGATTGTAAAGACATGTTGCATTTTGCACAACTTCGTACGTTCCAGAGATGGATATTCTTACGAAGATACTCTGACGGTAACTGGGTTAGAACCTACTACAGATAGAGATCATGGTAGAGGAGGAAGAACGGCACTCACAGTTCGAGACAAACTAGCAGAATATTTTGTCATTGAAAACCCATTACCGTGGCAAGACAAGTTTGTTTAATAAATATGTGTACAAACTAATTGTTTTTTCTTAATAAATACTTGTAAGTTGCAGCCCATAGGGCTTACAATTTGTGGTAGTGTGTATTTTTTTGTAGGAGGTTTTTTAAATGTCATTTTCTCGAAAACGCGCAAAGTTCTATTGCTAATTTTTTCGATTAACTAAAGCGGAAGACTCATAGCACACGTCTTCCGATCTCCATGTTCCGTGCTCCGCTTTTATGCTATGCAAAACGTCACATTATTTATCCAAATGTACAAGTAGGCGACGGCCCGGTTTCAGAGTATAAAAGGCCGGCTGGAACCAGGAAAAAAACAGTTAACCGTCTACGTTTAACCCATCTACAAGTCCCGCTGCAGTTTAGAATCAAGTTGAAGTTCCAGTTATAGGTTGAAGTTCCATTGTTAGTTAGGAGTCCCGGTCCAGTTTGAAGTTGTTTTATTTCAGGTTTTCTTGTTGGTCTCAATTAATACATGGCAAAGGTATAACCGCATTCACTATTAACTTTGTACACACTGGCACATATGTACATGGCCCGCGGTGACATCGTACCCCTACATTAGTAAGAGCGGGTTAGACGGTGCATACATGTCAGCTCCTGACATCGCTCCAACTATCCCGCCCTGGTTTCAAAACAACACAAACACAACGCAACATACAAATTGAATGGTTGAAGTTGGTTTATGTACATTTACATTTAGGTGACAATAAAGATATAACAATCAAAAGTTCTCTTTTATTTGGGTTTGTTGTTCTTGGTGGACACATTTTGGAAAGGCTAAACATTGAGGCCGATATAATACAAATTGCCAATATTTCCTTATCCGCTACACTATATCTTGCATTAAACAGTAATCTTAATGTCTGCTAGAGAAACACGTAGGTATTTTCTTTTAGAAAGCAGTCCCGAAAAAATTCTAACCTCTAAAGAGAGTTACATTATTAAAAAGATTGGGAGCCCCTGGTATAGTGCATGATTTTCTTTTCGAAATAAGGGGTCGCCCATAAATTACCTGAGGTATTTAGGAGCGGGAGGGGGTCGAGCCGACTCTCACGGGGGGAGAGGGGGTCTCGGTAAATCTCACGTAATTTTTTCCCGCCAGAAAGTGTAAAAAAATTATAGGTGAAGAAAACCAAGCTTAGGAGTCACCCTTTATACTATCAGTACCAGTTAAGGTCTTGGTGCAATGTCTAGTAACAAGCTTGGTTTGATGAATACAGGAAAATAGGAAAGGTTAAAGGGGGTCTGGGGTTCTCAAGGAAATGACGATGAACCTTACGCTTGAGCTCTAAGATGTGGTACAAGTTCGGAAGTACTGATAGGAGATTATTCCACAGTCAAGCTATTTAATTCATAAACGAACTTCTAAATCGCGTTGTGTCCGAGGGGCTTGGGCTGTAGGGTAAGGGGGTGGGGCTAGCGGGCTAGGGTTTGCTGTCAGTTTATCACAGTCACTGCTATGACTGACGGAAAACTTGCCATCTAAGGTGATGATTGATTTAGTTATCTGAATATTTGAATTCGAACTAATCACGACCGATGGAATTGATTGACCTTTGCATGAACGTGTAATCGACGTCTTAAAGGTACCCCTATGATGTTAAGAGTTGAGTCAGCCGTTTAGCCAGCTGCAGCCCCACGCCATAACGGCGGGTACCCGCGAACGTGAGTGTCTAGTTGGCTCCTTGTTTTCCGTTCTGAGTGGATACGATGTAAATTCTCACCGTAAACTCACGGCTTGAGTGTGGAGATGCCTTAAGTAAATCATGTCTCTCCACTAAGATATGACAAAATCCTACACAAAAACATTTATCGCGATAATGCGAACGCCACAAGTAGCAAAGAACCCGTGGATTATTTAGCCGCCACCGGCTAGCCTATAGCGCTCGAGCCGTGTTGGTGTGACCCTCGGAATGGCCCGAATTGCTGTGTTCACATACTAAATACTAAAGGGGATGGCAGGGAGGGGGACCATCCAAATCTCACACCATCTCACCAAGGGGGCGGGAGGTCGCAATGACCTAAACATTTAGCATGGCTTCTGTGCTGCAGCTTTCTTGCAACTCTTCATAACAGCAACAACGCACAGCACTAGCGTCAATATCTTTGAACGAAATACCCAAGTAGAAATTTGTCTAGTTTTCGACGAGGCCTTACGAGTAACTCATTAGCGAACGTGGGGAAAGACTATTCTAGCTTTTTCCTAAGAGTATCTCACAAAACATTGGTAAGGAAAAACTGTTCTAGCGTTATAACGTTATAACTGCATGTTCCATTAGAACTATTGGTTGAAAGAAGTGGTCGTATCCCTCTTTTCAGATTGTCTGTACGCTGAGCTGATGTGTGAAACAAATTACCGATACACCAACTCAGTTTTTAGCTTGAGAGCAAGATATGAACCGTTTTATATTAAACCACCTACAATATAGTAGTCGAAATAAACACCAAAAATGCTTCAGTGGCTGCATACTTGTTTAATTGGTCTGCTCGATTTCTAGCTCGTCACTTTAGACAATCAGTTTCGAATGACGTGAGTGTTTACAATTTTCTCGCCTCTATTTCGGGGGGTGTTTGAACCCTCAAAACACCCCACTGGGTACGCCCATGGTAGCATAGCAACCATACCAATAAAGGTGTTTTTAAGAAAAAATTGTTCTTGTTCATCCGCACACATTATGCCACCCGTAGGAATGTAGCACCGCTTTCGCACTTACAACAGCGATTTTCCACTGAAATCACTGACATATAATAATGGACTGCTCATCTGAAATTATTCCATACAAATCGATGGCACCCAAAAGTATAGTTGTCGCACTCATCCATAGACCCCCAAACTGACAGAAGCACTCAGACCTGATTTTATATTTTCCCTTTTGCACTAGTGATGTTTACATCTTTTGCTCTTTTCCCCATAGACCCCCGGATTTTGACATACAGAATGTCAGTTGCTAAAACAGGCGTTAAGAACTTAAATCAGATGCACATAAAATGTGGAAATTAATGAAAAAAAAGGCATTTTAAAGGTGAAAAAGTGAAAATAGTGTTTATTAATTTTGTTAAACAAAATATTTGTGTTGTTTTAATGTTTTAAGTACGTATTTAAAAAAATGTAAATTTCAAAAGTGATTCCGGTGTTTACATGGAGTGGAAAAAGGTTTGTAGCCTATGGAACAAATTGGTGCCATGAAAAATTCCTCATGAGCTGTCCATTCTATATGTCAGTGACTGAAATTAAAAACTTCTGCTTGCACGGAAACATTTTTCTTACATAATAAAGCCTGCTCTACTAACTCCCTCATCATAAAATCCTCTTTTTTGCGCACACTGGCTCTTGAAGCTCATTTATAAATAAAACAACTTGACTGTGGAATAATCTCCCACTGCCAGTATTTCTAAACTACATAGTATTTGCGAAGTTCAAACGAAGGGTTCATCGCCTTCTGCGTTGCCGACTTCGAAAATATACTATTTTCTTCTACTCTGCAAACAAAGCAATACTAGACATTTTACCATGACCTGAACGGCATAACGTCCTGGTAGGTCAAACGGAAATTCTCAAGCTTTCACATAAAAATATCCAAAAAAAAATTACATCGCATACCTATTCCACAAGCTTAGCCGTGCATATGACATTTCGCGAATATTTTATCGTCACATTTGTGCAGTAATAAACTTACACCTGCTGTAACTGAAATTATATTATATTCAATATAAGTGAATATTCTTGAAAATATAAATATTCTCGAGAAAAAACACAATTCAACAATCGAGTTAGCAAACAACGTTTATTGTAAAGAAGCAACCACTCTCCGCGCCATAAAAGAGTGGGCAGCACTTCGAAGATTGAAAAACTATTTTCAGATTTTCACAAATCTGCACTTTTCCCACTTGTCCTTTTTGAAGACTCCTTCAATGTTGCATACGGCGTAAACCTGAATTCTATTTAAAGATTATGCCACTGCAGGTGTTCCCAATTGATCAACGTGGAATGTCCTAAAAGGAGTACTTACAGCGAAGAGGATGGCTCGACGTTGGACTGTTTTGAGCATGAAAATTTCGAAAAGATTACGGCATCGCAGACTCAGCGCTATGCGCTGGGAAATTTTTGTGCTCGACTGGCATAAGTCCTGCACTTCAACACTATTTTTTACTATTTTAAAGCTAAGTGGTCCACACTTTTCAATGGGCGGCCGGACGGGCTGCGCCCGAAGGCAGGGGTGTGGGGCCGTCTTTACGCCAAAGCTCCCGAATTTAATTTTATTTGCGCCAATGCTTTGCAAAAACATGGGGGTGTTCTCCGCAAGCTCTCGCACAGTCCCCTGCCCCATCCGCTGCCCCATCTGGTGTGCATGTGTAAGTGCCGAGATATACCCGGGCTTTCGATCAGTACTAAGGAGCTTTTAGTCCCGGGTTGTCTGTTGCTGGGTGATGTCCCCGGTCGCGAACAAAAACGGATTTGGTGTTTTGTGTTGAAATTGTAGAGTTTTGGAAGTGGAATTAAAACCACAAACAAGGTGGTTGCAGGAGAAATTGTGAAAATTAGCAAAAAATTTGCCCAACTTGCACGCCGCTCTGAAATCCCTTAGATGCGATTTGGTTTGATTAAGAATTAAAGTGAAAATCCTTTGCGAGGAGTTTTTAGCAAGCGCATAGCAAAGAAAATAAAAGAGAAAAGGAAGAAAAGTGAAGTGAAAGTGGAAACTGTGTGATTGTTTGCAGGCTGAACAAGTGGGAAAAATCTTGTTGGATACATTTTGTCAGGATATCTTAATAGTATAAATGTGTAAGTGTTGTTCACAAAATTTTCACCTGTGATTTGATCATTTCTGGTATAGAAAGCAAGAAGGGCTTTTTGTGTGCACCTGCTGGCTTTTGCCAGTATCTGGTTTTCTTTAATATAGCTAGAACTGGTCCATAAGTCTTTGTCCCATTGCAGTCTAGCATGCGCGAGGAGCGCGCATACATCAATTATAACATCCAGAATAATACAGCAGCGCTCTTGTACAGCATGGCGTATCCTGATCCTGCTTGATTCCTTTCCCTACCAGATTCTGGGGCTTTATCCTGCCTCAGTTAGGGCCACCGTTTTGTTGCAAGCCAGCTACTTGGCTTTTTGTTGAATTTTTAACGAATTCCTTCAAATTGAACGCTCAGCCCGTGCTCCAGGGATCCCTTTAGCTCAAAGATATGCTATGCCGGGACTTTTCTGATACAGAATGGGGGAGGGGCAGCAATAAATCCTCATCCGTCATGACCAAATGACCAAAATTTCTTTGTTAACGATGTGTAAATAGTTATTGGCGAACATTTTGGAAGCGCTTCAATTTATCTTTTTCGTTAAGTGTTAACCCATTGAGCTGTCACAGATTTTAACTTGTAAGGACCAAATTCTCAATTCATACTCGGATGGTCATTAAGCGAAAGTGGGTGCCCCCATAAAGTTTAGTGTGCTGAAGGCTATGACGAAATGTTGGTAATTCGTGAGGTTTTTATTCAAGACCTCTCCCTTTATGTGTGGGAGCAGGTTCTATATCTTTTATTCAAGGAAATACCTTCGAAATGGAGGTGTTAGAGTTTTCAGAATGCTTTCCTGTCGTTTGTCTTTTTATGGTCATAAAAACGTCCAACGTTAGATAAATTCCACTTGCAAGTTGTAAAAATATTTAATTATATTGATGACGATTCTGCCTTTACTGCATTTAAACAGTGAAAAGATCGTACACACTATTTTTTAACGTTTTTGGTTAGTACCTGCTTTTTATTTTTTTAATTTATAGTATTGTACTTAAGCATTCCCAAATTACTGAATTAAAAAAGAAAAGTTGAAACATTTCTAAAATGGTTACAATCTAAAGAGGAAAGTGCTTTTATTGTACTATATCGCTGAATATTTTTGTGAATAGATTATAATTTGGAGGTGGTCCAAATTGTACACGTACGACGTGGAATGTGGTCGTATAATAATTTAAACAATTGTTACCAATGTATCGAGATTAGTAATAAAGCAGGTAAACGAAATCATCTTTTTTTATTTGAAAGTCAAAAGTTAAACTTTTGGAAATCGTTTCTAGTATGTCAGTCCAATTTTTCTTAAATATATTCAATAATAATAACGCTATATTAATGCTAATAAAAGCTTGGAAATAGTAACACAGTTCAAAACTGAATGTTTTTGTAATCATTTTTTCCGCTTCGATAAGTTTCGATTACGTTACGTAAGATAAAAATGTAGTTACGTTACGTAAGGAAAAAAAGATTCATATTTGTTATTTGGAGTAATATATTCTTTTAAGTGATTTAGTCCCTTCCTGTATTCTAATCGTTGACCACGTAGTAATAAGCAAATGTTTAGAAAATTAAAGTAACAACTTTAATTGTGTATGCGGCAACTAGTGCCACAGATACGTGATTATGATACACGTGTTGTTCTGTGCCGGATAAATTTTTATTGCTCTCAGCATGGCTTACGGGTTTGTTATTTTACGATATCGCCATACAAAGTTCTCCCTCTGCTTTTGCCTTATTTATAAATTTGCCAAGATAGGTGATACCCTGACAAAAATAATGTAGTGGAACATATGTACCGCAAAAACGATCAAAATATCATTTATTACATTATTTATGTTGGAATTGAACCTATCTTAATGCTAATGAATTACTACTGAACATCAGAAGATTACTTACAATAAGAGAACTTTTATGAGCAAATGCTTTAATTTTAAAACTGTGTCTTATGCGATTAATTATTAACAGTCTTCGCACACAAAGTAAGAAGGATTTTATATTTATCAGTGGCACTAGGAAATAGAAGCTACTTTGGACTACGTGAATACCTCTTCACAAAGAACATACCAAGAGGGACTGAAGTTAAACTATACAGAACCCTTATAAGACCAATACTACTGTAGGTATTCGAAACCTGGACATTAAAATGTAACCAAGAACACCTCCTAGGGTGCTCTAGCTATATATGAAGTAGTCAACGAAAACGGTGTCTGGAGGAGAAGATACAATCACGAACTGTATCACTTGTATAAAAATCCAAACATCACCCATTTCTTTTATTCTTCTCTATACTGTTGACCCGCTCTTCGAGCTCATGCTCTAAATAGAAAAGTCAATGGTACAAGGGCGGGAATTGGCTGGGCGGTGAACAGTACAAAGCGGCTTAACTCCGAGCTCTAGTCGTTCATATAAACAAAAGTTTTATTCTTACTTTATGTAAATTATATATTTTGCATTAAACTATTTATTTTTAACTGCATCAATACGCTATCTTGGTTTAATTCATTTTTTTACCCAACTTGTTACTTATCTTTCTTCTTCTCTCTTTATGCTCCTTTAATCCCTCATAGGACTTAAGGCGGCAACTGTTGCCCTCCAGCGGACTCTGTTTTGCGGGTTTGTTTCTTATAGTTAATTTTTTTATCTTTAAAAACCTTATTTCCTGCTTGCATTCCATTATTTTATTTACGTATTTCTTAGTGTATGACATTTTGTTTACTATGATTTAATGTAATGAGCTTTCTTGCATCCGTATACCTTTTTTCTGTTATTCTGGCTTGATACCGTGTCTAATCCATTCTCATCAAAGATGTTGTATCTCTATCATAACTAATTTGTTGCTTTATCTCATTATCTTTAAGATTCATTTTATTTGTTTAGTCTTTACTTGTCCTCCATTCTTCATATCAAGCTTATTACTAGACATTGCACCATGACTTGAACGACATGACGGTCTAGTGGTAAAAAGGGTGACTTCTCAGGTTGACCATTTCATATATAAAAAAAGAAAATCGACATTCTTAGGATGTTTTGCAACGCCATGGGAGCATTCCTTCTTCACCTATTTGACCCATACCCATACCTAAACGATCAATGCTTCTGACTTAAGCATTTAAAATTTTCATCTTTAATTAATATGAAGTAATACAAAATATCCTTCATCTGTCTTAGGCATTTTGAATCTAGAATGACGCCATACATACAACTAATTGTATTAGCTGTCATGCCTTTCAATTTGATACCCATCTTAGAACTGCCATCTTGAATTTTTTTTAAATGGTCAAATTTTATTGTTACGCGAACTACGCATATATGCAAGGTTAATCGATAATATTAAAGTGGGTCATAAGCTGCAAGATTTGACCTAATCAAACTAGCAAACATTGCAGGTTAAATAAAAGCATATAATAAGCACAATTTAACTTACAACGTTCAGTACGCTCAAAAAATTGTTTTTACATCACTATAAAAGGATTTGTAATCAAAATGGAATACATGTAAAGTAATGCATCAGTGAAGTGGAATCTAAATTAGTAGAAGGACTTGCTCTTATTTTAATGTGAGAATTTTGCGAATCTTTTTTAGGCTAATGAGAGCACAACTGGATAAAAGTAATTAAGCAAAAACATTTCGCTAGTATGGTTTTGACAGTGCCTGTAGTAGCTGAAACGATTTTAATGCCATTTACTTTCATTACAACTTGCTTGCATCATCATCATTACTCGCATTTGTACCATTGCGTTAAAGGTTAACAAAAGAGTTAACAAAAATCTCCAGTCCACAAACAATTTTATCTAAGTTTTATAAAAGGCGTCGTTAAATTGTTGTTGGTTGCTAAATATAAACTGCTTTCTTCCTATCACTTAATGTATTTATAGAAGTGGTATTTGTTAAGGAAATTGTCAAAAACGATAAAATCAACTGTTAGAAATGGAATAACTTGATCATGATCAAATCGTCCATTCTCAGCCAATGACTTGATTGCTGGAAGTACTGTTATAATTAACAAAGAAATGCTCACTCTGTTTTGGAAACAGAGAGATAGGACTTTATCAATGTATGACAAGTATTAAAGGACAATGTGAATGTGTTAATATCTTAGGAGTTAATCGCAAAAAACTGCATTCAAACCCAACCACACGATCAAGGTTGAAATTTGAGCGGCCATAACTTTGAGCCAAATCAACTTACAAACCTAGTTGAGGGCTTGTTTTGTAGATAATTTTTTTGCCATTGACCATTTTCAGCTATCATTGCATGAAAACGAGTTATTTATTATAAACGACCTTCCCCTCTTTTTCAAGATGGCGGCTTTTCCCAACACACTAGGACGCCACAAACTTGGTCTTTTCAATCTCAGATGTACCCAAACAAATTCCAAAAAAAAACAAAAATTCGTACATCGTGAAATACACTTTCATGCCCTTTTTCCGACTAATTGCACTGGACTGTGTCTTTCTAGTGACAGTGCTGGCCAACCTGAAAGCCTTTCTGACAATGATCTTTACTTGTAAGATGGAAATTTTCCTTGTAAACGAGAAAACCTAGCCTAGCAAGAATACTCTACGAGGCTCGGAGACCGAGGTGGGAGCTACATAGCTGATCTGGCCCCATGACGAAATTCTGTAAGCCGAAACCCCCTTTTAAGGGTCACGTTGATGACGCCACTTACATTCTGGCCTTTTATCCCTCATGGGACAGCAGGCAATTTTCTGTGCGACAGCTCTAAGATCTCCCAGTTGTTTCGGCTTCTGTAATAGAGTTTTCCCCCACGTTGTTCTAGGTCTTCCAGCTAAGAAAGGGCCTGTTTGGCTATATTCTCGTTTTCGCGCCGCAAAGTGTGACGAAGCCTTGTGATGAATTGAGTGACTTTCCATGTTTCGCAGCGATACAAAAGAACTGCCTTAACGTTGGAGTTGAACAGCTGCAAATTGGTGTTAATTGAGATCTCCGGTGATCTCCATATGCTTTATTTATTCTGGAACTGACATCTTCTGCTGCCTCTGATATTTTCGGTAATTATTCTACCGCGGTAAGAGAATCTATCTTCCAGTTCGACGTCATGGTTATTCAGCGCTGTGCATTCAATGGTGTTTGAATTTATCCGCATCTTTGATTTTCATTCGCTTTAGATTTAAGCTTGGGGTCCTGGTGTCTGTGGACCAGGAAACATATCATCTGCGTAAACGAAATCCGTAATCCTCTACAGCGCTGACAAGGATATCGTTTATTGCTATAAGAAAGAGTAACGGCGAAAGTAGGCATCCGCATCCCTCTCGACCTAAAAACTGTCGTATAATATGTATAGAGCTTTTATCATTTCTAAAATTTTGTCCGGCAGTCCACGTTGCCATATACAGCTCCCATTAAACAAGTCAAAAGATTTTTCATACTCTACGAAAGCAAGGTATCGTAATTCAGTAGAGTGTTCTCAAGGATATGGGCTGCATCGTGATTCTCAAGGATATGGACTGTATCGATGGCTCGGCCCTTTCTGAATCCAGCCTGCTGTCTTCTAAGCGTTCAGTCTACTACCTCTCTTATCCTTGATAATAATATGTGACACAGGATTTTACCTATAGTAGATAATAGACAAAGGCTTCTCCAATTGTCACATATTGTTAGGTCGCCCGTTAGGTTAGGTCTCGCTTTCAATAATTCTGGCGGAATGCCATCTTTTCCAACTGGTTTACCATTGGCCACTGCAAGAATTGCGGTTATTATTTCTGTCTTGGATGGGGTACGAGTAGTGATTCTTATTGACTATGCGTTGTTGTTGTTTTCTTCAGGTTCCCGTAAAAAAGAAACATTCAGTGCGGCGAAGAAGTAATCAGCCCTATCGTTAACCCCGCATGAAATTGAATTTCAACGAAGAAAAAATTCCATCCAAATTAGTAACTCCTCGGGAACTCCGCTGGAGCGACAAATATGTTTTCTCATGTGTTAACCCTACGTTTGGTGGTCGACATTACCTGTTGTATGTGAAAATGACATTTTGTATGCTTCAGAAAGAATACAATTTTTCATTTTTAACAAATAGATTCCGATGTGAAATGAATGCAATCGAAACAAAATCTAGTTACAACGGAGTTCCCGATAATCTTCATTTTTGGAGTTGCTCCTCGTAGTTGGAGCACCCTTCCATTCGCACTCTTTACGGCGTGCTTTTTAGTAGAGCTCACCGTTTGGGCAGATATGTTCCACGGATCGAGCAATCTGGTCTCGCTGAGTCCCATGATCTTGATTTTATAGAGATTCGTCTAGTTAATGACTTCATCCAGCCTTGCATCAGCAAGCAGTGTTCTCACATTCCAGGATCCGATTCGTGTCCTGGTTCGAAAAGCAAAGTTCGCCTTCGCATTGTCCACCCGGTTTCGAGACATTGCTTACCGATTCGTAGCAATGGTATTTGTATCGGAGCGGGTTGCTAAAACTCAGCCCAACACAACTGAAGCGGCTAGGTGCGCCCGCAGTGAATCTTCTCGCCAGCTTAATTCCATTACGGCTCGTACCGGTTTGGACTAAAACGTTTTTCAAAAAAGTTAACGAGTTTATCCAGTATGAATCTGACATTACCGTCTGGGTGCAAACCCTCAGCGGTGCCTCCCTTTTCATACATTCCTTGCTGCTAAGCCAAGGTTATATTCTAAACACCTGATTAAAAATGTAATCAAAAACTGACTATCACCTGCTGCTAGCTAGGACGAATTCAACTACTTAAAATAAAGAAAGAGCAACGGGCTCTATTATTAGTAGGCGAACGACGGATGTCAGAGTTACGGCAATCACAACGAGACATTTATCCATAGGGGACCACGCTGTAAAGTTGGGTATCCTGGGATGAACGAGAGGGAAACACTAGTACACTTCCGGGGTAAATTCCCGGCTTCAGTCAGGAAGATAACGAAGATTTAAGGGAGATTTGCAGACTAAAGATCAGATCGCTCGCGAGCTTCCCAATCTCAATAGGATGGCTTAAAGCATACACCGCAGTTTATCTAACAACCAGCTAAATCTAGCTAAGCAAGGTCCTGTCTGGCGCACCAAAACTATGAGCCGATCGCTTTGGAAGCGGCCCAGCACCTAATCTAACATAACCTAGAATTGCTTAAACTAATGTGGGGCTTATGACTGAACTTAAGTTACATAGTTGAATAGCTCTCATTGTACCATAGTACTAGCACTACCTATATTTTTGTAGACTCATTCCACAAAAAAATCGAGGATAGGATTAAATTCACCTTAAGCCTAGATCAAATGATTGCAACACTTCAGATCTTCATTACTGGGCTTCAGCGCTGTATACTTCTTGTGCGATGTCAGTTCATTATTGCGCTCCTTTAATCCCTCATGGGACATAGGGCGGAAACAGTTGCCCTCCAGCGGACTCTGTTTTGCGCGACAGCTCTCAGCTCCGACTAGGATCTCCCAGTTGTTGCGGCTTCTGCTAGTAGGGTTCTCCTCCACGTTGTTCTAGGTCTTCCTACTCGACGGGATCCTTGCGAATTCCAGTCAAGGGCCTGTTTGGCTAGATCTTCGTTTCCGCGTCGCAAGGTGTGGCCAACCCAATTCCATTTCCTTCGTCTGATTTGGTCATCTATCCTTTCATGGCCGACACGGCGCCATAGTTCTTCGTTTGAAATTCTATCCTGCGAGCGGATTTTTAGGATACGACGCAGGCATCTGTTGATGAAGACTTGTAGGTGCCCTGTGATGGATTGGGTGACCTTCCATATTTCTCAACCGTACAAAAGTACTGCCTTAACGTTGGAGTTGAACAGCCGCAATTTGGTGTTAGTTGAGATCTCCGTTGATCTCCATATGCGGAACAGGCATGCATATGCGCCTCGTGCTTTATTTATTCTGGAACTGACATCTTCTTCTGCACTGCCATTTTCGGTAATAATACTACCGAGGGAGCAGAATTTATCGACCAGTTCCACGTCACGGTTATTCAGCGCAGTCCGTTCAATGGCGTTTGCATTTATCCGCATTTTTTTAGTTTTAGTCGGATTTAGCCTTAACCCTGCTGGACTACTTTCTGTTGCCAAATTGTTAAGCATGTTTGTGAGGTCCTGGTGTCTGTGGGCCAGCAAACAGATATCATCTGCGTAGTCGAGATCCTTAAGGCGGTCTAACAACCCCATTGTATGCCGCCTGTTCTACTATCTAGAGCGCCGACAAGGATGTCATTTATTACTATAAGAAATAGTAAAGCCGAGAGTAGGCATCCTTGTCGTACCTACTCCTGAGCTCACCTCGAAGCTGTCGGATAATTTTCTATTATGGAGAACTCTGCATTTGGAATTGTTCTATGGGGCTTTCATCAATTCTATTATTTTATCAGGCAGTCCACGTCGCCGTAGTGCCTGCCATATAAAGCTCCTATTAACGTAAAGGGGGGATCGGTATTCAGTAGACTGCTCCACTATTATTCGTAAGGTGTTGATATGAACAATATATGAGCGGCCCTTCCTGAATCCAGCCTGCTGCCTCCTAAGCGTTCGATATACTGCCTCACTTATCCTAGATAGTAATATATGGGACAAAATTTTGCCCACTGTAGATAGTAAACAGATGCCTCTCCAGTTGTCGCATATTGTTAGGTCCCCCTTTTTTGGTATTTTGACTATGATACCTTCTGTCCAATCCTCCGGAAAGGTACAGGTGTTCCATGCTATTTCCAGGATTGGCTGAAGCGCATCTGCTATGAGGCTTGAGTCGGCTTTCAACAATTCTGGCGGGATGCCATCTTTTCCAGCTGCTTTACCATTGGCCATCGCATGAATTGCGGTTAGTATTTCCGTCTTGGATGGGGCCCTGGTGGTGATTCTTATTGGCGGTGCATTGTTGATGGTTTCCTGAGGTTCCTGTGCAAGTGAACCATTCAGGGCGTCGAAGAAGTAATCTCTCCATCTTTGGAGTTGCTCCTCGTCGCTGCACAGCAGCCTTCCACCCGCACTCTTAACGGCATGCTTTTAAGTAGAGTGCTTTCCCGTGAGCTGTTTAGTAATTTGGTACAGCACCTTACTGTTGTCTGTGTTTGCCGCGTTTTCCGCCTTTCTTGCGAGCTCATTTATCACGCCGGACACTTCTCTTTACCTCCCGGTGTAATTGGGGGTATTCCCGTTCAAGTCATCATCATAAATAGCTCCACAGCCTGTTATTGGCCTTGGCTTCCTGCAACATCCTCCTTCAGAACTGTCGGTCCCTGGCTTGAAGTCTCCAATTTCTTATACCTAGGATTCGTAGATCTTCTTCTACGCTGTCTATATATCTCTTTTTTGGACGTCCCGTACCTCTGTGTCCGTCTGGTCTTTTGTTCATAATAAATTTTGTTATGCTGTCGTCACTGCTACGTTCAACATGTCCTGCCCATCGGATTCTGTTAATTTTTATAGTTTTTATGATGTTTGGATCTTTATACAACTGATACAATTCGTGATTGTATCTTCTCCTCCAAACACCGTTTCGTTGATTCCTCCATAAATACTCCGCATGATTTTTCTTAGGAGGTGTTCTTCGTTACTTCTTAATGTCCAGATCTCGGATCCATACAGCAGTATTGGCCTTATAAGAGTTCTGTACAGTTTTACTTTAGTGCTTCTTGATATGTTCCTTCATAAGAAATGTTTACGTAGCCCAAAGTAGCATCTGTTTCCCAGCGCTAATCTCCTTTTAACTTTTAATGTCGTGTCGTTGTCTTTATTAGCGTCCCTAGATATATAAAATCTTTTACTGCTTCGATGTTGTATGTATCATTTGTCATATTCTGGTGATCATTACGTCTTTTGGAGATGCACATATATTTCGTTTTCTCTTCATTAATTGCTAGTCCGAATTTCTTTGCTGCTCTTTCTAGCGATATGAAGGCTTGTTTCATTGCTACGGGGATCTGGCTAGTATTACGATGTCGTCAGCGTACGATAATATTTGTACCGACTTGTTGAAAATACTGCCCGCTGTGTTAATTCCTGGGTCTCTTATCACTTTTTCCATAGCTACGTTAAATAATAAGCACGATAGGGCATCTCCTTGTCTTAGTCCTACTGTGGCGTTGAATGGTTCTGATAGCTCTCCTTCAATTCTTAGTCTGCAAAATATGTACCTCTTTGTCATTTTGGTCAAATTTACGAGGTGTTTGGGGAATCTTAGGTACTCCATAGCTTTGTATAATTCTTCACGTTTTATTTTATCATTGGCGTTTCTGAAGTCTATGAATAGCGAATGTATGTTTATGTTAAATTCAGTCGCCTTTTCTAGGACCTGCCTAAGAGTGAAAATATGGTCTGTGGTAGATCTTCCGGGACGGAAACGGCTTTGATAGTTTCCCAGAGCTTCTTCTGCGTAAGGCTGCAGTTTAACGTATAACATATTTGAAAATACTTTATATGCTACGTTCAGTAGAGTGATGCCTCTATAGTTACGGCAGTTTAGCTGATCTCCACACGTATAGGGCACACAATGCCCTCGTTTCATTCCGATGGTATTTGTTTCTGGGTCCATATTAGTGTTACGATTTCATGCAGGCTTAATTGTTCGTTCCGCAGCCGTCAATATTGCGCCCTTAGTTCTACTCCACAGCTCTTCAATATTTGTGTCGTCAGAAACGTTGTGCTGGTTTAATATTTGTTGTAGGTTTCCAGCAAATTCCCGCTTTTTAACGCTCTCCCGCAGAAGATCTACGTTGAACCGTCTACGGTTTATAGCATCGCGTTGTACGTTTCTGATTGCGGAGATTTTAAGGCGAATAGTTGCTACAACCAAATGGTGGTCGCTTCCAGTGTCTGCTCCCCTGAAACTCCTGACATCCTCAAGGATAGTTCTCCATCTGCGGCTGACGGCCACATGATCTATCTGATTTCTCGTTCTACCATCGGGCGATACCCAGGTCTCTTTGTGTATCTTCTTGTGACAAAAGTCGGTTCCACCTACCATGAGTTGGTGGGAGCTACAGAAGTCAACGAAAAGCTCACCATTGTTATTGGTAACTTGGCTTAGACCTTGATTTCCAATTGTTTGTTCAAGGCCGGTGTTGTCACGGCCGATCTGTGCGTTTAAGTCACCCATTAATACAATGATGTCTCCCCTTGGAATAGAGCGAAAAACCTCATTCAGCCGCAAATAGAACTCGTCTTTGATGTCATCTTCTGCGTCTTCAGTTGGATCATAGTATTGGACTACCGTAGTACTTCTTAGTCTGGTACGCAGACGCACGGTAATAATCCTCTCAGGAACTGGTGACCAGCTAATGAGGCTGGACCTGGCTTCTTTGGTGAGTATTACGACAACTCCACTCCTACGGCTTTCAGTTCCGTTTCTGCCAGAATATAAAAAGGACTCACCGTTTGGGCAGATATGTTCCCCGCATCGGGCCATCTGGTCTCGCTAAGTCTCATGATCTTGATTTTATATCGATTCATCTCGTTGAGGACTTCATCCAGCCGTCCCTCAGCCAGCAGTGTTCTCACATTCCATGATCCGATTCGTGTCCTTGTTCGAAAAGAAAAGTTCGTCGTCGTGTTATCCATCCGGTTTCGAGGCATTGTTTGCCGATTCGTAGCAATGGTATTTTTTATGGAGCGGGTTGCTAACCCTCAGCCCAACCGACTTAAAACTCTGTTTTGTGGCGCAGAGAGCTCGCCATTCGCCCGTCTCCCGTTAGCTCCTTCCGAAGAAGTCCCCCGTGGGGCACCGCGGGGAGGTGGGATTAGTTAGGACTTGCTAAAAGGTCTGCTAAGTGTTCGTCTGCAGTGACTTTTCTCGGGTTTTGGCAGAGGTGAGAAATCGGGTGCCACCACTTTCCGAGGTCTTTGTTAGCCGTTTGCCCCTTTGGGCGCGATGTCAGTTGGAGCATACAAATAACCACGAAAGTGCCAGCGTGTGGGACATCATTAGCGTTTGAATAAGCAAGGTGCTGCTGGAAACAGTTAATATTTATACCGGTGTTTATATATGTAAATACCGGTACCGTAACTAAGCTGCATGGGCTACGCTATATTGGAAAGCAGAGCATAGCTCTTCCCAATCCCTTAAGGTAACCAAATCTCAACGTTTGTTTTACTTACTTTGCTTTGACATATCAAATAAATAATTGCTTTGTTATGAGGCAAAACCAAATATCAAATCGAAAAAACACAGCAAAAAAAGCAATGTTAAATTTTCTGATATTTTCTTTGTCATTTGGCAAAAGCAGACAGATAAATTTAACAAATTCATCTATTTACTTGATTTTATTTTTATTTTTCGGTTTAACACTGCAAATATGAGATTCTGGAAGTGTGTTCTATTAAAACACTTTAAGTGTGTTATTGTGACATCAAAGGGTCTCTTACTACTAGTGATGAGTAATAATGGTCTTGCTCTTACAGTCTTGTCTTGGTCTTGCACATTTGGCAAGACAAAAAACAAGACCAAGATTTAGCTATGCTTGCAGTACCAAGACCAAGAGTAATTGTGCAATACCAAGACTAAAAACAAGACTTTAGCAAGATTCTGCAAAATTCTTACAAACACTATCATCGTCAGATTCTGATGTTTGGTCTTCCTGTAACAAAATACGACACGAAACACAAAATTGAAAAAATTGTTTAAATGCGTATGATACTAATTTTTAGATCTTTAATTAAAATGAATAGTAATTTATTTACCCACAGACGTTAACAATGATGTTAAAAACAAAATTTAAAATCCATTTAAATTAAAATAAAATTGCAATTCCGTTTTAATAATATTTAAAAGGGTAACCCAATGTTTTTGCTAACATAACACCATTGCGGAATAGAGGTTCCACTTCGACTTCTTCAAGCTCCACTTTATTATGAGCATTCATATTAAATGAAGGAATGCATATTATTAAATTACAATTACATTAAAATTTATAAAATGAAAATCAAGTACTATAGTTATGTCATATAAAGTTTTTACTTTTCTAAACTGTAACGATAAGTCTTGCAACCTACCTGAGTTAGTTGGGCTCGGTAAAATAAAGGCAATCGGATCACAGTTGGCCACTATTGATGAGCAAAAATGGTATTGGTCTTGCAGTCTTGCCTTGATCTTGGGCATTTAGCAAGACCAAGACATAGGTATGCTCGCAAGACCAAGCCCCAGTCTTTGACATGCTCGCAAGACCAAGACTATATCAGTCTCGTCTTGTTCTTCGGTGCTAAAATAACACACTCCCAAAAGGTAAGATTTGCAGGGAATTCAAAGATTCAACATAATACATAAATAACATCCATTATAGACTTCAACAGAAGACTAAATATGCAATTTCAAGTCTATGTACATACATACTGAAACCTCTTCGAAGCAGATTAACAAGGTTAGTAAACGCATAGCCTCGCTCATTATTTTAGTCAAAGATGAAACTATAAAATAATTGTCGGATTACATTTCCTCAGATTTTTGCGGATATGTATACTTTATTCAGAAGTTTTTTGTCTTCCCTGTTCTTATTACTGTCATTGCTTACACATATCGTGATAAGTCTACACGATTTGTTAGCTTTTTTTTATATGACAGACTAGAGGCTTAGGGAAAGTCCCTTTGTGCTGTCGACAATCAAATCCCGAAACTAGGACTCCTGTTTCAGTTTTTGGTTAGCTCTTGAATACCCTCTAAAATCCGCTCTTTAATCTTTGTCTTTCAAAGAAATAAATTCAGGATCAAGTCCTGTTGTTAAAATTTTTTTTAATCGAGTGTAATTTTATATGCGAGGTTAAAAGCATAAATCTTGGGCTGGCTACTGGATGCACATTGAAATTCAACATTTGGTTTCTTTTTTTGTGAAATTATGTAATTCATAAAAAACTTTTATACCCCAATTAATTATACATAAACCCAAAGACATGGGACTCCTAATTTTAAATCTGATTTTTTTTATATTAATTTCATAATTTCGAATTGTGTGATCACGAAAGGTTCACCCGTATTTCGGGTCTCGACAGGAATGGGAAGTGATCAATCCATACCATTCTACTTGACTCGGGATAAAGTTTATTTACAGGTTTCAGTGTATCTTGTTAATGGAATATCTTGTATGTGTCTTTTGTTTAATTCATGACAAAATCAGAAATCTTTGTGTCCAAAGTGAATATTATGTATATTTTGCAATCTCACCTCGCCTAATCTCAAGTTGAAAATTTTGCCACCGCAAAACAAGTAAAAAATGTCTCCAGTACAAAATTTCACTCCCTCCAAAAATTTAAGAAATGGCTCTCCACTACAGAACTTCACCCTCTCAAAAAATGTAAGAAATGTCTCTCCAGTTCCCATTTACAATCTCACCTCATCAATTGGATATTTTACTACCACAAAAGGAATATGAAACGTCTCTCCAATTCGTGTTTACAATCTCACCTCGCCTAATTTCAAGTTGGATATTTTACTGCCGCAAAAAAAGTGAGAAATGTCTCTCCCGTTCCTGTTTTCAATGTCACCTCGCGGAAGTTTAAACTGGATATTTTACTACCGCAAAATATGAGAAATGTATCTGCACTACGCAATTTGCAATCACACCTCGCTTTCTTTATTTATCTCGATACACGCTATATACCAGTAGGACATTATTTTTGAACCGGGACATTTAAAAAAATTGAGGACTTAGTACAATTTATCATCGTGTAAGGGACAAATGTACTGCCTCGTGTAAGTCCGGCCCTCTACCTGATTGCAATTATTATGAACTGTACTAACCTACAGCCAGTGTCAAAAGTTTACACCGGACATGTCCTACTTCTAAGGTGAGTACTGTCTAAGTAACAAATAATAACAGGAATCTTTTCGAACAAAAGTAAACCCTGATATACAAGGTTAAAAAATAATAAATAATATAATAAAGTTAAAAAATTAGGGTGTTTAAGTATGATTCATTGAAAAAGAATAAATTTACTAAAAAATGAAGTCAAAAGTTAGTATACAAACCGAAAATAGCCATGTTTCTCTACTTATACAGGGAGTCCTGTCACAGATTGTGCAACGGTTAATGTGTTTAGAAAGTGCATAAAAAATAATCGACAAAACCACAGAGCCGAATGGTGGAAAGTATTCCGCCCGTTTTCGAGATAAGGGGTCAATTTTGTTGTTGGGGAAAAAAGTGTAGTTTAATAAGTTGGGATAAAATGGCAATGACACAATGGTCTATATTCATGATTACGGTATCTTTTTTACCGTCAAGAATGGGATGAATAATAAAAACAAAAGTGTATGAAGGGGAAAACAGAAATAAAGGGTTTTATTTGTAAAAAAATATGAAAAAATACAGGGTTATCCATTTTGTGCTTGAGAAAATAAAGTTAAATAAAACACATAAAATTTCAGATCGAGACGAAATTTTTATTTCATTATAAGGATTAAACCTTGCCATTATACGTGAAACCTAATATCATTCAAATGTCCTTCACTGGACTTCTTACAGATCTCAATCTTTTTGAGGTAATTTTCAATGACTTTTCGGCACGTTTCTGGCAATATCTCGACAATAACATCACGAATATTGACTCTCAGTTGGTGCAGATTTTGAGGCTTAGGTTAGGTTAGGTTAGATATGGCTGAGCTTTTGGTTCAAGCCCAAACACTTAGGCCAGAAGGATAGGCCCATTGTGATGCCATAGTGATCCCACTTTAAACTTGATGTTAAAATGTCGTTTTTTCGTTAAAATCATCTCGAGGAAGTAATGAATCTTCTAAATTGTGGGATCCCAAACTTCGAGATTTCCGCAAGGCTGCTTAGAAAGGGTTCACCAAATGTGGTTAACCTTATCCTGCTTAGGGCCGGGCAGTGACAGAGGAGATGTAGTACACTTTCCGCCTCGTCCAGGTTCTTACAGCTTCTGCAGAAATCGTAGGTCTCAAGACCTAAACGGGTCGCATGCGTCCCTATCAGACATTTTCCGGTCAACACTCCCACTATAACTGAGAGTTCTTGACTCCCGAGGCTCAGTACTAAGGTGGTTCACCTGAGATCATAGGAGTGCCAGGTTAATATGGCCATAGTGCATTTATTCAGATCCATTGCTTTTTCGCTTGTGTGATTGTATGTTGCTTGCATCGGAGTTTAAAGGTGGCCCAAGGCATACCAACTCTTTCCTTTTCTGGGAGAAGAGTAGCGGTCGTGCCTCTCATAGCCAGTTCGTCAGCTTTACAATTTCCCGCTATATATTATTACCCATACGAGGAGGGTCCTGAACTGCTGAGCCATCTCAGAGGTAGTTCTAGAGCTGTTTGTGCAGGAGCACAGGGCTTTCAGAGCCGCCTGACTATCTGAGAAGATGTAGACAGTCCGGTTCCTATTTGATATACACTGCAGTGATCGGGAAGTCGAAAGGAGACTTTGTTGTTTCTTCACGATGTGGTTTTATAAAAACAATGGTGGTCTTAATGAAAGGTCTTAGCACTACTTATTTTTCTTTACATGGACACGTAATGTATATAAATAAACTTATTTATTGCTTTTTATATTAATTTTGTTTCGGCGCGCGACGAGGCTTTGGGTTTCACGATGGAGCAACCTTCAAACAGTAATGATAAAACGGAGATGGTCACCACCACTTCAATCCCAAGTTCTGGGGAGAATACTCCTCCTCCCACTCGACCCTCGAGCCTAAGCTCGCCATCAGTAAAAACGTTTATGGCACCCTGAAACCTGTGTGGTCTATTTATCCATTCACGACGTGAGAGGATGTGGACTCCGTAGTTCCTCGTGAAGGTAATTTCGGAAATTGATTGATGCCGGAAATTGGCTATCTCGATATGGACGGAAGAGAAAACGTCAAGATCACTGAACTTTGGGTTCGGTGATCGATGAAGTGTTCCGATCGATCGTTATTGATCGTGTTTATCGTTTTCGGGATATTTTGTGTGACTTTGCGTAAAATTTAGTAATTAAGTTCGTACGCGGTCACCACCACTTCAATCCCAAGTTCTGGGGAGAATACTCCTCCTCCCACTCGACCCTCGAGCCTAAGCTCGCCATCAGTAAAAACGTTTATGGCACCCTGAAACCTGTGTGGTCTATTTATCCATTCACGACGTGAGAGGATGTGGACTCCGTAGTTCCTCGTGAAGGTAATTTCGGGAGTCCGTTTTTGTGGGGATAATAACTGAGTTCAGTACCTTCGTGTGCCCTCCCCTGATTCCAGTCCAGAAACCGGATTCTTTTATTGTAAGGGCTGCGATGGTTGCGCTTTCCCTTGCCACAAGATTTAAAGCAGGGAGGTATAACATAAAATTTAAGGCCTCTGTAGGTGTGGAGCGAAGTGCTCCTGTTATGCATAACTCCGCACATCTTTGTACTCTCTGTAATTTGTTTAGCACGGTCGATTTACTTAGAGTTGGCCACCATACTAAAACCCCGTAAAGGAGAATTGGGCGTTTTAGGATTTATCAATCAAAAGTCACTTTTGATATTTTAAATTATACATTATTTATTTTACTTCTAATCACTATTGGTGACGTGCAGACAGTACTCCATTTTGATATATATATATATTTATATGTCACTTGTTTTGTAATTATTCTTTGTTTTAATGCGGACTGCGGATTTTACGTGTTTTGCGTGAATGGACTTTCGCAAGGGAGAGTGTAAAACGGAGATGCCGGAAATTGGCTATCTCGATATGGAAACGGCAAGATCACTGAACTTTCGTTCGGTGATCGATGGAGTGTTCCGACTGATCGTTTTGATCGTGTCGGAAGTTGTTGTGTGACATTGTGTAAAGTTTGGTAATTAAACTTTATGCGGTCACTACATTTTTTATTTTGGAAGGGGTGGCTGGGCTCGAGTCTTGCAGTTGGAAGTCTATAAATCTATGATCTGAAAAGGAGTGTTCCTTCAAAGCCTTCAAACCACTATTTTGACGGAGTGACAGTCCGAGACAAGGGTGATGTCCAGAACTTCCTCTCTGTTTTTGGTAACAAAGGTGGGGTTATTACCTTTATTATAAATAGCAAGGAAGCACCGACTTCAGTGATGTGGGGGTCTTGACTCCTGGACTTTGCTCTTTAATATTTGTAAGCTTCTCTCTACATCATAATAGTTTATAATAATATTTAAATAAACTATTTGATTACGTATTTATTTTAGATTATTTTTATTTAATTTATTTTCGAGTATGTAGTTTAATTGGTTTTATTTTAAATTACACAACTTTAACTTAAAAACGGTTAAAATATATAACCGGAAGTTTTTTAATTGATAATAAAAACTTCTTACTAATACAACGATAAATTACGTTCGTTTAGTTCAATTACAATTTTAATACTAATACATTTTCTATTTTTTTATTTTACATGTCAATAAATTCGTGTATCTATGTTTTTATACATTCAATACTTGTACATTACGTGATTGTGATTTCCCTAAAGTGTATTTTCAAAGTAGTAGTGAAAATCTAAACCGATGACGTAACGCACACTGTACTCCAAAATTGTAAGTACATATATTTGAATTAGAAAATTAATAACAAAAACTCGTAATAAGAGAAAAACAAAAGTAATGCGTAGCGACCGCTACATTCAGTAGGTAGTTAAAAATAATTTCACCTCGATCATTGGTGTCCGTGCTGCCCCATTGTGTATGGTGCGCATTTGCATCACCCCCCATAACAAGAACCGTGGTAGGATGGGTGAATCTTACCAAGTCCTGAAAGGCCATAGGGGGTAAAGGGCCCTCATCATTGTAGGCTAGATAGAAAGAGGCCATCCTGATTTTCTTCTGTTTCAACTCTAGGTCGACCACCGTAAGGTCTCCGTTTCTAAATTGAGGGAGAAGAAAGGTGCTTATGTTATTTTTGACCAGGATACCTGTTCTGGGTTTTCCCTTACCTTTGGTATAAAAGAGATTAAATTTAGGTGTCCTTAAGCCACAGATCCTGTCCCAGAGATCCATGGCTTTTGCACTAGAGCAACATCGACTTCGCCTGATGCCAGGTGAAGCAGAAGCGAAGCCGATGCTGCTTTACAATGGTGCAGGTTTATCTGTATCACCTGCATCATTTTCAGGGTGTTTTGCTTCGACGACAGTCACATCCGCTTCATCGTCGCTGGAGTTGACTTCGTCGAAGTCTGAACTGAGGAGTTGTCGCTCCGTGAAGAGGTTACCGACGGCTCTGCCCAGCTCGGAGTCTGTCGATGCATCGCCATCGCTCTGAGCTGTGCCTTCGCCATCGGTTTCCAGTTTTCTGGTTCCTCGTCAGTGGGCTTGGTGCAGGCCACTTGGTTCAGTACAGCTTCTATGTCAGTTTTGTAGACCTTGAGTGCGATCTGTTGGAAGCCGTAGTTCACGGCGTAGTTTTCTTTTGCCAGCGGGTTCAGGCATCTTTCATTTAGGAGCAGAACAACATGCATTGTAGCTCTGTTAGTCTGCTCCGTTTTGATAACTTTCCAGTTATCGGTGTAGATGTGAGGGTTGAAGGCCTTCAGCATAGCGATGATTTCCTCAGGCTCCGATGGAGCTACTGGAAACCATGTTTGGCCCTCGGACGAGATGGTATGTCAGCGGCATTGACTGCCTTATCGGTGTAGATGTGAGGGTTGAAGGTCTTCAGCATAGCGATGATTTCCTTAGGCTCCGATGGAGCTACTGGAAACCATGCTTTGGCCCTCGGACGAGATGGTATCTCAGAGGCATTGACTGCCTTGAGTCGGGCGCCTGGGTAAACTTCCCCAACTCTAGCTACCGCAGTTTTATAAAGCTCTGCAGATCTGGTGTTATCGCAGGCCGTAAGTTTTATACTACCTTGATACCAACCGGCATCAAAGCATAAGGGGGGAGGTCTAGGGTTGACCTTGGCGAGGGCAACTTCAACCCACCGCCATTGGTGTTTGGGGATCTTGCCATTTTCGTCACTTACGCACTTCTGCGAAGGATATCGCTTTGGTGCCGTGCGTCTTGGACTTTTTCGGAATTGAACTGTGGGTGCTTGGTTCCTCCACAGATCGTTGGCATTTAGAGGTTGGTGCACTCCTCCACTAGACTCCAATGTATAGTCTGGTATGACTTGTTTAGCCCAAGCAATGCCATCTAGGATTTTGGTGAAGTCCTCCTTCGACACTTGGTGTTCCCTGATCGGGTTAGTGGCCTAGCGGCGAAGGATGTTGCGGGCCACGCGGATTTGTTGAGGACCTGCTTTGCCGAGTTCGGTCTTTTTAGGTCCTTTGCCCTTCCGCAGACCATTCGCTCCACTGATCGCCCGCAGCGGCCGTGCTCGCAGATGTACGCTGGGCAGCGACGTAGCGGCAAGGAGGAGCAGGTTTGCTAGTGGTCGCTTCTGGGGCCTTTTTTTGAGGGGTGGAGCTTGTGGCTCCACTTCCGCTTGGTTTGGGTTGGCTCGGGGGTGCCGTAGTCTTGTTATTTGCGGGATTTGTGGTCCCTTCCGGTTTTCGTTTAAGGGAACCGGTCCCCGGTTTTATAGTTTTTGATTTTTTATTTTCCATTATTACTCCCACGAGTAGCGAAGAAACGAGGTCCACCCGGGCAGAGATCCGCAGTACCCGGGTAAGGCTAGTTAGAACCGGAGGTCGCCAGGTATCCGGAGCACGCCGTACACGACTGAGCTATTTTTAATCTGGGTCATAGCTTATTTGATCCTACATGGCATGTCTTAACGACATAGCCTATTGTATTCTACTTATCATGCCCTTTCATTTTATACTTATGTCGAAGCGTTCTGAAGAAAAGGGTAACCCGCCCTCTTGAGGTGGCGAGAATAGATCTAACGACATAGCTTATTGTATTAGACTTATGATGCCTTTTCATTTGATACCCATGTCGAAGGGGGTTGTGAAGAATATGGTAATCCGCCCACTTGAGAAGGCCGCCATGGACCAACCGATATATTGAGTATACTATATTTTTTATGGTGTTTTACTTATCATACAGTTGCAGTTTTACTTATCATACAGTTGCAGTTTGTTCATGGTGCACCAGTCGTGTAGGGCACTGAGTGTATGGACCAAACGATATATTGAGTATTCTATATTGCTTATGGTGTTCTACTTATGATACTCTTTCATTTGAAACCCATCTCGAAGGGGTTGTGAAGAAGATGGTAGTCCGCCCTCTTGAGATGGCCGCCATGGACCAAATGATAAATTGAGTATACTATATTGCTTATGGTGTTCTACTTATCATACTCTTTCATTTGATATCTCGATGGGGTTGTCAAGAAGATGGTAATCCGCCCTCTTGAGATGGCCGCCATGGACCAAATGATAAATTGAGTATACTATATTGCTTATGGTGTTCTACTTTTCATAGCCTTTCATTTGATACCCATGTCTCGGGTGTTGTGAAGAAAATAGTAATCCGCCCTCTTGAGATGGCCGCCATGAATCTAAAGACATAGCCTACTGCATTCTACTTATAATGCCCTTTTATTTGATACCCATGTCTCGGGGGTTGTGAAGAAAATGGTAATCCGCCCTCTTGAGATGACCGACATTGACCAAACCATATATTGAGTATACTATATTGCTTATGGTGTTCTACATATCATACTCTTTCATTTGATATCTCGATGGGGTTGTCAAGAAGATGGTAATGCGGCCTCTTGAGATGGCCGCCATGGACCAAATGATAAATTCAATGTACTATCAAAAATTACTTAGAAAGATACGACAATGTAATCCTTTCTGTGCGAAGAAAAAGGAAAGTAAAAATCTATGATCAACTTCTCTATTCATATACGCGCTCCGGAATGGCGAGAGGGCGGAGCAACTGCAAACTACACAAACACATGCAGAGCAGGAAGTACACGAAAATGGTACATGAATTCACACAAGCAAAATAAAAGTCCAGACGGCACAAAAAATTGCGGAGAAGAGAAATCAGTGCGTCTCTTTCGCACTTCGTGAAATAACATTTCTTTATTTACCCTTTCTTTCTTCGATTTTTGTTTTGTTTTTAAATTGAATTTTATCTCGCTTGCACCTTGTCGATTGATATATTCACTCGCAAGGGAGCTTATGGCAAATTTTGAGAGTGTCGTATCTTTGTGGGTAATTTTTGGTACTATATTGCTTATGGTGTTCCACTTATCATACTCGTTCATTGATCCAGTTCTTCTTCCCCAGTCAAAGCATCAGTCTGTGAATTCTGTTCGCTATAAAAAAAACCTCTTCGATCTCTTCATTATATGCGTCATCTTCACCTACTTCCGAAAGAGGAGCCAAGTTTTGTACAAAAAGGCCAGCTCTTTTACAACTGCAACTCTTTTGGCCGTGGACCTTTAGTTTTTGATATTGGAAACAAGTGTCCCTTTCTTTTCCAACCTCATTTCTCTGGATCTAAATGCAATAGCATGCTCCACTTTGACATTTTGATTACAAAGATATCAGTCATAAAAAATAAGAGAACTAAAAAGCCACAGGTACAGAAAAACTTGATTCAATTAGGCCCAAGATAAATTGGGAATGACTGTTATCTGATTTGTTCTTTGACATACTGAATCTTTGACCGAACGCAGTTTGTTGAGCCAATTCGATAGAAAAAAGTAAAAAAATAGTAAAATTACATTGTTTATTTATCAAAGATCATTACATATTTCAGTTTTGAATAACAAATAGAAACCATCGCTGCGGAAACCCGCCAGCTATATATGACAACTGTGTAAGGGAGAACCATAGTGATCCAAGCGACATTTGCATCTTTTTGAGATAATGATGCAAACGCGTTTTTACTTATTGTTAAAAAATAGATGATTTGTTATGGTTATATTTGCAATGAAGTGATGCCTAGTGTACTAGAATAAATAAGAAAAATTGTTTTATTCAAATATGTATCTATATTTATTGAAAAAAAAAAAAAAAAAAAATAGGCTTGGATCAGTATGGCAAACTATCTTTTTGTATATAAGCTTAGGCTAAAGTGGCAGATTGAGATTGTATGGGAATGAGACGTTATTAATGTGCTTGGATTAGTATGGCATGAAAGATTTTATTTTTTTCTGTGCATTCCATTCAAAAAGTAAATATTGACAAAAATGTCGCTTGAATCACTATGGTTCTCCCTTTACTGTCCTGTTAAGTTGGTGCATTTTCGACTAAAAACAAGTAGTCCAATCAATCTACGCAAATCCATCTAATAATTGCCATCAGGAAACAAAAAATAAGGTCATATAGGAAAAAAATTTCTAAAAAAGATAGCGTTTTCTTTTTTTGATTTTGGAATGGCGAACCTAACCTAAAAAATCGCGGGAAGTGTAAGCGAATAAAAGAAAAACGTGAACTCGTATCGAAAAAAATCAAATTATAAAGTTGTAGCTGTTCTGAGTTATAGGTTAGGGTGCAAAACATAGAGAAAAATGGGAAAAACTGTCGAAAATCAGTTTTTTTTTATTTTTTAATAACTTTTGTTTAACGCTAGTTACAGATTTGTTATTTGATACAAATATCGCTCCTTAATGGCTGAAATAATGGTGTTATTTTTGTTGCGAAATATTGAACAGTTTCCTTGAAATTTCAATTTTTGTCAAAAAAAGGCGTTCTTGTAAAAACGTTCCTCTTGGTCCATGGATTTCGCTGGATCAATGTTCCAGAGCTTAAACTTTTCTTCAAAGATTGTACTATTATGTATAAGTAAAATAAGTGAATATTAAAAGCAAACCATGCTCAAAATGGCCCCCAAAATGTATTAATAATGAAAAAAACATAGGTTTGGTTGAAAAAACTGTCTTTCGGAGTCTGTTTTTCATTATAAATATGTTTTTGGGGACCATTTTGAGAGTCGTAAGCATTTTAAGTCCACTTTACTTGTACATGATAGTACAATCTTTGAAGAAAAGTTTAAGCTCTCGAAATGCTCGTGAAATGTTTGTGAAAAAGTTTGTTAACACTCTCTTAAATCTGGCCAAAACAGAAACTTGTCCTTTAATTTTAAAATAGCTTTAAATATTCTGTTAGTAATTTTGGTAATTGTTTCCGCATCTCCGATTCGAAACAAAGTAGCAGCTTGGCTTATTGAAGCTTCTACGCAGTAAGAGCCCTGTCGATTCATAACAATAATTATCAATTGAATTTCCGTTGTCTGCAAGGGCGTGGTCCATTGAAAAGGATATCATCTCTAATCAAATCCAGAATGACTTTGAAATTATAGAGCTGAGTTCAACTCGGATAGACTCAAGTAGTTAGAGCGCCTTCTTTGCAACGACGTTTTGAAATCTTCTATATAAATATAATTGGAGCGTCTGTCTGTGATTTTGAAATAATTGTGTTTTTCTAAGTTCATATGGTTATTTACATCATATTAAAACAAAATCACGCATTTTTAAAATTTTTATCTGTCTGTTAGTCTGTTTGTTCGGGCTAATCTCGGAAACGGCTGATCCGTAGGATGGGACTTCGACTGGAAGATTCAGTATTTTTACGAGCATGTTTCAGGCCATTTGTATATCATTTATTTTTGCTTTATCTGTATGTATGCATGTATGTATGTATTTAGACCAATCTTGCAACTCGACTTTCACCCACTTCCTTACAACCGATCAACTTGAATTTTTGCACATATATTTAGTTCGCGTGACAATGCAATCTGACCATTTTGTAAAAAAATCAAGATGGCGGTCCAATTTGTTGGCCGATTCTCGCAAGTGCGCCCCCGACCCCCGACATGGGTATCAAATGAAAGAGGGTGATAGGTACAGTACAATAACCTATTTGGGGTCAATCCAAATTCAAAAGGGCGACTAACACAAAATGGATGATTAGCTTTTTCTTTACAACCCGCTCAATATAGGTATCAAACGATATGACAAGTAGAATACTATTACCAAGGTGGAACCATTCCAATCTATCTATATAAATATAACAGGCGTGTCTGTCTGTAATTTCAAAATATAATTGTGTTTTTCTAAGTTCATATGGTTATCCATCTATCTTATATATTAATAGGCAAACAAAAAGTTTGTACACGCTAAGGCTTTTTTGTTCGTGGACCGATTTCGTTTAAATTTTCAGAAAATGTTCTTTTTATGGCATAGTTTTGTAATAAGGAATTTCAACGAAATCGATTCACGAATAAAAAAGTTATAGCGATTTTAATTTTTCGAATTTTAAAAAGCCGTTGGAAAATTTGAATTTTTTGTGAGCATCAACGTAGAGCTGAGTAGCCTACGATTGACACAAATGCCGTTTCAGTGAAGCGAATGAGAAACAGAGAAAAACAAGCGTTTGTGTAGATTTTTGGTGGCATAACTGACTTAAAAAAACTCGGTCACTTTGTGCGTGCATTTTTTTATATTTTTTTGTGTATTATAGTATTATTGAGTTGTATTGTGTAAGGGGCTGCCGTTCGTTTTTTGGCGAATGCCTTTAGAAATTTTAATTGATTCATTTAAGTGTGTTTTGAATGTTATTCTGCGTAATTTTTATTCGTTTTCGTATGGTTCTCGGAATCGGAGTTGTATTTTTGTCATTCCAAACAGTTAACTGCGAATTTCTGACTGAAGTACATAACTTTACTTAATACTGAGGCATTTTCTTTGTGTTGTCATAAAGGCAAAGTTAATCTACCTCCACTTTCTCAAAATTACTTTTTCAATAATTTTTTTGAAGGATTAACTTCGAATGAAAGTGGTATTAAAAATCGTTCTAAAATTTTTTTTGCAAATATTCGTTCGTATAATGCTGCCTTTGCAATGATTAGCTCTGAGTGTAATTTGTCAAATGACACTGCAAATGGCATATATCATTTTAAAATCCATAACATTTTCTATCACCGAACTGGTGCCTTAATTCCTGGCTAAGGCCGACCTCCATGTTATGCACAATTGTATTTCTATGATGTAGATACTGCTGCTAATCATAGAATAAATAGAAATGCGAATATTGAATGTAATATTGATATTATGCGTGAAATAGGTTTGGAGTTAGATCACACGTTAGATCAGAGTTTGTTCACTCATTCAGGTCCATGTATGAATATTGCCAAAGACCTGAGAATATTGCAGCTGAAGTTTCTATGATCATAAAAGTTAATAACCAAGTTGATATTCGTCGTTTCAATGATGCTGTAGTAACTGATGTTGCTGTTATTTTCCACTACATAGCCAAGCAAGACGTCATGGATGCGATTAAAAAAATCCTGGGAAATTTTATATGCTCTGGAGCGACAATGGAAATGTTCCATAGTAATTAAAAATTCGCCATTGCGTATAATTTTTTTTTGAAATAAAAAAATTTAAATTGAATTTAAATTCGAACAAATCGTGAATTTTATATATTTATTGTTTTTGTGACCGAATTTCGGTAACAGGGATCCCAACTAGTCTATATAAATATAATTGGAATGTCTGTCTGTACAAAAACTATTTTTAAAGTTGCTGTCTGTCTGCGATGAGACTTTCACTGGAAGATTCAGTAGATACTTTTGCGGCTATATTTCAGGCGGATACGACTATCAGATCCGATTTCCGGTACCGACTTTCGTGTCCGACAACCAGATTAGACCAAAAACTTCAACCGATAGCCGAAGGAAAGCAAGTGAATATTTTTTTATCATTCCAATTGTAGACCTCACAGACTTTATCTAAATATCTAGGTTTTCTTTAAAAAATCTTGATCGTACCATAGGGAACCCTTCACTTAGGGAACAATAGAAAAGTATGTACTCTATCAGGAATATATTTTCTCTGACTATGTTGTCAGTGTGATCCGATAGTAGAATAAGGTTTCGAAAGGCAGACCTCGATATTTATTATTGGCCTTGCAAATACTAGGTACTTCTCCTGAAACTTTGATTCTTTTAAAAATTACCCCCACTTTTTGACTTTCGTCGCTCAGGCTATGAAGGATATTTATTGATTGTAATAATAAGGACGTAATCTTTCTGATCGTTTCTAGATGCTTCTTTTTCACTGTATGACGAGTATACTACAGAAAGCTGTTTGACGTTATTTTAAATATAATATGGCGGTCACTACAAAATCTCGGAAGACGTCTGGGCCTGGATAAATGTACCATGGTACATAATGTATCTATTGAAGCCGTTGACGGAGCAATGCAAGATTTAAGAAGTAAAACCCAATTATTTTGGGGAGTAACTGTTTTATTGGCATAGATTTCCGGGCAATGTTGCCAGTTGTCTCGACAGATACTTGGGCCGTTGAAATTAATACACATCTAAACTGATCACTCATTTAAGGACAGATTGAAAAACGTCATTTAAAACAAAATATGCGAGCGCAATCAGAAAACTCAGAATTCAGTGCCAAGTTTCCCAATCCTTACGTGTGCAATTGTCCAATTTGTTGGACAGTAGGTACACAAACCAATCATATCCCATTGTTCGGTTGGGCGATTTAAATTATGAAGTGTTCTAACGGCTATATTGAACCCATCCACAACTCCTCGAAGTTCAGCCGCCGATTCTCATGCATTGTATGTTGACTAGCGCATGCAGGTTCGAGTTAACTAGGACCCGTGTATTCTCGTACCGCTTTGATAATGTTTCCCAAACAGACTTATAAATTGACAGTAGTTGTCGCATAGTGTCTCAATAGTTTGGCCGCCTCTCCGGTGATCGCTGCTTTTAAATAATGAATTTTCTTAATTTCCGACAAGTGATGACTTCGGTGAATTAAGGACACATGGGTGTCTCTAAAAGAAGGCCAAACGTATAACGAGCCAATAAATAAGGGGAGATTTACTTTGGGTAGCCTGATAGGTTGCGACGGCGGAGGAGCTGATGAGTGTACGGTTGATTTTAATACGGATGCATCTCTATTGACCTCTTCTAGCTGGGCGAACTGTTCCTTTAACCAGCCTAAGGCGTCGAGATATGCACCCTCAACGGCCGAGAATACGTCTGCAGTGAAGTAAGGGTCCCTTTTATGATCGTCAGCGGTGGTTAAGAGGTACAACTCGTCATTGGCTTGTATAAATTGTTGCCAGTAGGATTCGAGTAACTGAACGCGGTTCTTAAAGGAAACTACCTTTCTCTTGTCTTTCCCGACGTTGAGCACATTAGATATAAAATTTGCAATGCGCTCCTTGGGCGCCCTAATTTTGGCTTTAGCTTCTGCCACGTAATCACGGGGCTCGCGAGAAAGAGGCCCCGCCCGCATTTCTCTTTGTTCCTCCATATTACTTTACGGGAGTAACTATTTAATGTTAAACTTATTGTTAATAACACCAAAAACTTTCTGGCAAAAAAGAACGCATTAAATTTTTACTTCATTGTTATTATTTTCCAACACTATAATCAATTAATGCAGCCACCCAGGACGCAATTGTTAATGCAAGATTAACTAGTGGAGCAAAAGCAGTGCAGCAGAGATTAATGTAACCACTGATTTTTCAAGGTTATTTCATAGAGCTTTTGCGATCAAGTGTGAATTAAATTATAGGAAATGGAACGAACTCACCGATCTTGATTTATGGTTTAATGCGTCCTTGAAGAAGCTTTGATAAGAGCTTTGAGCTTTTAAGTTGAACGAGCATAAGCACAAGGTTTAATCATATTGATTTTCATTTCACCTGTTTTGTGGTATGCTTCATTGCACCTCACTCTTCCACGATCAGTTATTTCGATATTATTATTTGAGTTTATAGCTTTGTTAGTTAATTTCCAAAATTTATTATTCTTGTTTGAGAACTTTTATCACTGTTCTGATCCCGTGCAATATAAGTACAAGACGTACAATTCACTAGCGAAAATATGTAACATAATTTTGTAAAACGTTATAAACAAAGGTTTTATTTTAAAGATTGATAACTAGGTTGATGATACACTGAGTTTTGCGATCTGCGACTGTACAATTGAAAGTTGAGTGCTAGACTAACTAGCAGCAGCCTTTTTTTGGTTGCAATAACTTGATCTGGTTGAAGTTGTTACCAGTCTTGGGTATTTTCGGGCTTCATGTTTTGTTATATAGTTTTAAGGATGTTTTCATTTTTCGTTGAGACTTAGTTCTGCTTAAAACATTAAGTATATCATCAATCGTTGTTTTTATAAGAGCTCTGTTCAATTTTCTTTTCTTACTGCATTTCGGCATCTTCAGAGTTCAATTTTAATGCCCGCAATACGAATCAATTTCAAAGGAAATTGCGCGGCAAATTACAAGGCGAATCACATGGTTTAACGTAGGGGTGTTCACTTAACAGGGCCGAGTAAATTTACTCGAATACGAAAATGTAAATTTACCTTTTTGGGTGAATACTCCTAATATATTAATAGACTAACTGCTAAAAACTAGTAAAACTTTAGTACTAGTGGGAAATAGACTAGTACTACAACTAGTGCCATTGTATTCCTCAGAGAAGCTAGTTCAAATAACTATAACAGTGGAAAATCAGCAGAAAATCAGATTTTTCTAGAGAATCTATTTTGCCTGAGCGTTAGCAAACGGCGCACATTTCCATCGTACCTCGTTCGCTTCACTAGAGTGCGTGGTCGCTGCTGATAAACTGGGAATCAAATGTTGAAAAACGGCTCTCCGTCCAAAAAGTGCCGATCTAAGGTTAGAAAAATTCGTAAAGGATAACGTATGTATTTTGAAAAGGTAACATCATTTAGAATCGGCTTCATCAAACGAATCCATTAGATATAAGAAAAACTAATCCATTTAAGGTGCTTGTGACCTCTAGCCGAAGTCTTTTCATTTAAACAAAAAAATAGGGCTCGGTGACATTTTTTCAGATCATGTTT